>CM039619.1:39601438-40056326 GCA_022457165.1 Juglans mandshurica
CCTCTTTCGATAGTCAATTGAAAATTATTATTGTTCATCATTTTACACAAGAGTACGCAAATTAATAAAGCAAGAAAGCAATAAGACCAGTGATTTTAATACTACATAGGTTCATACAAGTCTTTTGATCTCTATATTTACCTATGCCGAAATATCCAAGATCTATCCTATAATTCCCTCTTTCGACAGCAAATCACAAGATTAAAATTATCTAATTAATAGCCAGTTAATTAGAAGCAATAAGCTCAGAATAAATCAGACAAACATAGAAGGAAATTACTTCAAATTAGAATAGAAAAGCAAGCATAGTTCAGAACTATATTACATCGTTTTCCTAGAATAAAGAAGATCTAGTTCATGCTAAAAATTAAATTCAACATAAAAGAATTTACCATAATTTTTCTTAGGAAAAAATGGAAGGAAATGAACACTAGAAAAAATACTCCTCACAGTCCCAGCCTTCCAAGTCGCAGTGTCCAAAACATGCCAAAAGCCAAAAAGCCTGATGTGTTCCATCCTCCTGCTTCTCCTTTTCGTCTGCTCTCTCTCTTTTTCTTTTTTTTTTCTATGCGTTCTGTAGCTTCTTTTTTTTTTCGTTCGTCTCCCTGTCCTGTGTTACGTTCCACTCCATTTTTTTTTTCTGAAAACCCACCTCTGTCGTTCTTCTTCGGCAAAGTCAATTCAAAATCTTTTTTGAATTTAAATTTCATGCGTGCCAAAGTCAAACTCGAAGGCTCAGCATTGGCCTCTTTTCGTCCACATGCCAAAAGCTGATGTTCCGTTTCGTGCAAGTGTCAAAGCCGCCTCTCAACCAAGTCAAACCCGCGCCAGTGTATATTCATTCAAGTGCCCAAAAATCCCACGCAAGACACATCATTGGTCTTCATTCAAAATCAAAATAAGTATCCATATTGCATGCATTTTTCTTTTTTTATTCAGTAGCTCCTATATTCAAATAACATATTCATTTAAATGAGAGAGTTCTTAAATGATAGACTTGTAAAATTGGGTCTTCATTTTCTTCAAATCTGAAATAAATTTAAATAATGACAATGAAGTTTAAAATCAACAAAAATAAATAAAATTAGACTAAAGTTTAAAGCTAAGAAGTGATAAAATATAAGAAATTATTCAAGTCATCATAAGGTTTACTAAATTTTTTGAAAAACTTTTTTCTGAGGCTTCAAATGACTATTTTTAGAATTATGACCTTTGGGCAAGCTACTATTTTTATAAATTAAATTTACTTTTGTTGTGGTATGCTCATTACCACTTTGTGTCATCAAAGAATCTTGCCTCTAGCTTTCTCCTCTACACGAATATGTGTGATCAAAGTCTCCAAGGATGTCTCCTTTTGCTTGTGACACATTGATTTTTTAAACTCCCTCCATGATGGTGGTAGCTTGTCAATGATGCTGCAAACGATCAAGTTCTCTCCAATTTTGATGCTTTCAGATCTAACATTTGCCACTATCATTTGGAAATCTTGCGCTTGCTCTGCAACGGACTTTCCATCTGTCATCTAATATCAAAAGAAGCAGCTAGCTACGTACTTCTTTGCACCCACCTTTTCGGTATCATATTTACTCTATAAAGCTTTCTAAATTTTATTTGCAGTGGAGTAAGTAATATTGTAATAATTATAGAAATGATCTGCAAGACAATTCAAAAGATAGCACCGGCATTTATACTCATCATTTGTGTATTTTTTCTACCTTCTCTTGATGAGCTTTGTGTTGCTCTTCGGTCATATTGTCGGCATAGGTCTTGTTTGGATTCTACTCTGTGAGCACATAGGAGACATTGAGTAGGCTGAGATAAAAGAGCACTTTGTAGTTCCATCGCTTGGAATGGGCTCCCTTAAAGCGGAAGGGCTTGTTGAGATCTCTGACGCTGTCATTGGATTTTTCAACTGTAGAGTCCATTTGAATCTCCTTAAAATTGTTGATGAAAAATCACAATAACAAAAGAAATTACAATAAAATGAAATAAGAAATAACAAAAAAATGAAGTTGGTTGGACTGAGGCCCGAAAATTTTACTATCTTTAAGGAGATTCAAGCCCTCTATGGTAGACAATGTTTAAACATTAGTGCAATAGACCTCTCGGCTTGTACCCTCCAGGATACAACAATCCAATGGTTCGTCGAATGACTTAAACCAACTCTAAACAAGTAGTTGAGCTCAAAGTTCCACCGAAAGAAACACCTATCTTTTACTTGGAATCTCTTGAATATCACACAAAAACTAGCAGATGAATTAGCATGAATTTTTTTATGGACACCGTCTAACTGAACCAAATCACCTATTTATAGGCTAGTAAAACATCCTAATAATTTCACAGTGTAATGACACATTTATTCATGAAGTAACCGAAGAATTAAACTATGCATAAGTTAACGCACAAAACAATGATCTGAAACGTCTAAGCTTAAAGAAAATCCATAAAAAATCATAATGAATCAAATGTTGAAGATACTGCAATGATGGGTTTCTCAAGCTGGAGCTATTTGTTTGTCAGTAAATAGAAGTATAACGTATATACGAGTTAAAGTCATAGCTAGAAAACTAGCACCTCAATAGCCATAAATGCATTGCATGCCTACTGAATGACAACGTACAGCACTAAATCAATCAATTTTATTTTATTTTTGATAAAAGGACTTCATTCATATAATAAACTTTGAATTACACAAGAGAATTGTCCAACCAAACATGTTTAGTAATAAAAGAGGGAATATAATGCATCCACATTTTCATATCTTGTACTCTCCAAGCATGGCTTGCTAAAAAGTGAGCCACTTGATTCCCCATGTGTGAAACATGTTGCACCCTGAATTCTTGAAACTGATTAGCATACTCTTCATCTCAGATATGAGATTTCCTAACACTGATAATGATTCCCCAACTGTTTGTATGGTCTCAACTAAGATCAAACTGCCACTTTCTAAAATGATCTTTGAAATTCCCAATTGAGAGCTAAATAGTAAGCCTCTAAACATTGCTAATAATTCTACTGATTCAGCCTCCAATACCTCAGGTTCTGATTTATAGACTGTCATGATAACCTGACCATGCTCATCCCTTACCACAGCCCCCACACCTGCCGTTTTATAATCAAAGAACATTGCCCCATCCACATTTAATTTGAAAAAACCTGAGGGAGGAGCATTCCAGCAAGGAATAGGCTTCAAACCTGGTGTTTTAATGGTTAGTTCTTCTACGTACAGTCGTGGTGGCTAATCGCGGGGGAGTTGTCCTGCTACATCAGCCTGTCACTTTTAAAAAAAACTACAAATAGAATTCGGTAAGCTCTCGCATCAAGCCTCATCGCCCAATGCCACCACTTCTCCACATCGTCGGTCCTATCCCCTAACTCCACACCCCACTCACCTCTAAGGAGAAAACCTGTGCCGCCATCTCCCTCCTCAAGTCCAAGCAAAGCCCCCACAAAATCCTTGAGATTTGCCGTTCTGCTTCCCTCACTCCCGACTCCCACCTCGATCGCATCACCTTCTCCGTCGCCGTCTCCAAGCTCTGTTGAACGAATCACTTTGACGTCATCCACCAATTCCTCAAAAAGGAGCTCAAGTCCCACCCTGACCTCAAAACCGAGTGTTTTGCATCCCACACCACTGTACTCTACGGCCAGGCCAAAATGCTCCACTAGGCCGTCGAGACTTTTCAACAAATGGACCGACTAGGCATCGACCGCTTCGTCAAATCCATCAATGCGTGCTCTTCGCTTGTCTTCTTTCTAAGGATTACAAGGATCTGAAACGAATTTAAATCGAGTTCCCTAAGATTTATTTCATCTAGCCGGGTTTGGATACAACAACACGGTGATAAAGGCATTTTGGGATTCAGATTCTACGAGTTACGGGTACTCGATTTTGGGCGAGATGGAGAGGAAATCTATGAAGCCGAACGCGATGAGCTATGGGAACTTGATTGCTGGGTTTTACAAGGAGGAAAAGTTTGAGGACGTTGGGAAAGTTATGAAGTTGATGTAGGACCATGGGGTGCACCCTGGTATTGGTACCTATAACAAGATAAGGATTCAGAGCTTGTGTGAGCTGAAGAAGTCGTCGGAGGCCAACTTGATGGAATGATGTCGAGGGGGATGAAGCTAAATGCGGTCATGTATTCGCATTTGATTCATGGATTTTGTAAAGAAGCGAATTTGGATCAAAGGGAATGAGTGTTCGTGGGAAGATGAAGGATGGGGACGAAATGGATCATTTTCCATTTGACTGAAACAGTGTCGTTTCATTTTCCACATGGGCATTGACTTCCCCACGGTTATGCATGGCGCTTGCATATAGCTTTTTTCTTTAATGGTGGATGAAACTGAAAACTGTAGACTCAATGCATGATTGATAATAGCTTCAGGAGTCTGCTTTAACTACTCATAAATCATCTTGTTATGCCTACACCAGAAAGCCCAAGCAGTGAGAAAGAATCTTTTTAGCTGTGATAAGTCTCATGTTTCCAGAATCTGTCTAGCTACACCTCTTATAGAAACAGCAGGATTAAGTGTTCCTATTACAGGCATAATTGAGTTCCAAGCAGCAAGAATGTCAGGACAATTAATAACTGCATGAGGGAGATCTTCACTATAGAAGCCACATAAGTCACACTGAGTAGATTCCACAATCCTTCTTTTGAGCAGATTGTGTTTAGTAGGTAGCCCATCTTTACAAGTCCTCCATGCAAAATCTTGAGATGCCACAGCTATCAAGGATTTTCATTTTCCACAAGGATTTCCATAGCTTCTTATCATCATATGCTATAGAATTTTCTGGTGAGTCCTGAGATGCCACAACTATCAAGAATCTATATGCATTCTTCACACTAAAATTTCCACTTCTCTCATGCCTCCAGAACCATACATCCTCATACCTATCAGGGCTTAGCACAATCTTGAGAACATCAGCATCAATATTTGGATTGAAGAGGGCTCTAACCTATTGAACATCCCACCACCTCGATTGGCTATCAATTAGGCTTGCAACCTTTACTGACATATCAGTCTCCTCGCTAAGAACCATCTCTGACTCCAAAGCTTGATGCCCTAGTACCCATATATCCTCCCCAATTCTAGCAGTGGACCCATTTCCAATTCTCATTTAACACCCTTTCAATAGGATCTTTCTAGCCTCCCATATCCCTTTCCATGCACAAGATGGGTTAAAACCCTGTTTTTACTCAAAAAATGAACAACGGGGAAAATACTTGGCTTTATACACTTGATGGAGTAAGGACTCTTCATTCTTTAAGACCCTCCAAGCCTGTTTAGCAAGTAGAGCAGAGTTAAACAATTTCAAATGTCGAAACCCCATTCCACCTCTAGTTTTTGGTTCACAAAACTGACTCCATTTGTACAAGTGAATTTTCCTCTCCTTAGCTCTCTGGACCCACCAAAACTGAGCCATTAGCCTCTCCAATTCTTTGCATAAACTTGTTGGCAATTTAAAACAACTCATTGTATAGGAATGGATTGAGAGAGCCACTGCTTTAATTAAAATTTTCCTTCCTCCTATAGACAGAAACTTCTCTTTCCATCCCTGCAATTTTTTCCATACTCTCCATCTAATTTCAGCAAAAGCTACAGAATTTGATTTCCCCACAACAGGAGGCAATCCCAGGTATTTTTCATACTGTTGTGTTAAGCTACCCCCCCCCCCCCCCCCCCCCACACACACATAGCTAAGATACTCCTCTTGACAGATTCTGTCACATTTTTACCAAACAACATTGAGGTTTTGTCTTTACTGATTCTTTGACCAGATGCCAAATCATATCTATTTAATAGCCGTTGAATATTTGTACTTGTAGCCACATCTGCCTTGCAGCAAATGACTGAATCATCTGCAAACAGCATATGATTAATTCGAGGAGCTCCTCTGCACGCTTGATCCCAAGCTCTGTCTATATTCCATCAGCTTGCCTTAGGAACCTTATTAAGCCCTATGTACATAATAAAAATAGGTAAGGGGACAGAGGGTCCACTTGCCTAAGTCCTCTAAAAGGTACAATAGGAACAAAAGGCACCCGATTTATCATCATAGAGAAAGAGACTGATTTTACAAATTTCATAATGAGTCCAACCAGACTGCTACTCTAACCTAACCTCAACATGATCTCTTGTAAGAAGTCCCACTCGAACCTATCATAGGCTTTTGACAGGTCCAACTTCAAGGACATAAAACCCTTTTTCCCCTTTCTTTTTTGTTTTAAGAAGTGCACCAGCTCATATGCTATTAGAACATTATCAGTGATTAGTCACCCTAGTACAAATGCTGACTGTGTTGCAAAAATAATGGAGGGAAGAACACTTTTGAGTCGATTAGTGAAAACTTTAGAAATTAATTTGTACATGACATTGCACAAACTAATTGGCCTATAGTCTGAAACATGAATAGCATTCTTCTTTTTTGGGAATTAGAACTAACAGTGTATGATTAAGGCCCTAAGAAAATACACCAGTATTCAAGACATTAAGGACTGCATCAGCAACATTACTGCCAATTACATGCCGATATTTTTGAAAAAAGATAGGAGACATACCATCAGGACCAGGAGCTTTGCTTGGATGCATTTGGTTCAAGGCACATGTTACTTCTTCAACTGTAAACTCCCTTTCCAGCTCAATATTCATCTCAGGAGTGAGTCTGTTTTCCATACCCTCTAAAATATCCATAGCACCCCTTTCAGATGACGTGGAAAAAAAGGATTTGAAGTAATCAATAATTAGTCTATCCCTGCTTGCCCCTTCATTCCATTGGCCTTCACTATCCAGAAGCTTTGCTACATAGTGCCTCTTTTTCCTTTGTGAGGCCATAGAATGAAAATATTTAGAATTTTTGTCACCACTTTGTAGCCATAATACTCTCGATCTCTGCTTCCACAAAAGTTCATCTCTTTCCAACCAGAGTTGGACTTCATTTCTAGCAGCTTGGAGATCGTCGATTCTTGCACAGTTAGGGTCTACTTCCTGCAGGTGTTGTAATTTTTCATTTGCTGAAGCTAGATTTTTATTGACCAAACCAAAGCAGGTACGGTTCCAATTATTCAGCTTACTACTGCACTCCTTATGCTCCTCATGGCATCAGTCATGTTCCCATTACCAGATCCAAGTTGCCACACACCTTTTATGATTTCTTCACAATCTTTATGCCCCACCCACATAAGCTCAAATCTGAACATTTTCTTCCTTCTGCTCAGTTGTGAGACACCCTCAGTATTTAGCCAGATAGGTATATGGTCTGAGTATGACATAAACCCATGAGTAATCTCAAAATTAGGAAAAACCTCCACTCATTCAGAAGATGCCAAACACCTATCCAATCTTTCACATATTCTCTCATCACCCTCCCTGCCATTACACCAAGTATAATAAGGTCCCCTACTGAACCCCAAATCCTGTAGATTACAATCATAGATTGTAGAGTGGAAATCCTCCATAAGGCCCTCAGGTCTCCTGTTTCCCCCTCATTTCTCATTTGGCTCTAAAATCTCATTAAGTCCCCCATTAGTAACCAAGGACATCTAACTGAGTTATACAATTGGCGCATTAAATTCCAAGTTTCATATCTACAATTTGTGACAGGATGGCCATAAATACCAGAAAACATCCAATCCCTTCCTTGATCCACATCACATTTAATCAGAGCATGAATATGATGGGAGGAGTAGTTAATGATATGTAATTTCACCTCAGGTTTCCACATAAGAACTAAACCTCCGCTTCTGCCCTGACAATCTACTGTTAAACAGTGAATATAGCCCAATCTGAATTTGTACCTTTCCATAATGCTAGAATTCACCTTTGTCTCCTGCAACAAGACAATGTTGGGGTCTTCTTTCTTGATGAGATCAAGAAGTGTCCACAATCCTCGTGGGTTCCCAAGCCCACCAAGATTCCAGCTTAAGCATTTCATGGTTCCCGGCGGGGCTGACACTCAGCCACCACCGTTACATTAGTCACCACATTCTCTTCCAAACCCTGAGGTAAGTTCAATGATTGTCGCTTTGAAGCACTTAGATCACCCTCTTCCAGTAGAAGTGATTCCCTCTTTTTTGACAAACTAGTCGTTACAACCTTCTCATCCATGTTCAAACCTTGCATGGACTTTGGCCTGCTGCCCCTTCATTTCAAATTAGGCCTAGCAGGAGGGGAGGCTATCGTTGTGGGTGGGCCCAAGGCAATGCCCTTATCTTTTGATAGGCCCATGGCTTTTTCTATGGAGTGGAAGATGATGTTGTTCGCCAGATAACCGTTAGCCTCCTCTTCAACACAAGATTCCTACACTTCCCCTATTTCCGAAGAAAGTTCCACATTCGTAACTAAGTTCATCTGCTTCTGAAATTCAGGTTCTTTCAGGGCCTTATCTCCTGAATTCTCGGGCATTAGATATTGTTTGTCATTTGAAAGCTCCACATTTTCTTCCTCTAAAACAGAAGTAGTGCCCTTTTTTCCCACTGAAGCCTTATCCTTAGACAAACCACCTCTAACACGACTCTGTTGATTCATCTGACTTTGTCCACCGCCCCACCCAGACAACAACACCGCTCTTAACCATTGCCCATACGGGAAGGTGACATCGGGGTCAGTATTATGGCAGGCTTTCCAACTCGCACAATCCCAATGGCCATGCCCTAGGCGGCCATAGTGATAGCAGAAACCAGGTAATTGTTCGTAAGAAAAATGAACCCAACAATCTCTCTGGGCCCCAAGAGCAATTTTCTTACGTCGCATCAACAATTTAGTGATATCCAGACTCTCTAATATGCATGTACTCCCCCTAGGCCAATTCATCTTGGTCCAGATCAATTTCAAGTACCCTACCCAAAGCTTCCTCAATGCATCTTCCCACTACTTATTAGATGCCATCATGGGTAGATCATGCACCCTAATCCGGAATGATACTTTTATGAAAGTAATCTCGTGAACCTGTAACTGGCCTTCCAATTCCTTCGTGAGAACCAGCTGTTTGTCGGAAGTCCATGGGCCATCACGTAGTACCCTTTCCTTGTCTTGGGTTTCCTTAAACTCCACTAGCATGATTGCAGGTGTTAGATCTCTGAATTTGATACTTTTCCCAGGTCTCCAAATACGCCTCATGGTTTGCTTAAAGGCTTCTCTATTGTAGTGACGATCCGTGAACAGTTTGAGGAGCAGACATTCCTCTCCTCGTGCAATCACATCCCCCAGTAACTTAGTATCCACAAATACCTTCGTTGATTCTTCCTCCGTGAAAGATAGTTTCTCACATAGGTTACTCAAATTTTCTGCCATCCTCTTAGATAGAAACCACCGGAAGAGGAACACCCTAAGAAAGGACGAAAAAACCTCAACTACGTACTAACAGCACCACCCTACACAGCGGCAGGAAGAAACCTCTACTCGATTCGAACAGAGAGAGGAATCAATCAATTTTATTAGAAACGGCTCAAAAAACTTTCAAGCCATAATTACAAAATTTATTAATATTAGAAAATCTGCAATGGCATGCAAATCAAATAAAATTCCATTTTAATGCTTTAACCCAAACGGTGCAAGTTAAAAAATAATCATTACAAAATAAATTTTTATTAAAATGTAACAACAACAAGTGATCCAATTTCTTATAGGCATTTGATGGGAGGTTAAGATATCCATGGCCAAGGAGATTCCCTCCAAATCACTCTAGCGAAATGACATTTGATAAACTAGTGCTCAATTTTTTCTATTTCGCCAAAACAGAGGGGACAAAGGGCATCATCTATCCTAGATCTTCAACTTCCAGAGCTTCTTCCAAATCTTCTGGTTATGGTCATTTTGACTATCAAATCTCTCTTGTTGGTCCTTCTAATAGGCTGATCTTACAATGAAGTTTCTACTGGTACTCAGGGTTTGGATTCAGAGATGAGTTGAGATGGTTTGTGAATAGTAGAATAAAAGTTGAATTATTTATTATATTTAGTATGAAGATTTGGGAAAGTTGTTTTGGGATTTGAAAAAGTTGAATTATTTATTATATTTTGTGTCAAAATTTAAGAAAGTTATAATAATGAGATGAGTTAAGATGAGTTAAGATAAGTTGAGGTGAGTTTTGAAACCAAACCTCTCCTCAGAGTCCATATGATTTTATCATCTTGATCTAGATTAGAGATTCTTGTATTAAGGATGGCTTTAGTAGAGACAATATTAAACATCTCTTCAATGATTTCTCTTTTCCAACTCTTGTTGTTGGGATCAATTAGATCAGAGACTTTGAGATTGCTAGGACTGCTTTGGATGGCTTCATTTGGAGCTGGTTTATAATCCATAATATTAGGAAGCCAAGGGTTTTTCCAAACATCAATGTTTCTCCCATTGTTAACAAGATAGCACATACCTTTCTTTACGAGATCACGAGTCTGCATAATGCTTTTCCAAGTCCAGGACTGCTGTTTTTGGGTTTGTACTCCAGAGGTCTTCATTTCTCATGTATTTAGCCTTTAGTAAGTGAACCCACAATTTGTTTCCATTGTTGATCATGGACCATCCTAATTTAGCGATCTATTTGATGTTACTCTAAATTGTAATAAGTTACTAATGTTATAGTGATCCTAAATGAGTCCTTTCAAGTTTATAGAAATCTCTATTTCTAATCAATTCTCATTTTTTAGTGAAATCAATGATTATAAGTCTAACTCTATATCGTTCGATGTCGCATTTAAAGTTAAGGTTTTGTCTCCAAGACCCATTTACATTCGATTTTTTACACTTTACAAACAATTTGACGAAATTATAGACTTTACGTTGATTCCTGGATTGCAATTGCTCTTTTATGCATCAATCTCTTATAGAATCACTTCTTTCTATAACTTGTGAAAACATATGTGAACCTTTATTTGTTCCTATGTCAAATTCAATTTTTGAAAATACTCCACGAAACCTAACCAAATAGCAACCAAATAGTAAATGAAGAAGATTGGATTAGGTTATATGTTCTGATGTCTCCATGGCCAAATCTTCAACAGTGTTTCTCTATTGAAATGAATGATTATTTTCTTGTTGTTTCTTGTTATCATTGAGATGATCAGAAAAATGAACTACAAGCCTTTTTGCAGTTACAAGCATGCACTTCCTCAACAATCACGCCTCTAGTTTCAATGCGCCCATTGATTTTGACAACCTTAAAGAATTTTACATTTCAATTTCCTCAATACTAAGATCATGATTAGAAACAATACAACCTATATCAATTGAATCTCCTGAGTAATCAATAATGGTAATGATCCAATAACTATTATAGGAATCAACTTTCTTTTATTTGGGTCATAAAATCTTACTATAGCTTTACTATCCATAACTCAATCCACGACTCAAAAAATAAGTCATTAAGACTACCTTACACAATATATGTTCTACACCATTATTTTTAAGAATTTTATGACATCTTTTCAAGAAGTTGAGAAAGTAGGCTAGGGTTTTAACCTAACTTATAATACTTTTAATGTCACTCACTACTTCAATCAAATTCGATGATTTTCATCTTTCTACCTAGCTGCATTTCCTCCCCATGAGAAGTACATCAAGAAATGTAAAAGGCTTGAGCCTTCTCATATATCATATAGGTACTTCCATACCATGAAAATCATCTATGAAGGTAATGAGATACTTCTATCTATCAAACATTATTGGGAAAAATGTCTATATGCGTCTATATGCATTATATCAAGAAACTCCTTATTCCTTGTGATATTTTTTCTCTTGTGATATTTTTTCTTGATATGTTTGATTTGCTTTCCTTTTATACAAATTAACACACATTTTGAGATTAGAAAATCTAAATGCAGAAAATCTTTTATTTACTAATATTTACAACTCTTCTTTGGAGATATTCTCTAAAATATTATGCCACAAATAAATTTTTTCTTTAATTATGCTTGAAACTTCCATGCCACAAATTGTAAAAGCTTGTCATAAATCATATTCTATGGTTCCAATACATGCCTATAAGTGTATAATATTTTTAAGAAAAAAATTATGAATGCATGATGAATAAAAATTTTATTGCAAGAAAAAATGGAACCAATAAATGGCATTTTGAAATAAGTTAAAATATGAACATTTATACTTGAGTTTAACCACAAACAATAAGTATCAACATTTATAAAGTTTGATTTGAAACTTATATAGACAAAATAAAGATGAATATTTGCACTCGAGTTTAATTTCAAAAAATCTATAAACATATATAAGATCTCATTTGGAACCTATACAAAAAAATAAAAAATAAAAAATTTACCCTTCCCTTCGAATTAAGTCTTAATTAAGTCTTATGCATAGGATACCTAAATCTTAATGTGCCATTATTTCTTTCAAACTTCAATTGACACAATTTTTACACTTTCGTGACCTTCATTTCTCAAAAGATACATTTGCTTTTCAATACCAATTAGCAAAATAAATTTGTATCAATATAACAACCATGCTACAATCTAGTTCATATTTCATTACTTTGATGAAATAATAATACCTCTGAAATAAATCATTATGTACGAAAATAAGAAAATTTCACTATTTTCATTCCTAAAGTTCAAAGTTTAATGTGTAGCAATTGAGAGAAAGAGAAAGTAAAAAGTATTTTTCTAGTTTTTGTTTTTAATACCTCACGCTGTTGTGGTTGTTGGGCCAGAGACGCCAGTGAGGAGGTTTTGGCCCTCCTCCTGATGCCAACACATCATCCCCTTCTTTTATTTATTTATTTATTTAATCAACGAAACGACACTACCGGGTGGCATCCATTTGGGCTTCACGGCCCACCGCCTTACACAACCACACATGCCAAGTTAACAGTGAGGGCACTCTGGAAAAACCTCACACTGCCGACCCATACGGCGGCTCCTATCCTCAACTCTCCGTACCGAGACCTTTCTCCATAAACGGAAGAGGAAGCGCACAGAGTTTTTTGAATTTTTCCACACATAATATATATGCATCAATACATAAATGTCATGAGCATGTTTCAGTTTTTCCACATATATGCATCAATACATAAATCTCATGAGCATGTCAAACCAAAACAATAACATAAGCTTTTCTCTCGAAATTTCAAATTTAACAGGATAAGTGTAAGAGAAATATGATGTAAGAATATTAAATCTGCAATATATATTAACAAGATCATAGAATATCTGTAACCTAGCTTTGATACCACATGTTAAATATTTTAACATGAAACATTAATATTGAATTTTTGATTTTCGATTTTCTATGATCTACAACATTCAATATAATAGTTAGAAAACGTATCCCCCTCCATTTCAATTTGAAAGAGAATTTGATCTGAATATGAGAAAATTGTCACTCTAATGACTTTACCTCTGAGTGTCTCCCGATGGTTAAAGGCATAATTATGTTCTAGATGAGAACCTTTAACCCTCTTAGTACTTAAATAGACTTTTGGCCATCATTAAATTTAGAGGTATTTGTGTCCCACTATAACTTATTAATTAAGAGATATATTTGAACTAGTATAAACCCATAGAGATATGGGTGTATGGGACATTGACTTTTAACAAAACTCTAACAAAAGAACGCACATCCAAAGATTGTTGACAGATATGACCTAAGAGATAATACACGACAATTCCGCAAAGAAAACATCAACCATCCTCAACCCAGCCTAATCTGAGCAGATAAAAGATGGTATGGCCATGGGAAAATGATTTACACAATATTTTTCATAATATTTTACACAACTATATTTTAAATGAGAGTATTTTTGAAAAATACCTTATAAAAATAGCAACATTTTACAAAAATACCATCATCTAACAACATTGTTGTGAAATATGTTATAAAATGTGTTATATGTATATCATTACTCATGGTCATGCCCGAGGCCAGCTGCCATCTTTAGACAGCGAAAAGGATTCAACCTAATGGAAATGATTGAGAGGTCAAAAATCTTGATATGGGGATGGTGTGAAGAAGATACCCCATTAGATTTGTCAGCCAAACTGTCGATCATTTTCCCAGTCCCGATTGAAGAGCCGAATAGGCCAACTCTTGACTACTAGTTTCTGTTATCCTGAACCCTTGAACCGCTAGTTCTTATTGTTCCTCTCACAAAATTCAAAACGCAAGCCTCTTTATATGTGTATATATATATATAGTAGATATATGCATTTTAGTTGGAAAAATGCTAACCGTACTTAATAAAAACCTACAAAAAAACTTAATTTTGCAGTGTCGATCATTGATGTGCTGAAAATTATGAAATTTATAGTAACCACTTAAAATATGTCATCTAACAAGTGTGAATATGGATGGCATAATTTATAATAAAGAAAAGAATTTTTCATAAAAATAATAATTAGTGTCTTCATAAATATCCAAGGGTTGGGTTGATGTCTCCATTCTCACACACAGATACAACTCCTTGAACAACCATCTATTAGAGAAAGAACCATATATATGAGATCAACTAATTTGTCAATTGGGAGAACTTGGAAGGAAATGGTGGCTAGTTGGTTTCGTCGAGCCTCTAATTCGTCACAAGTGGGAATCATTGTAGGTCTTCTGCCTTCCATAATCACCTGGCACCTTTGGGGTAGACGATGTGCAGCTCACATAGAGGGACGTTTAGACTCATTCCAAACAGTTTGGGAGTCGATCAAGAGTTGGATTGGTTTATTGAGCCAAGGCATTCAAAGGGTGACTAAACTTTCACTTACAGACATGGCCATTCTTACTTCACTGCAGATTCCAACGTTACCTTTACAACAGCATAAGCTCAAGGTTGTAGCATGGAGCAAACTTGCACAGGGTTGGTATAAATTGAATTCTGATGGTAGCAGCTTGGGCAACCCAGGATTGTTAAGAGCAAGTGGCATTATCAAAGATGCTCATGGTAATGTGGTCCACGCTTTTGCTTCTCATCTTAGTGATGGATCGAATAATAGAGCAGAGCTTTTAGCTCTTTTCTTGGGACTTAGACGCTGCAAATAGTTGGGAGTTGACTTAATGGAAATTGAAATGGACTCTCATGTTGTGATCTCTTGGCTGCAACGAAGGAGATGTGAAATTTGGTATCTGGAAGACTTTTGGGAGGAGTTGATCTCGCTCATGAATGTATGGTGAGGCATGTGTACAGGGAAGGGAATGCGGTTGCAGATTGGCTAGCCAAGAAAGGTACGGAAGGTGATAGCCTCGAATGGTCTCAACTATGGGACATGCCTAGACAGCTTCATGGCCTTATTCGACTTGACAAAGTTGTTCCTCCTTCTCTAAGTATGTGTGAACCATTGGGGCGTCATTGTTTTTTCTCTGTTATGGTCAGTTTTGGTTTGTTTTGGACTTGGTTGTTTTTGGTTTTGAAATTGTTTGTAACGGTATTCCTCCACCTAAAGTGGGGATTTTTTTGAATAAACAAGGCTCTGCCCACTGCTTTAAAAGAAAAAAACTAATTACACTGAATGGTTTTATTTATTTTTTCAATGAAAATAAGAGTATTAAGAGTTAAAATTCTCCATACCTCACAAGCACAAACGCTAATGAAAAATAAGCTAAAAGGAAAGATAAACCATGGGGGGCAAAAAGCAAATGAAAGATAAGCTCAAAAGTTGCATTATTCCACTCCCCACTAGTCCGCCCCACTTGTTTGGGCCAAAATGTTTCTCCCAATCAGGGATGTACACCGATGGGTTCAGCGTCGATTTCGGCGCAAAACCGATACACCACCAATGTCTGCCATGGGTCTATGGAACCGGCCAAAACCGTGGGTTTGGGGAGAGAAAACCAATTATATCGGTCTCGACGTGCGTCGGTGCGGTCTTCCGTCCACCGTCGGCGTCTTCTGTGAAGGAGGAGTAACTGAAGTTATGAGGAAAAAGCCTCACGCCATCGCTGCCATGGAAGAAGAAGAGAGTTGCAGAGAGAAAGAAGACGACGCGGGGAAGAAGAAGAGGGGTGGGGGGGGGGGGGGGTTTATTAAGTCATTTTGAAACGCCGTTGTGTGATTTTTTTTTTTTTTTACTTTCAGCCTCTTAAACATCGTTGTTCCACTCATTTAAGTGAAACGGTGCCGTTTTATATACATATATTAAAAAAAATATAAATAGACCGGATCGGCCGATTCTGCGGTTTCCCAGGGATTCAAACCGGTGCCGAACTATAGATATTGGTTCCGTGCTCCGGCGGTCGGTCTGATCGGTTCACGGCCGGTTCCAGCAGTTCCTGTACACCCCTACTCCCATTGATCTGCTATCCTCTAGTGGCCTCCTCCGGGTCGGAAAGAGAGCTAGCTCCTCCTTTCATCGCCTACACGCCTAGCTCCAACCTAATTGCAGTATGTTGTTTTTGTTTTTCACATATTTTCTTGCTTTTTTTTAAGTTAATAATAAGCGATTCTAGGTAAAACATCTCTTCATGTTCGGGCTCTTGATTCTTAGTCATATGGCTAAATAATTAAATATTTTATGTGAAACAAAGACTAGACATGCATGCACCATTTTCATCATATTCTTTTTATAGTCATATGGACCTCGTTTTGCATTTTAAAAACTCTGAAGGCTGGTTTTTAATTAAGTATTTATATTTTCAATTTAACATGAAATTTTACTAAAAACGAGTCATTTAGACTCTTTTTTCATCGGCCATAATTTATTTTAGCCTTTCCTGATGCCTTAATTAGGATTAGTAGTTTCGGAAAGGAAAATGATAGGATTACTACCCTCTTACTACACATTTACTACTCTTTCTGTATTTGATTTTTTTTTTTTTTTACTTAATGATTAAGGAAGTGACTATTAGTAAAATTATATATTTTTTTAATTTTTTCTTAATGATTAAGGATGTTTAAAAAATACTTAAAAAAATAAACACACATAAATAATAAATAGATAATAAATAAGTAGTAACTCTATCACTATCTTTTGAAAAATCCCTTTTATATGGTGTTAGTTTATTAAACCTTCAGTGGGCCCATTGTTGGGATAAAATGTAAAAGGCCCATGGGTATTAGCCCAATACATTGGCGTATAAATAGCCTACCAGTAGAAAAGGAAGAAACAAAGAAATAAGAGAGGAGATGCCGTGCACGTGGCGAATGAATTAAGTTGATAGCATGACGTGCAAAAGGTGAAAGAGACAAAGAAAATAAGTTCCTGCTGCAAAAATGGTAGGATGAGAGACATAAATCGAAGTAGAAGTAGATAGATAAAAGGGAATGGACTATCTCTATCACGGAATTTTCAGACTCAACTTAAAACTTCTACACAAACAGCATCTTCTTCAAGCTCTACTCAATCTCCATTTTCCACCGTTGTACTGATTTGAAAGTGAGCAATGAATTATAGTGGGAGAAATAATTTGTACAAGTTCTAATAGATAAATTTCATATAAGCCCTTGTAAAAAAGTAGATTCTACCTAAAAAAAATATAAAAAAAATTATTCTTTATTTGTGGACCCACTTTTTTATAAAAGATTTGTATGGAATTTTTATATTTGAGACTTGTACCTAACATTACTCTTATGATAAAATTACCGTATATGGTGGATTTTGCCCTCAAAAGAACAGGAGACACAGACCTTATTTCCGAACCACAAACATCTCGATGTATTTCTCTTTATTTAAAATTTATGTACTTTATTTACTGTTTAAACCGTGTACAAATGTTCAAGCGTCACACCATCATCCAAGCACCACCGTGAGCCATTCAACCGTACCATTAGCTTCCGACCTTGACCAAAAATTCAATCAATAGTTGGCAGCGATTGTATGATACGAGATTTACCACTCTCCAAATAAAAAGATCGTTAGGCTCATAGAGGTCGTCACCATAAAAGTAGATAAGCCTCCCTGTTATTTCTCTCTTTCATCTAGATTTGAATTTCATTAAGATTATCTGCAACTATAAAACAAGGTGTGCACAGTGTGTGACTAACGAGGAGCACCCGTCCGCCACACTAGAGCAAACAAGCAATGACAACAAAAGCTTTTCTCGTCCCTCACCGTCAGGCACACAAAAGCTAGCAGGAAGGAACCCACCAACAGTCCACAGCAAGTGAGGACTAACTCGCCCACTAGCACTAGCGTGGTGGGCTTCATGCCCGCCACACCGAAGTGCACAAACGAGGATGACCGAACCTTTCCCTCAGATACCACACCGAAGTGCAAATAGTGGTGTAATCAATCCGGTTAGATCCAGTTCAGTTCAGTCGGTCGATTCAGTCCATGACCATTTTTTTCATTGTATATATATGGTTAATGAAATTAAGTAATCTCTTTAACATTTTTTATATGGTTAATAAATATTAAATAATTTCTTTGTATATATGATCAATGGTGATCCTTTAGATAAAAATTACATAATTAATTTATACAATTACTATATAAAATAATATATTATATATATAATTTTTTAAAGTATATATACATTCGGTCGGTCTCTGTCCGGTTCGATCCAAAAAAATCATACCCCGAGACCGACCAATAAGACTATTGATCCGATCCGATCTGGTCCTCTTACACCCTTACGAGCAAGTGTTGCTCGCCATTGCATTGAACGGAAAAAGTGTCGACTCAAGCCCACCCTCACTAGTATTTACAGATAGGGGCGACAGAACACTTCTCGCTTGTCCCTCACCGCTAGATACACCAAAATTTGGCAGGATAAATCCATTTATTGCTCACTGCGGGCAAGATCAAACTCGATCAATAGAATAGGAACCAATGTACATTGTACATGTTGTTGCATTGTGTATAACACCACCATGTACCTAAGGACTTCAATGGAGAAATGGTGGGCCCACCAACCTAGGCTCACATATTCCATGGACAAGCACCAAGTTTTAACTCATGGGGTTGTCAATGGTAGGCATGTTGCTTGTCGCCAACCAAAATGGTGGATAAACTTTATGCTCCCTCAGAGAGCCTCCCATGGCAAGCGATGGGTCTACCATGTTCATGAACCGGGAGTCCTTTGAGAAGGAATGCTCTATGCAAACTCACACAGCTTCCCTCAACGGCAAGGTGGCCAAGCACATAATTGGCCATCGTATCTTACTCTAGGCGGGCTTGAATGCTTGTCCACCTAGTCACAACAGGTGAGCAACATCTTGCCACCAACAAGTAGAACTTGTCTGCCTGACAAGCTCCCTTTGATGGGTTAAGCTCACCTGCATGGCGAGTTCACCTCTTCGGGTCAAGCCTAGAACATCGCAGCTCACACACGTAGGTAACCATCCTGTCATTGATGGCCCAAGGTTAATCCCACCTTTAACTACATTGCCACCTCATGCCTGTGACATACCAAGCTCTCCCACCTCGCCATCATAGCCTCTCATTTTAGGCATCTCTCCTTATGACATATGGGACATTTCACCTTGTAAATGATAAGGAGAACAACCCACTAGACAAACTATGCCTCTAATGAGTAGGAGTATGGATAGAATTTATTTTTTATTGCAATCATACAATCTCAATTTGTTGTCGTCGACTTGGGGGCTGAGGCTTCTCGGGAGTTAATGTCGAGTGGTAGAGGATCTGAGCCTATACTCTGCGGGGAGAGAGATTGGAATGCCTTAGGCTAAACCCTCCTCCTTGGTCTCCCAGGGAGGGATGCGTCACCACGTAGCTGAGGAGTTGTCTCGCTCTTTGTCGTGAGGTAAGTAGGAAATGTTTAATATAACGCTGGAAAATTTAAACAATTTAATATAACTCATCTTCAACTACGAGTGCAAGTTTTGCAAACCTAGGTTGTTTTGCTAGAGATGCGATGCGTTACTTGCTTAGCATTCATTTGGTGGAGGAGGAGCGTGGCGAGGATTCCAAGGTGTTGCTCGTTTGGCATTCCTTTGATGGAGATGGCATCCCAGGAGTGATGTCGGGGAGTCCAAAGACTAAACTCGCTCTCCACCGGGGGAGGGTCAGGATGCCTCAGGCTAAGCTCGCCCCTTTGGTCCCCCTGAGGAGGTAGTTTATGGGGGTAGGGTAAGTTGTTGACCAGCCAAGAGGCTAAACCCGCTCTCCCACGTGAGGGAGGTTGGGTTGTCTGCCCACCTATTAACCCTCATGGGTAGGTAAGTTGCCTGGTAGTTTAGGACTAGACCCGCTCCCGCCCGTTGACATCACAGAGAAGGTAAGTGTTAGGTAAGGCTGGTGCTGATCCCAATCTTTGTTGTGGCAGAGGTCGATGTAAGTTGCCGGGCAGCCAAGGGGCTGGACCTTCCATTAGGGGAGGGATAAGATGGCCTTAAGGCACATCTTGCTCTTTAGGGTCCCGCAGGGAGATAAGTTATCAGGCAGTTTGGGACTGGACCCGCACCCGCCTGTTGACACTCACGAGAAAGGTAAATGTCGGGCAGCCAAGGGCTAGCCGCTCTCCACCACGAGAGGGATAAAGTAGATTTTAGGCTTAACTCATCTCTTTGAGACCTCATAGGGAGGTAAGCAGTCAGAGATAGAGATAACGTTGCTGGAGTAAAGAGTCAAGATATGGCTAGGCGAGACACATTTTATTCCTGAAAAGCCACACTTTCATTAATAAAGTTTACACTGTTGACACGGAAATGTAAATTACAAGTTATAAATGCTTTTTTTAGCAATAAAACTTCTGTAGGTGCTCAACATTCTAAGGGTGTGGCAGCTCGTTCCCTGGAGAGTCTCAGAACCAGTAGGAGCCCGGGCGGTTGTTGGCAGTGACCACATAGGGCCTTCCCATCAAGGGTCCGGCTTCCCTTCGTCTCGAGTAGTTGTTCCTATTAGTTTTCAATGCGAGATCCCCGATCTTGAATGCCTTTGGGCATACCCTTTTGTTGAAACGTTGTTAGCTTTTAGGGCCATGCTTAGGTGGTGTTGCACGATCTCTGGGTCGATTTCAAGCATGTCCTCGTGACTCCAGGCGAAGATATCCTGGTGTTCTGTGAAGAGCTACTACATGGCACGCCTCATTTCGAGTGACATCCCACTGCCAATCCTAGTCGTGGCTTCCGGGCGGCTTGGGTACAAGGAGATAAACTCCAATGACTCAATCGGCTCCACCTTTCTGAGCACATGTTCATCTCGAATCTCTCTATCTGTTGTGGTATGTTCGGGCGAGAGGCGGGAGAACTTGGTCATCACCCGGGGTGTGGACCACATGCACCTCGCCATCCCTTGGCTTCAATTCATGCACATAACACCCCCATGCCAGGACCTGCTCTCCTCGAATTTTGTCCACTCTCCAAGAGGTCAGAACTTCATCTTCAAGTGGTAAGTCAACGTCACCACCCTTAGATTGTTGAGGGTAGGTCTATCGATTATGGTGTTATATGATGAAAGAGCCTTTACCACCAAGAAGTCAGCCATGACAGAAGTTGTACAAAGGGCGCTGCCCGCCAGACAGACAGTGTGATAGTTCTGATCGGCTGGACTATGTCCTAAGAGAAACCCTTCAGTGGCATGGGAGATGGTTGGAGTCGGGCGGTATTTATCCCCATCCAGATAAGGGCTTCCCAGAAGAGGATTTCTGCAGAGCTGCCGTTGTCGACAAGGATCCTCCTAGCGGTGAAGTTTTCAACCAACATAATCACTACCAGGTCTTCATCGTGTTAATAGAGGACCCCCCCCCCCCCCTCGTCGTCTTCTCCAAAGGAGATAACGAGGTTCGTTTCGCTTCTCCTATATTTGGTGGGGCGGTATTCTGCCAAATACACTTCTTAGTATCTTACTTGTCTGGCATGCTCCTTCTGACTGGAAGAGGTCATGCCCCCACCGGCGAGTCCTCCTAAGATGGTCCTTTTTCCCCCATCGGCAATCCTTCTTGATGTGGTGCCCAGGGGTGATCGTGTGAGGGTCCTTGCACACCTACCCTTTGTCTCGGGCTCCCTTCCCTCCTTGGCCTGTTGACCATTTCAGCACTTCTTTCCCATGATCTCCTCCTCCACTCCCGCTCTAGTCTCTGGGCAGAAGGATACCGCAGTCTTGGTCACCAAGCCTGTTCTCTTTCCTTTTTCAAGGAAATGCAATCTTCTGCGTTATGAGTGTTGGATTGATAGTAGGTGCAATAGCGGCAACTAGTACTCCTGTAGCCATCTCCTTGGGCAGCTTGCTGGTCATCTTTCTGGATGGTGAGTGACATCTGGTCAAAACCCCAGGCCTCTCGTAGGGGCTTCCTCCCTCCTGTTGTCACATGGTCCTTTCTCCGGCTTCTCGTGAGCTTTGCTCTTGGTTGGTGCCTTCCCTTTCCTATATGCTTGTTCCAGTTCTTTTTTCCTTGGTTCTGTCAAGGCTGAAGTGTATATCCAATGTTGATGAAATTGTCAGCTTGATCCATGAACTCCCGCAGTGTGGCGGAAGTTCTCCTTGCCAATTCTGCCATGACCTAGGATCGGGGCCATACCCCTCCTAAAAGCAATGCCAAAGTTATATTCTCGTCTTGGTCGTCTATAGTCATGCGCTATTTGTTAAGCCAGGATAGGTACGCTTTAAAACCACTGGGTGTCTTCTTCTTCTACTCACCATAAAATTGTGTGAGGAATAGACGAGCCAACTCCCCAGAGCTATCTATGGACCCGAGTGCCAAGGACCCAAACCACACTCTTGCTGGTCCCTTCAAGGTCAGTGGAAAAGCTCTACAAGCCACTTCTCCTGGGAAACTATGAAGGGTCATGTGGGCTCTAAAGGTTTCCAGGTATTCTTAGGAGTCTCTAGCCCCATCGTACATGTCCATGAGGGGAACTCAGAACTTCAGTGGTAGGGGCACAACCATCACCTTTTCATTGTAAGGTAGGCTCGAGTTAGTGAGTAGTTGGTCTACTGATGAGGACATGCCCATCGTTTTTGCCATCTCTTCGTATTTTCCTTTGAGGTTACGCAGTTCGTTCTGCATGTTTTTTCTTTCTTCCTTCGCGTCACCTCCCCCTCCTGCATTTCTAGATCCTATGTGCTCGATGTCGCTTGGTCCTGCATCATTCTCTAGTTCGTTGGTGGCTACTTTGAGTGTCTCATCTTCTCTTCGAAAGGTCTCCACTTTGGTGGTTAGCTTTCCTACCAGTTATTCCATCGCGGCGAGCCTTGCTTCCATGTTTGTTGACGTTGGTTCTTCTTGTCCTCGAGTTGTCTGAGAACGGTTTGTCACAGGCATATGAAGGACACGTTAAGTCTATAGAGATCCCTCACACGATGCCACTATTAACGTCTTGTTTCGTACATCTTTGGGCTGGATTCCAACAACTCGGGTCTTGGGCTTTCACCTGCACACTTAAGAAAACCCAGAGAGTGGGGGCCTTGGCGGAGTCCGGGGAGTCTTCGAAGCTTAAGTCAGTATATCTCTGTAGTAGTTTGTGCGTGAGCTTAAATGAATAAGAGAGAGTTCTTCATACTTGGGGGTCAGCTTTTTCTTGGTGGGGACAACCCATATCTGGCCTCGGGGATTTCATGTCACTTAAACTGTTTACTTAATCATAATCTTTTAATGTGGCATGGCTCTTGGGGCGGCGTAATTAATACATCATGAGTCGGGGGAGTGGCACCATTAATACGGCATAGCTCCCTGACTCACTTTACCCTGCAGATGTTCCTTGGTAAGCCCCTCCATCTCGTTGTCAGGAGATCGAGGGTTCCACGTATCTTTTGCCCACCTACATGCGCAAGTTCTCGAGAGTTGGGTGTCATCAGGGGGTGTCAGGGCGGCGAGTCTCATCTGCCCCTGTCATCCGCTTTTCCCATGCGAGGGTTATTTTTATAAGATGATTTTACAAAAATACTCTTTATTTAACACATTGTTATACAATATGTTGTGGGCATATCATTATTCAACTTCAATATTGACTCTATTCGTTATTTGGAGGTTAATTATGCTAACATTTTCATACTAAATGATATTTTATTCACGGTGTTCATCATAGTCGTGTAAGTGATTCGAGTTATTTATATTTTATTATTTCAAGTTTTGGTCTTTAAATAGGTTAGTGGACGAGCGAGATTTTTTGTTGGCTTTTCTGCAACAATTTTATGGACATTTATATTTTATTAAAAAAATTATTTTAACCTTTTTGTGAATTTACTTTAAGACCCGGTTTGGTTATCAAAATAAGATGGAAATCTTGTGATTTCATATAATTATTATAATTTTTTTAATTTTTCATACAAAATAAATAAACAATTTAATTTTTTTAAATTCAAAAATAAAAATTATATTTTAATAATATTTTATTCATTTTTCAACTTTTATCTTATATCATCTGTGTAACCAAACGAAACCTAAATAGTACCTTTGCAATGGAAGAATGTTGTAACTCCAAACCTAAAAACTTGGGAGGCAAGGAGTGAAGATACATGGTACAAAAATAAGTAGAAACACCCCACTGTTCTTACCTATTGTCTGAAGATGACATGATAATTCTTGCATGGGCTAATGGTTAAGAAACTCAATAGATTAATAACTACATCGAACAGTGCTCCACATGGTCAGGACATAAATCAATACTTCAATAGAAATAACTCTTGCATTCAATCTCCACAAGTCAAAGAAATCATGGATTTAGGAAATTAAACATTTGGGACTCCTTATATCGTAATAACAAGTGCGAAAACTAAGGCCTTTTGAGATCAAAAGCTGTGATCACTTTGACCATTCCATCCTACACATGAATGTCTCATTTCTTCCAGAGAAAGGAAAAAAAAAAAAAAAAAAAAAAAAGCTTGTTTAAAACAAAAAAAATGTCATCCCAAATGACATAATACTGCCATGGTAGGGAAGAAGAGCATTGGAAGCAATTGACCATGGCACAAGAATCTGATTTCTAATCAATATACTCTGTCTTCAACTTAGCCTGTTACTTCCAACAAGAAGTGGGAATACTTTATACCTCCAAAGTATCATTGCTAAGGATACTCTTTGGCCAACCTTTACGCTAGCAGGAATAACTTCAACTGCACGACAGGTCGTGAACCCACAACTCATGGAAATTCACATAAGTTCCTGTTATACCCTTCTCAAATATTCTTTTCCTTTTTATTTCTTTTAACTAATACATCAAAAAGAATATGTCTTATTTGTTTTCCCAGATGAGATGAGATGAGATGAGATGAGTTAATATTAAAGTTGAATAATTTTTTTTTTTTTTTTTGGATTTGAAAAAGTTGAATTATTTATTTTGTTTTGTGTGAGAATTTAAAAATTTTATAATGATTAAATGAGATGAGATGAGTTGTAAAAACAAACGAGACTTATCCTTTCTAGTCCAACCTTATTAGACCAGTCCAAAAAGATTTTTTCTGCAATTAATATCTCAACTCGTATTAACCCAAGTTTGATGTTTTCTTATAAAAAAAAAAAACATTTTAAATGTATAAAATTATAATTTCATATTTTAAGCTATTTTTTTTATTTAAAGTATTGATATGGACTAGTTATTATTAGGTAATTTCGTAATACTTTATACTCATATTTTATAAAAAGATGCAATATCATTAAAATCGATGCTTTCAAGAAAAATTAATGATATGACATTTTAAATTACAAAAGAATACTGTGTCATGTATAATTCATAAATATATAATGCTATAATCATCATAAATTTATCATCTAATGATATTTGCGATATATTAGATAATTTTTTATTTTAATCATTTAAAATATAACACATCAATTAATATGATTAAAAATGATAAAATTTAAAAACATTTTTATCCACCAGCTGATATAGCAATGCTACCACTCTTCGAGCCTCTTGAAGCCCACCTTCTCTTCAGCACCAAGTAACTATGTTATTATTTTCCCTAAAATGGGGAGTTCTCACAATTATTAAGATTGAGAGAAAATAAATTCACTAGAAATTCTCTTACTACAGCCCATAACAAGGCTCCCCCTTTCTGCTGCAATCTTCTTTATAGTACACAAAATAGCAACTTATATAAGGAATACATATAGATAGAAGTCACTTTTGGGAGTAATCATTTTGCACACATGATGTGGCATCATATAGACCACACATCTCCCAAATCTAAAAAAAAGAAATAGAGAACTAGAAGCAGCCATGTAGTGAGTGCAAATTGTGCACTGCTACAGTGACTTCTCTATAAAATTACTCTTATATAAAATTCTAGTTAGTCATTATATTAACCATCTTAACAAAGGTTCTTATCGTGAAACTTGATTAGTTAAGAGAAACCCAAAATCAGACCATTAATTTGGTTCTTTTTTGTACTTTTCAAACTTTATTTCTTTTCTTTTCTTTTTTAATTATGTGTGACACTCAAATAGGGTTATTATTGAGCTCCACCTCCCTCCACCAATTTTTATTATTATTGGAAATAGACTTCATTTCATTCAATGAAACCGAAGTTACAGCTGTGACTGATAAATATAGGAAAAAATCCATATTACAAACCAAACTACTCATCTGTTTGGGGCTTCCCCGCACACAAATTTCATTGTGATGGGCATTGTCTTAACTTCTATAAGCTCTCTAATGACAAAACCTTATGAGATTTCAATCCCGGTTTATCTGAGAATAAAACACTCTGTAAAAATAGAGATAACCATCACCCAATCTCCAAAGGAGGAGAGGGTATCCAACCCCCATCCTCCAAGGAGGAGAGGGAAAACCACCTACCATCCTCCAAAGGAGGAGCGAGACAGCCATCCCCCATCCTCCAAAGGAGGAGAGGGATTCTCTTGCTATGGACAACAAGTCCAATAGCTTATTTCTTTTTATTTTTACCTAACACAAACAGCAGAATAGAAAATACATAGGAAATACTAAAAAACATAACTACAACAAAATAGAAACTTGAAATACACTGAAACCGAAAAAACACTGAGCAAGGAGGCTGTAGTGGCACGTGAAGGACACGTGCCACGCTGGGAGTGTGTCGGACCGTCGATCCTGAAGCCACTGAGATTGCTGACCCCAGAAATGCCACGTGTGGGGCAGTAGAGCCCTCTGTGTGGTGGCGCGTGGAGGCCAAGCACGCACTTTGACCCACGCGGGTGGATCACGCGCCGCTCCTTTTGGTGAAATCTTCGGCGTTCTGAAAGATCGGCGGCTTAGGAACCCCACGGTAGGGCGGGTGGTGGTCACTGGCCACTGAAAAACCTCAAAACGACGCTTCTCCATGCTTTGACAGGGAAAACAAAATAAAAACAAAAGAACACAGACTAGAAAAGAAACAAACTGAAAAGACAGAGGTTCTGGGCGAGGAGGAGGGAGGGGGGAGGAGCTGAAGCTCTCACCCCCCTCTGGCTGGTTTCGATTTGGATGGGTTTCTAGAGAGAAGTTAGAGGGTCTCTCTATAAAAAGGTTTCTTCCTCTTCACGTGCTCATGACAACTTCTCCCTCCACGATTTTTATTTTACAAATTTTTCTATAACAAACTTATTTCCCCAAACACCTGGCAACTTTTCCTTCATAGTGCCATTTACTTTCTATGGTTTAATTAATCTTTTAACTCTAATTTTGAGCTTCTACATCCTAAGATTTTAACTTTTATCAAATTCAATCTTTTCGTTAAAAATCTGTTTATAAAATGATACGTTAGCATCAAAAAATCGATGCAAAACAAAAAAATCAATACAATTTTTATAAATATCAAAACAAAATACAAAAATAATACAATTTTTCCGGATAAAATAATACTTTTAAATTATTACAGTATTACGAGTAATAATTTTTTTTTGAATATGTGAGATTTCCAACGTGATTATATTTTTTAATATGTTTTTGTCCCCATATATAACGGTAATATGTGATTTTCATTGTCTAACGATAACAATTTTTGTCCTTTTATCTAATGGTAATATTTTTTCCCTTCATCCAACAGTAACACACATTCTCCGTTTGACAACTATAACATTTTTTGTCCTTCATCCGGGTAATATTTTTTGTCCTTCTGCCAACGGTAATATTTGTTGTCATTTCTCCAATGGTAACATTTGTTGTCATTTCTCCAACGGTAACATTTTTTGTCATATCTCCAACGGTAATATTTTTTATCTTTTCTCCAATGGTAACATTATTTTGCCCTTATGTAACGGTAACGTTTTTTGTATAATGGGGTTTTTGGTTTCATTCACATTCTCATATTCTCATGAACCTAAGTTTGATTTCATCTTAAAGAGAAATTTTAAAATTCCGGCCTCATCTTCCACTCCCTTCATCAAATGGCTCGTTCATTCTTTTGCAAGTTGTTGCTTAACTTATCCTCTAAAGATGAGTTGGATGTTGTTCTTAATGATGATGAAGGATCAACATCATGGCATGGTGGCAATCGCCAACATCGTAAGTATATTCAACGTGATCATATTCAAGGGCATGAACATCTATTTCGTGACTATTTTGCAGAAGTACCAGTATATCCCTCGAATCTCGTTCAAATGAGATTTCGTATAGTCGTTTGCTATTTCTTTGTATTCAACATGAGATTGAGGCTTACGAGCCCTATTTCATCCAAAGAAGAGATAATGCTGGAATACTCAGTTTATCTTCTATACAATAGATAATCGCTGCCATTAGAAAGCTTGCG
Source organism: Juglans mandshurica (assembly GCA_022457165.1). Lineage (NCBI taxonomy): Eukaryota > Viridiplantae > Streptophyta > Magnoliopsida > Fagales > Juglandaceae > Juglans > Juglans mandshurica. Next base: position 39,629,929 of record CM039619.1, read on the forward strand.
TATGGAGTAACTAATGATTTTATAGATGAATACATACGGATTGGAAAAAGCACTGCAATGAAGAGCCTAAAAACATTTGTGAACACAATCGTAAATATTTTTTCTAATGAATAATCGCGGTCTCCAAATACTCATGATATTGCTCGATTGCTCGCGATTTGTGAACAACGTAGATTTTTAGGGATGCTCAGAAGCATTGATTGCATGCATTGGAAGTGGAAAAACTGTCCTACTGCCTAGAAAGGTATGTACTCTTACCACAGTCGTGAACCAACTATTATTTGAGAAGTAGTTGCTTCATATGATCTTTGGATATGGCATGCATTTCTTGGATTGCTTGGTTTGCATAACGATAAAAATGTGCTAGAGAGATCTTTTCTTTTCATGGAATTGGCTCAAGGTCGTGCTCCTCCAGTAAATTACTCAGTCGATCGGGCCCCATGAACACTTGTGAATTAATCCCCTCCCAAATACAAATTACAACCATCATCACAAACTTACAATAGACATGCAACCCCCCAAGAAATAATTATTGATCAATACCAAACGCTGCAAAGGACCCAACAGAGGTGGAATTCAAAATGAAAAGAAAGATAAAGGTGATAAAGAACATGAAAATCAGCAAAAAGCATGCTCTTTGGGGAATTAAATTATAAAATATGCTCACTAGACTGGCTGCCAACTTTCTTATCAGTGAAATAGCAAATTTAGTGCAAAAATAGTTTTGCCAATAGCACTACACATGCAAAACCAGTACAGCATTAATACAAATAGTGCAAAAACAAAACCCTCAAAACCAATTTTAGTGCAAAAACAACAAACAAATACCAATTTCTGAGCAAAAATAGCACCCTTCAATACCAATTTCAGTACAAAAACAGCACACCAACAGTGCAAAAATAGCACCGTGGAATAGTACTACACATGCAAAAACAGTTTTGGCAATATCACTACACATGCAAAAACCGCACACCAATAGCAAAAACGGTGTAAAAACAATACACTCAAAACCAATTTCAGTGCAAAAGCAGCAAACCAATACCAATTTATGTGCAAAAACAACCCTTAAATACCAATTTTAATGTAAAAACAACACACCAATAGTGCAAAAATAACACTATGGAATAGCACTAGACATGCAAAAACAGTTTTGGCAATAACACTACATATGCAAGAGAAGCACAGTAATAGCACAAACAGTGCGAGAATAGCACCCTCAAAACCAATTTCAGTGCAAAAATAGCAAACCAATACCAATTTATGTGCAAAAATAGCACCCTTGAATACCAATTTTAGTGCAAAAATAACACCGTGGAATAGCACTAGACATGCAAAAACAGTTTTAGCAATAGCACTACATATGTAAAAAAGCATAGCAATAGCACAAACAGTAGAAAAACAGCACCCTTAAAACCAATTTCAGTGCAAACAGAGCACTGAAAACCCAGCCAGGACAATGAACAAAAATCTCAATCTTGAAAAAAGCTAGGGTTTTGAGTTAGCAATAACAAATAAGAAAGATACGAACTAATGCTTTTATCAAATTTTAATTAAAAATCAAACCCACATATTAATTCACTAATGGGAGTATTTGTAAAAAGCAACGGGTGTTTTCAAGAAAGTAAGAACAGATAAGTACACCAAAAAGACAAGATCACAACAAAAATAATCCCAATCTCTGAGCACAGGCTTGTAAATTGTAAGAAAAATTCAAAAACAGCACAAGTAAGAACTGATCAATGCACCAAATAGACAAAATCACAACAATAGCAAATCTCAATCCAACAGTAGATGCTTGTAAAAAGCTAGGGTTTTTTTTTCGAGCAAGCATTTCAATGCACCAAATAGCCCCAAATCAGTGCATAGCAAGTCCCAATCTCTGAGCACATGTATGTAAATTGCAAGAAAATCCGAAAACAATACAAGCAAGAACAAATCAGTGTACCAAATCACCAAAATCACAGCAATAGCAAGTCTCAATCCAACAATAGAGGCTTGTAAAAAACTAGGATTTTTTGTTTTCAGCAAGTAGTTCAGTGCACCAAATAGCCTAAAATTAGTGCATAGCAAATCCCAATCTCTGAGCATATGCATGTAAATTGCAAGAAAAATTCAAAAAAAACACAAGTAAGAACAAATCCCACTACAAAGCATACAGATGGGTAAACAATTTCAGTGTTGGATTTGTGTGAGAGAGAAGGACAGAGTCCAGCCATGGAGGATCCCAAAAATGATATGCAATAGAGAAGACCGGTGGCCAGCCATGGAGGATTCCGATTCTCACAAAGTCCAGCCAGGGAGGAAGTCGAACAGATCAGTATCTGCGAGAGAGAAGGGAGGAATCTAGCCACAGAGAAAATTGAGAGGGGTTGAGGACTTACATTGATTTCTGATGGAAAGGCTGCCGTCAATGGTGGCTGCAATGCGTGGGAGGGGCGAAAACGACGAGGGCACCCAATAGTATAAGAGAAGGAGACGCGGGACCAACAACAGGGAAATAAAGAAATCAGATTTGGGGATGTACAATGGATCCCCAAATATGGAGAACCATTGTAGCATCAGAATAGTTGATCCCCATTTTAGGGATTCGGCTGGAGGAGGGTTTGTTGTGAAAACCCTAAACTTTCCTCCAAAATATAGGGGAAAACATGCTTTGCGGCACCGAATGCAAATGCTCTAAGAAAAGTCAATCTTAGATAACCGCAGGAAGCATCTATCATTCTTTTTCTTTTCGGGAATGATACAACAAACCCATTCTAACGCTTGCAAATCGAGATAACAAATAACCCAGCAACCATAACATTTTTCCTAATTTCTCTTCCATTTTCTCAACAGCCAAGCATGACTACCATTGAAGAAAAATGAAAGAATCGCTGCTGGAAAGAAAGTGGAGGAAAAGCATAGAATGTGTACATATAAAAATAAAGTGAGAGAGTTTGAAGAGACATGTTTTTTGAAACAATTAGGTGAAGTCAATAATTTTCTAAATCTCAAAGAAAGAAGACGTGTTGGATTCTCATTGAAGGGTGTAAAATCATTGATTTACGCCACAACCGGATAGAAGTTAAACTCAAGTAAAAATAGTATTAAAAAACTACATTCAAACAATTTTTGAACTTTATTTATTCACTTTCACAGCCTCCAATACAATATTTATTTTAAACTAAATTTTTATTCAACTTTTTCTCTCTCATTTCCCAAAACCTAATAAAACGTTTTCAATCAAATTATTTTACTAATATTCACAAAATTCTAACATACTTTTGAGATATTTTAAGTTAATGATGGTATGTTTGGTTGTCTTGCAGACATAACTAAACTTTTTTGGCTTAGTGGAGAAATGTTAGAACTATAGGCTTTTAAGACAATATAGACACACACACACACATTACCAGCAGAGAGAGCGTTATGCTGGATATGAAATAAACTAAGGTCCAATCTATTAGAATCCCATTACTAGGGTTAAAATGAAAGTTTTTTTTTTTCTTTGATACATGAGGGAGTGGGGATTCGATCATTGGTCCTCTTAGTGAGAAATCAAGGTGTTGCCAATTGATCCAAAGGATATTGGCTAGGATAAAAAGTTGAGTGATGAAAATGGTATAAAGTAAGACTCAATTACTCTAAGAATGAAAGCGACCTTTATAAAAGGAGGGAATTTGATATGAACCCATAGGAATGAAATCCCTTGAACCCACAATCAATTTGAAAACTCCCTAAGAAAGCCAAAATCAAGTCAATGGATGGAGAATCTTGACCCGATGAGAACTGTTTCAAGAACCTAGATTATATTAAAATCTAGACCCGTTGAAGAACTCGTCTCAAGAACCCAGATTACAAGGAGGAACGCCACAAATGTTGTAATTTACCTTTAATAAGTTCAAATGTTTAATAAAAAATAAGAGGAGATAAACTCAACTCACAATGAATAAATTCATCAAATTTCATAAACTTCTTAACATGAGGCAACAAAGAGTATTTAAACTAAAACCTAATTAAAACTCTAGCCAAAAAAAGTAACTTTCCAAATAAGCTCTTGGCCAAAATAAAAGGCCTGTCCAAAATCCCTAATTCATAAGAAATAAGACATATGTGGGCCAAACATCCTCAAACCCAATTATTCTAGACTAATTCATATAACTAATAAAATAAGCTCATTTAATGAAATAAAGAAGTCCAAGGTCTTCAATCACATAATCATAATAATAAGCCCTAATTTATGTTAAGCTCTTCCATAGCTTGTATCACATGGATGATCACTGGATCTCCTTCTCTAAAGCCCATCTTGAATATTCGGCTCTTGCTAGACTCGTCCTAAGTGTATTGTACCAATCCTTGCATTGCTTCCTTGATCTTCTTGGCTCTTGACGCTGTAATTGACCCATCTGGAACTTGCAAATGATCTTTAAGACTAGGTCCATCTTTGTGCCCATCAGAATCTCTACAAATCAAGATAAATTATTGGCTCCCCCTCCTGCTTTCTACAGCGAATGCATCTTGTTCAACCTCCTGGAAATCCTAATTTCTTCGATTGTATTGAGAGCTACGAGAGGCTATAAGAAATTGTAAAATCACTTAAAATAATGGATTTTGCCCACAAACAACCTGTGGACGTATGTCTTAATGCCGAACCATGTAAATCTTTGTGTATCTCTCTTTATTTACCGTTTATATGTTTTATTTATCATTTATTTCATGTATGAGCATCTGACAACCGTATCAACGCCCAAGCCATGAACATACGCTATTCAACCATAATGTTGGGCTCCGATCACGCCAGAAAAATGCATCACCAATTTGGCCCTTATGTAGGATTTGACAGATTGCTCTCAAAACACAAAATAGGCATAGCACTCAACAGAAAATTACTCTGGGAAAGGAATATAGTTACATATCAAAAGGGAAACCACGCCAAAGTATCTGTCACATATAAATCCTTTATTACCTTCTGAATGTGCCTTTTATTTATTTTAATTCACTATGCATCACAAGCCTGAAAGGGTGAGCACTATGGCTCATCCCAAGTTGCAAGCCTAGCAAGCATTGTAGCTCGCCCTGGAGCAACAGACCTAGAGAGTACTCAACCCTCTCGCATCAAGGGTGAGCGAGGAAACTCTTCCCGTTGAACACTTTGGGCGAGCAGTTTGCTCGCCCCACTATAGACGTCATGAGCAGGGCAGGAAACTTGCTTAGAGAATTGAGTATCAAGGGCGAGCATTGAAGCTTGCCTTGGGCACTAAGCCTAGCCCGCTCAAGGAACCGAAGGGGTGAACAATGAACCTCATCCAAGTTATAAGCCTGGTGGGCACCTAGCCCACCAATGCTTGGAACACCATGGGCGAGCAAGGAAGTTGACCCTAAGGGAAACAAACATGGCGCGCACTTAGCTCACCTGCATGTGAATATTAAGGGTGAGCAATAAGGCTCACCAAGGAGGACAAGCAGGGCTTAGACTACCCTCATCACCAGCGAATAATGAAACTTGTGTAAGGTTGGTGCTCCGCCCTCCCGCACATGGGGAGCATCGAACGAGCAATGAAGAGCAAGGTGGGTACTTAGCCCGTTCACACATGGAGAGCCACGGGCAAGTAATGAAGCCCTCTCGAGCAATAATATTAGGTGAATGAAATCAAGACACAAGCCTGGCGAACAATTAGCCCGCTAATGCTTGGAATGACCATGGGAGCGACGAAACTCACCCCAAGGCACATACCTAGCGAAGCTAGGAGTTCATGTAGCCAATCAAGCATTAATTGGCAATGATGCTCGCCAAGGTTACTCATCCCAAGCACGAGATTAGGCCTTTTTTGGTTAAACAAACGACCTCATCTAATCATTACAACTTTCCCAAACTACCACACAAAATACAATAAATAATTCAACTTTTGTAAATCCCAAAATAAAAATAACATTAAAAAACTATATTCTAACAATATTTTATTCAACTTTCATCTCATCTCATCTCATCTCATTTGTATAATCAAACAAGAGAGTTTGCTAACAAGTTTGAGTTTTGGATGTTCTCCCCATAAAATTCCTTAAGTTTCTAAGAGATCTTTAAAGAAATGCACGGAAAGAAAGTCAACGACGAGCAACAGACCTCATCCCGAGCACCATATGTGGTGTGCTATTTGCTTGCCCTCCCCCAAGCATGAGGACTAAAGCTCGCGCACCTGAACAACGATGCTCACCCCCAAACAATGATGCTCACCCAAACCCGAGGCTCTAAAAGAGAATGGAAAAATAGGAAGACATGCAATTGACAACTGCCCCCGAGCAACACATGTGTTGAGCAATTAGCCTATGGGCACCTTACTCATCCCATGGGCAAACAATGCGACGCGCGTTGGGGCTCCCAACCAAACACAAAGCAACACAAGCAATAAAGCTTGCCCAAAAGGAGAGCAATGGCGGGCTAATTGGGAGCAAAGAAACCTCAGGTGAGAAATCACACTCACTCGGAACAGCAAGAAAGAAACTCACCGAGCAACAACGCTCGCTCCAAGGAACAAGACACTCCCTGAGCTCCGACACACAAAGCTCATCCAAACAACAAGGGAAACACTATTTCCAGCCCCCCCCCCCCCCCCCCCCCCCCCCGCACCCCCCCGCGGCGGCTCCCACACACACACACACACAAAAATACACAAAACACACAAACACACAAAAGGATTCCCCATAGCATCAAAGACTTGGGCAAGTAATAATGTTCACCTAAAAGAAAAAAGAAAAAAAAAAAAAAAGAAGAAAGAAGGCAAACACTTTGCCCCAAGCATCATGAGCTAAGCCTTAAGCTCGATAGCAGTAGCTAATTGACAAAGTCTCCACAAGACTCCCAAGAGATGAATGAGCATAAACACAACATTTACTCACTGGTATTACCGAAAAGCAAGTTCGGATAATCCAGATCCCAAACAAGAGCCCCAAGGCCAGTAAATAAAACAAAGATGAAGTACAACGATTATCAATTCTGGCAAGGCAAAAAGCTTGAAAACCTAGCCACCAAACCTGGATCACCAGCTACAAGGTCACCCTCGACCGCCGCCTGAGCACCTCAACTCCCTATCTTCACTAGAACATACTCCCTAAAACATTTTAACTAAAACAATTTCTAACTCAAATATCTCACTACTATTTACAAATTATCTCAACTCATCTTGTCTTAGCTCACTATCCAAACCAGGCCTAAATGTATAGTAATAAGCTTTTTGTACTCAGTTAATTTTCAGTTGTTATCATTGCTGTTGTAGTATTAATGCTATTGCTATTGATTTTGTTGGATATACTGCATATAGAACTCTAGGCACTTTCAGATTATGTTTATGCTATTGTTATTTTTGCTACTAGTGGTACCAATTTCTTGTTTAAAGTTCACCTATTTCAAGAGGATGATATTTTGGGTGAAGTTTTCTTGAGTGCATAGTCATCGCCATAACCGAGCTATGATAGGGAAAAAAAAAATCTCATTTTGAAACTGTTTGGTTGGCTGGTGACTATGTTATGGCACACCCTGCCATGAGGTGGAAGAGCGTAAGAAGCAATTGACCATATTAGAAGGATTTGATTTCTAATCAATTCACTCTGTCGTTAACTCAACCTATTATTTCCAAGAAGTGGGAATACTTTATACCTCCAAACTATCATTGCTAAGGATACTCTTAGGCCAACCTTTACGCTAACATGAATAACTTCAACTGCACGACAGGTCGTGAACCCACGACTCTGGGGAAATTAAGTTCCGGTTATACCCTTCTCAAATATTCTTTCCCTTTTTATTTATCAGAAAAAGATATTCACCCCTTCTAATCTAATGCACCACACAAATTATTAGATATGATCACAAAATTATTATTGTGCAAAGTAATACTTTATACTCTTAAGAAGTCTCATGAAACTTGATTACCATGTTCTATCAATGAATGCAATGTCATTGAAAATTGATGATTAAGAAAGAATTTTAATGATGTGACATTTTTCTACATGATATAAATGCAAAATGTTATATATATTTTGAATAATTTTTCTTATCAGTCACTATTTATTACTCCACAACTCACATCTTATGAAAAACGAAGTAAAAAATAAAAAAAACTGTCAGGTATGAGGTGTGAGAATGAATAATGGTGGATGTATAGCAAAAATTATTATTAATGCTACTAATCATCTTAGATATATAATCATCGATTATATTGATGGTATAGTTTAAATAATTTCAAATGTCAATTTCTTAAATAAATCATTTGTAATATATCAAATTAATTGATGTGATTAACGATGATAAAATTTAAAAATAATATATTTTTTCATCAGCCCGTATACCAGCAACCTAATCGTTCCATTCTTATTATGATTTTCTCAATAACAAAATCAGTAACTCAAGATAACATTCTAGATCGTTATATCAACCATCTTAACCATAGCCCTTTTCTTGATATTTGGAATATTTTATATTTTTGTAAATAGAAGTAAAATAATTTGAATAAAAATATTTTATTGAGTTTTTAGAAATGAGATAACAAACTTTGAAACAAACTGTTATAAAATTAAAAACTCGTTTAAATATAATTTTTTTAATATTATTTTATTTTAAAATTTATAAAAATTGTATTGATTTTTATATTTTGTTTTAAAGTTAGTAAAAGTTGTATTAGTTTGTATCTGAATAATGATTAGGTAATTATTAGTTCAAAATGTTAAAAATTTGAAATTAAAAAATACTTTATATTTGAGTAAAATTTGAGAATGAAATTATAAAAAATTTTGAGAATTCTCAAGTGTCCAAACATGACTAATTAATTCATTAAGAAAACTTAGGATTCAACTATTTCGTTAATTTCACTCTATTTTTCAATTTCTCTTTTTTTTTTTTTTTAATCTATACTATTGTTACAATAATGAATTATTATTATTGAGCCTCTCACCCCGCCTTTTTTTATTATTAAAAATTATATATATCATATTATATAAAATGTAACATATTTAATATTATTATATAAATTTTTATTGAACCATTATTAAATAATAAATGTGTCATATTTTATATAATTAGATAAAATTAAAATAAGAGTATAGTGGTTGGCACTGTATAGAATTATTCGCACACCCGTGTGTTTTTCCGATAAAAAGGGAAAGATCAGCGGGCACGGGGCACCTATTGGCTATTCGTGGGAGAAAACATTGACGAGGAAGGGAGCGTTAATGTTATGGAAAGGAAAATCAAAGAAAAAGAGTAAAGAAGAAGCTGCGCGCTCCCTGCTGGTCCCTTCCCTGCACTCCAACTCTGCATTCTGCAACTCCAACTCCAACTACAACAACACAGAGGTCGTTACCCTGAAATGAATGCCCATAATAATTAGATATATATATTATTATGGATTTTGTTTCTCTCTTCCTCCCCTTTTTCATTCTCAAGCTTGTTCTCAAATTAAAGTACCCCAACTCCTTCATCATTAGGACTTTCTTCCAAGCAACACTCCACCACCACCACCACCATCACCACCACTAAGTTTCAATCCCTCTACTTATATCCCCCACTCATCCAATTCCTTGCTCACTCTCGCAGAAATCCATTTGATTTCTCGCTTCTTCGAGCTCTAATGCTTCATCCACCTTTGTCCCTGCACTGATTTCTGGGTACTCCTTCGTATTTACCTTTTGGTTTCTCCAAATTCGTATCTTTTAGCCCAGAAATTGAATTTGTAGCCATGCCGGGTTTAGTCTCTGTGCCAACTCCACCTCAGACACCGTCACCTCCCTTGTTCATCCCCGACAGGCCTACCCGGATAGACGAGTACTCCTATGGCAGCAACGCCAACACTATCAAAACCCCATCTCCCTTCAATTCGCGAACCCGGCAAGGAAAGAAGACCCCAGAAAAGACACCCACGCACGACTCCTCGTTCGAGAACCCGGATTTGGGTCCATTTCTGTTGAAGGTTGCCAGGGACACGATGGTTTCAGGTGAGAACCCGCTTAAGGCGTTGGATTATGCGCTCCGGGCTTCCAAGTCCTTTGAAAAATTTTCGGGTCCGGGTCTGGAGTATGTCATGAGCTTGCACCTCGTGGCCGCGATTTACTGTAGCTTGCGGCGGTTTGAGGAGGCGGTTCCGGTTTTGGAACGGTCCATTGAGGTTCCGGATCCGGAGAACGGGTCCGATCACGCACTTGCGAAGTTTTCCGGGTACATGCAACTCGGGGATACGTATTCGATGCTGGGGAGGCTGGACAAGTCTATTTCGTGCTATGTGTCGGGTTTAAAGATCCAGATGGAGGCTCTGGGTGGATCGGATCCAAGAGTTGCAGAGACTTGCAGGTAAAGCTCTGTGGTACCATTTCATTTCCCTATTCTAGCTACTGCCTCACTTTAGCGTGGGATACAATGGGATACTACCGTACCCGTTTTGAAAATTGGAGAGTATGATTTTTTTTTTTTTCCTGCATAATTGGGTGGATTTGGCCGTTGCATTTGGATTTGTGATGAAGTTTCTGGGCACAAGCACGCATCATATCAATCATTGTTAACACATGGGCAGTGATAATATTCTTTTAACAATGCTTGTATCATAAATTCTTCCATTAGGTTATCATTCAAGTAAATTGTTGGCACTTGTTGTCGATAAAATCATAAGAATATGCCTGTTGAAAGCCTGTCTTGGAGTATACAATTTTGCCAAACACTTACCATCCTATTGCCTACAAAAGTTGAGACCACACTCCTAGCAAGTTCATTATCCAAGTCTTTCTTTCCGCTTCCACTGGCAGTGGATAATTCACATAATTGGAGGATAAGGTGAATTGGTCATGTTATTCTTCAGAAATAAAATCTAGTTCCGCCTACATTGAACTTCCTTGAAGAAACTCTTTGAGAATGGTTCTTTTTCATTCTACTAGCATCTGACGCACACATAGAAGAAGGTGAGTGTGGAACGGTAACATCATGAGAGGTATGAGAAATTGGTGGAACTTACTATATATTTGCTTTTCTTTTTGACTTGCCACATATTGTTGCAACAACTGGAGTGCCAATTCAGAAACATGAAGTGTAGATTAAATGGAGGGCTTTAGAACTCAATGAACCTGATTATATAGACAACAATAACTTTAGATTTGTAGAAATATTTATCATTGAACAATTCCGAAAATTTCAGTTCATAGTATGACATTGTTTTCCCTCATAGGAACAACATGTGTTAACTGATCTCTAGTTCGATATTTTTGTTCATTCACCAGTGTTATGTACATTTGGGCTTTGTCTCAAAAACCTAAAGTAATTATGACAAGACCCAAAACTGTCTAGCATAACTTCATTGCCAGTCATTTGACTTGGAAATTGCAGGTACTTGGCTGAGGCCCATGTTCAAGCAATGCAATTTGATGAGGCAGAGTGCTTCTGTAAGAAGACTCTTGAAATTCATAGGGAGCATACTGCACCATCATCCCTTGAAGAAGCGGCTGATCGGCGTCTTATGGCTCTCATCTGCGAGGCAAAGGAAGATTATGAGTCTGCACTCGAGCACCTTGTCCTTGCTAGCATGGCAATGATTGCCAATGGGCAAGACAATGAAGTTGCAGCTATTGATGTTAGCATCGGTAACATTTACTTGTCTCTCTGCCGTTTTGATGAGGCTGTTTTTTCCTACCAGAAGGCACTAACAGTCTTCAAATCCACCAGGGGTGACAATCATCCCTCTGTAGCATCAGTCTTTATTCGCCTTGCTGACCTCTACTACAGGACAGGAAGGTTAAGAGAGTCCAAATCATACTGTGAGAACGCCTTGAGGATATATGCAAAACCTGTGCTTGGAACCACAGCTGAGGAAATTGCCTGTGGGTTGACTGAGATCTCTTCAATATATGAAGCTGTAAATGAGCCAGAGGAGGCACTGAAGCTCTTGCAAAAGGCAGTGAAGTTACTGGAGGATATTCCTGGGCAGCATAACACGATTGCAGGAATAGAAGCACAGATGGGTGTGATGTTCTACATGGTTGGGAGGTATGGAGAAGCTCGAAACTCTTTTGAGAGTGCTATAGTCAAGCTTCATTCTACCGGGGAGAAGAAATCAGCCTTCTTTGGAATACTGTTGAACCAGATGGGATTGGCTTGTGTGCAGCTGTACAAGATAGGTGAGGCTGCCAGATTGTTTGAAGAGGCAAGGGAAATACTAGAGCAGGAGTGTGGTTCATTTCACTTGGATACAGTTGGAGTTTATAGTAATCTTGCGGCAACTTATGATGCCATGGGAAGGTGGGCATTCTTTATAATCATTTTACCTTTTCTTTAGGTCATGAATCCTTAAGTTTTCTACTAAGTTGCCTTTCTGTTTTCTTTTTCCTTTGGGTCGGAGCTGCTATGTTACAGAATTGTGGTATTTATTTTACAGGGTGGAAGATGCAATTGAGATACTTGAGTACATACTTAAGGCCAGAAAAGAAAAGCTTGGAACAGCAAATCCAGATGTTGAAGATGAGAAGAAAAGACTAGCAAAGCTTTTGAAGGAAGCTGGAAGGGACCGGACCAAAAAGGGGAAATCACTTGAAAATCTTCTTGATTCGAACTCCCATAGAATGAAGGAGAGAATTAAAAGGTTCTCTCGATTTAGTTTCAAGACTTGACAAAGATTAAAGATTCCCTCTCTGCTCTCCTTTTGCTCGCATCGACTCAAGTTTTTATCATGTGAAGATCAGCTCTTACAACTGGTGGAGCCTTCTTGTTCTTTAATATTTAATTTCCACTTGTTTTAATTTCTTGTTTCTCCTTGAAAAACATATGCAACAATATAGGTACTTATGTAAGTATGCATGATAGAAAGTGTCCAGTTCTAAAATGTCTGTGGTTTGCTTAAAAGTTAAAATTCATCTACTGATTTCAATCTTTATAAGTCAATCCTTCTGTTACATCTTTATAATGATGATCTGAAAAATAATTTTTTATAAAAAAAACATAAAATTAACATAAAACACATAAGTACTCAAAAAGTTAAAATGGAAAAAATATATAGAAAATTACAAAAAACTATAAATTCTTAATGTGAAAAAAAGAATGGGACCACCCGGACCCAAAATAGGGGCCCGACCACTTATCGAGGCTTGCAGGGTGGCCTTGTGGCAAACAAAAATTCTATATACAACCGCCTGCGTTCCCATTGCGGCATCGCCATGGCAAAAATTGAAAACAGCATTGTTTCCAATTGTTTGAAACAGGACGAAGTTTTCTCCTTTCAGTTGGCCCCCCTCTCTGCTTTCGCCCAACATTTTCTCTCTCCCTTCTCCCTCTCCATCTTCTCCCTTCGTCTTCTCTGTCTTCTCCCTTTGTCTTCTCCTTTCGCGTAGGCTGCCCTCGCTACTTTTGTGCTCAACATTCTCTCTCTCTCTCTCTCTCTCTCTCTCTACCTTCATCTTCTCCTTTCAGAAGGTTCCCTTCCTCTTCTCCCTTCGTCTTCTCCTTTCGAGGAAGCCGCAGCGACACCCCAAAATCCCCTTCCCATAGCCCCGAAACCCTAACGCACGACCTGCATCCCCGTTGCGTGAAATCCCCTTCCCACAGAGCCCTGAAACCCTAACCCTAACCCTAACCCAAAACCCACGCACGACCTAACCCTAACCCGAAACCCACGCACGACCTAACCCTAACCCTAAACCCACGCACGACCTAACCTGTACCCTTCCTAAGTTCAAAACTTCAAACACACTCCATACCCTAACGCACGAAGACAGGTTGTCCCAGGTAAGGTTCCATGTCCGTTGTCCTATTTGTTTTCTCCTTTTTGGCACACATTTTTTTCAAACAACCCTTAGCTAACCTTAAATTTTTTTCAATTCTTTGAACAGCTCAGATATATGTTCGGTGGAATCATAGTCTTTGAACAACTACTTATAGGTCCCGGTAGAGGTGGAATTGAATTTTTTTTTTTTTGATAATTCGGTGGAATCATAGTTGCTGCAGATAATTATTCATTTGCTTGTTTCTCTGTTGATAGCTATGAGCTAAGTTCTATGAATAATTTGTCTTTTGATTAGTTGGGTGCCATAGCTATTAGGTTGTACTGATGTTCCAAGATGCACTCAAATATATGTTCAATTTGGATGTGTCAGACTGATTGGTGAACTCCTTGATAATTTTTAATATTTCGAAGAGATTTTTCATACTTATACACACTACACTCTTATATCCTTTTTCATTATCTAATCTAACCTCTGATTGGTGAACATATATATGAGTGCATCTTGTTTCTCTGTTAGTTCTATGAATAATTTGTCTTATGATTAGTTGGGTGCCATAGCTATTATGTTGTACTAATGTTTCAAGATGCACTCAGATATATGTTCAATTTGGATGTGTCGACTGATTGGAGAACTCTTTTATGAGTTATGACCTACATGGAACCTTGATGGTTTCTGATATGTGTAAAGGAAATGGTTTCTTATTTATAAGTTGAATACGTAGAGAATCAATACATACATAATTACTTGTGAATATGTAATTGTTTCTTCCTTTGCTGATTAAGTTGGTTGGCTTGTGTAGATTATTTTTTACACAAAAAAATTAATTTAGGGATTGTAGCAATATTTTGATAAGGAGTCTACTGCCAAGTTAAAACTTACCTACTTGTTTAAGCTTTTCCAGTGTTCCATATATGACAGTGCTGTTTTAATTGGCAAACCAATATCTGTAGTTCAAACTTTTTTTCTACCCTGTTTTGGCAGCTGTGGTAATATGCAGATCATGGCTAACTGTAGTATTTTTTATTGGTGTTTCTTGAACTTAAGCCTTTTAACTCATATTGGTTAAATTGCTACAATTGGACATGTAGCATGGACCCTCACACATGGTTAGGATTACATAGGCCTTCCTTTTCAACCATGTTCCTTTCTGACATGAATATACAAAACAGCTTTCATGAGACTAGAATTTTTGAAAATCAAAGTTGTTTTGCATATTCTCTGTGTTTACAATTTCACCACAAGAATATTTTGGTTCATCTTAGAATGTCGCCGTCGTCATCATCAACAACGTTTGGCCCATCCATTGCTAAACACACTTTGGGCATACCATTTTGCTTCTATGGTGTGGAAGCCACACTGAAATTCTCAAATACTACAAAAAATCCAGGACGACCCTTCTTAGGGTGTCCAAACTACAACATAGATGTGACTACATCTTTGCCTTACATAATACATTTTTAATATTTAATGATTAATATGTTGTACATCTAACATTTCCTATATTTATATTTGTATGAAATGATTAGGGATTATCATATTATAAGTTTTTCAAGTGGGCAGATACTAATCAAGTGAATGAGTTCCAACTTCGAGAAAGAACAAATGAACTGTTAAGGAAGGAGAGAGAACTCAAGAAGAGACTCGATGATGTCGAAAAGAGGGAGATTGAGCTCCGTAAGAGATCGGATGACATCGAGAAGAGAGAGATGTTGCTATCTAATATAAATGAGGAGGTTCGAAAGAAGGAGTCGGTGCTTGTTGTACGTGAAGCTGAAATGTCGCGTTCACGTACACTACTCAGGGTCTATTTGGCTTTTGCATTTGTATTTGCTTGTTGTATTGGACTACGTACTTGATGTAAATATATTAAGTTCTAAGGTTCTGCCCAAAGTTGGTGACTAACTTGTAATCTTAATCTCACTTGAAATATGTTCCTTAGTTTGTTTAAAACTTTGAATGTAGATCTGCACCACCATGTGGATAATGTCACTTGATGTATTGTTATCTGAATTTTTGTATCTGATATTGCTCTTGCAGTTTATTTATCTGAAAAAGAAGATATAATCATTCCTGTATTATCCTTCTTGCAGTTTATTTATTTGAAAGGCAATTTGTGGCGAACTGAAACAGGGAATGTTTGTGGGAATGTTATTCCATGTGATAAGAGGCAAACTGTTCTGAGAAATGGTTTTTTGCTTAGACTGGTCAATATATAATAAATTGATCAACACAAAAACAAATTGCCTTTCAAAATTGCATATGAACAGACACAAATTGCATTAAACATCCAGTTACCGAAGCATTAAAACTGCCTTTCGCAAACTGTATTAAGTTGCAATAAACTGCATATGAAAAGAAACAAATTGCATTAAACATCAATGATGCCAGTCACAAAATCTTTAATTGATCCCCACAGATTGGTGTTCATTAGCCTTCTCTAAGCTGCCAGGCAGTTAGACTTGCATTATACATGCATCACACAGATTTCATTTCCTCTTCTCAAAGCATTACACACTCAAAGCATTACACAAATTGCTTTTCATTCCAAATGAGAGTCAAAATGACCACATAAGGTCCCAAAACATTCCCGGTGACCCACTCTCATTGTATGCCACTCTACCAATGGTTTCCATGTTTCTTCCAAAGATGTTTGAAATATTTATTGCTTCAGTCAGCCCTTTAAACAAAGCAGTCTGAGCCCCTTAAACAATGCTTTCTATGAGCACTTCCAAATATCTCTGAAATATTTCCACCAAAAATAACCAAAGGAAGATAGTGACAATTATAAAAAATGATAAACCAACAATTATAATGAAATGATAAACCAACATAAGAAACTATAAGATGCAACATTGACAACTAAATTCATCAGGACTTAAAATGCCTATAAATATACTTATAAAAAATTGTCTATCAATATATATTACATAAATATGCATTTACTGATAAAAAAGTGCTATAAGGGCTTAAATTCTTGAAAAAGTGCATGGATGAGTGGATATTGTCAAATAATATGCCGATAAGAAGTCTGTAGGGTTGGATACAATTTATATTTTTATCTTCCTAGACTTATAAAAAAATAACAATATTTTCATCTTCCTAACATGACATCATTTAAAACCAAAGTGCATCCAACCCAAATGGAATAGGACATCATTTAACATGACATCTTTTTTGTAGGATGTGACGCGGGATGAATGACAGCAACCAAAGATGCACGGATCCAACGCACGACGGCCCAACCAACTGGTTTCACAACAAGACAGGTTTCCCTCTCTGGTTTCGAACCAAGACAAGTTCCCTCTCTGGTTTCGCATGACGACAGGTTTCCCTCTCTGGTTTTGCACGACCTCTCCTCTTTCCCTCTCTGGTTTTGATCTACAGCATCCAACCCAACGCAACTTTTTGGATTCGATTTCACTCCAACGCACTACGACATTGCAAACGCATCCAACGCACGACATGATCTCTTTCACTTTCTTCCTCTCTCTGGTTTCGAACAAATAGCAAGCTTTCATTTTCGCTCTCTCCCTCTCCGCTTTCTTTCTGTTTTTGGTTTTCCCTCCTTTCTTCCGCATTTTTCTTTCTTTTCTTTTTTTTATTGCACACTGACATGGCAGACGGTTCCGTGACAGGTGTAAAACCCGATTGTATCTAGAATTATTACGTTGCTAAATAAGGGTAGAAAAGACCGTATAGATTTGAAAGGAGACAATTCTCCGCCCACTGTCCTAGTGAGAGCGAGGATATCCTTCACTTTTACAAATTCAATAATAACAAATATAAATATAGATTTATACAATCTCAATAATAAAAATAATTTTTTTATGGTTATGTCGGCGATGACAGGTGGATCTAGTAATTGGTCTGTTCTGATTCTGATAGGTGCACCTTACATGTCTTCATTCCTCTCATATATCATCGTAATGCCCTTAATGCTAAGTTTTGAAAAAGACTTTAATATTATTATTAGGGGTGTAAATTTAAATCGGAAAACTGGAAAATCGGTCCGGACCGGACCGAACCAGACCGGTCGGTCTGATTTTGATCCGGTCCGGTCTGGAACCACTTCCTATTTTATGAAAACCGGCCGGATCTGGTCCGGTTTCGGTTTCGTAGTTTCCGGGACCAGACCGAACCGGTTGGAAAAAATATATATATATAATTTAGTTTTATATATTATACAAAATATTTATATATATAATATATAATTATATATTAAATTTTTATATATCATATATATAATTATATATCATATATATAATTATATATCATATATGAAATAATTTGATATTATAATTTATAAATAATAACATAAAATATTAATCTTAAATATGAACATTTGTAATTTGTTTGATCATATGTTATTAATATAATTATATATAAGATAATGTTATTATAATTTATAAAATAAAAGTTTCATCTTAAAGATAAAAATTTAATTGATCATATGCTTTAAACATAATATATATATATATATTAAATTATTAATAACATTTTATCATAAGAAGTAACATTTTATTATATGTCTTTTACATTAAAAAAAAACTGGAAAACTGGACCGAAAATCGGTAAAACTGGAGGTACCGGTTTAGGAGGGTAATCGGGGCGTAATCGATTTTAAAAAATATAAAACCGGTACATACCGGTTCGGTCATAGATTTTGTCCAAAACCGAACCGGACCGGACTGGTTACACCCCTAAATTGTAACACCCCATATTTTAGTGTATTTTTATTGAAAGATTATTTTTATTAATTCAAAAATTTATTCCCTTGTTTTAAAATTGTTGGATTTTTAGTTGGTTTATTTTTATGATTTTAATTTTGTGAAAATTAAATATTTTGAAGTGCCTTCTTAATATTAATTATTGTTATGCATTTAAATTTCTTTTCATATTAAATTAACTTATTGTTGGATTTAATTATTTATTTTCATTTTAATCACTACTTTTGAATCATTTTATTTTACTTGTTGTTTTGAAATCGTTTCCGTTGCATCATTTTTGTGACCCAAAATGTGAGTATTGGACCTCATTTCTTTCCCTTTCCTTTTTCTTTTCCTCTTTTATTTTTCCCTTCTCTTTTTCCTCTTTATTTTTCTTCTTTTTCTCTTTTCTCCCTCTGCTTCTCTCCCGCGCGACGCCACGCTCTCTCTCTCTCCCGTGCGTTTTCCTTCCTCCCCCAGCCCGCCGCAGTGAGCCGCTTGTGACCTACACCGCCCACCGCCACAACTTGCCCTCCCGCCGGCCATGATCCCCCACTAAGCACAGCCCCTAACTCGTTGTCATTCTCCTCCACGAACAGCTTAAAGCCGCGGCATTCCTTGTGCCGTTGCGCTGCCGTCGCGCCACCTCTGGCCACCATTTCTTCACCACTTCATCCTCGACCTCTTAACAACCCAAAGCACCCAACCCCAGCACAGCCCCTATCAATCTCGGGTCTTCGTTTGCACCCGTTCAAAAATGGGTATTTGAGACCCAAGGCCACAGTGCATTTGGCACTGTTCTGTAGCTGTGTTGCCACTTCTTGCAGCTCCATGATCTTTCGAAAATTATATTATTGCGCTGTAAGCATTTTCCCAAATAACTTTTGAGATTTAAATGTATTTTTGCGCTAACTCATTTATTTACTGTGATTAGTTGGTTGTGCCGGACTGAGTCCGAGGTGTAAGGGGGTTGGTTGGATTGGATTATGGAGTTGTTTGTGATTGGTTTATGATGTGAGATTTATTGGCAGTTTCAGGTTTAAATATTGGTGTTTTGAGTTTGACGTTGGTTACGGTGGATATTGATGATTTTAGAAAGTGATGATATATTTTGAGATTATGAGGGTTTTAAGTTTTGAGGAATTAAAATAGGTTATTTTAGAAGTTTATGCTTAAATATAAAAATACGTGATTGATTGGAAACTTACGAAAATTACGTGATTATTTTTATAGGTGACGATTTATAGTCGACTCGACATTTTTGAGAAAAATTCTGGAAAAGCTAAGTCGTCCAGGTAAGCGGGGTTCCTATGCTAGATTTGCATAAAAAGAAATGCTGAGGTTGGTTTGTAAAAATGTGCATGTTGTTTTAAAAAGAAAAAGTGAAAAACAACCTCAGTATATGTTTCACATTCACTCATGAGATACATATGAAAGAGAAAATAAATATTTTTGACATGAAATGTGTAGACATGACCAATATTTGACATGTTTCTGAAATATGCAAAAGAGCGAATATGACATCATTGAGATTTTTATGCATGTGGTATGAAATGATATGGATCTGTTTTTTATCAAATGGAAATGATGTGAATATGTTTCGCACGTGTTTTGATATGATATGGATATGATAAAACTTTGGTATACTTATCTGTTTTGGATCTGATTCTGAATATGGTTCTGAAATGATGATACTGGTTCACGTGATATGGTTGGTACTAACATGATATGATATGAGTACACCCACTTTGGAAACAAAGTGGTCTTTTACGTGTTCTTTCCTGTGTGCACACTCGGGGCTCCGAGATTGAAAAAGGGGAAGTTCACCATATGATACTGCCTGGTTTGGCCATCGGGGATAGCACAACCCTACCACGGGGGTTAAACATGGTATATGATATGATAGGATATGATATGATAAGATGAAGATTTTCAGTTATGTTATGCCAAAGCGTTTTTTAATATGAAACGGATCTTTAAATGTGAATAGTTGATTTTGAGTATGAAAAGATTGAAAAGTCGCTCTGATTTTCTGATAACACGTTTTTTTATGAGATTTGCATATAAAAATAAAATGTTTTGTTTCTGCATACTGAACTTTCTGAAAAGGCTCATGTTTACATACTAGTATATGTTCTCTGCTTACTGAGTTGTTGATAACTCACCCCTTATCTCCACAATATTTTTCAGATGATTTGAATGTTCCAGTTGAGGATCAAGAATATGGAGCATGGGTGAGAGGAGTTAAGAATGATGGTTTAAACATAAAAGGTTTATATGAGTATAATGGAAAGTTTAAACATAGAAGGTTTAAACATAGAAGCTCTCCTCGATATACATAATGGAAAGGAGCATTTCGCCTATTTGTATAATAGATCATATTGTGAGCCATAAATTGGGAGAATTCGTACCTACTCATGGGTGACACAAGTTATCTTTAGCTAGGAGCCTCTATACCTTCTGCCTAGCTCCCAAAAAACAACGTTCGACTTGCATGTGTTAAGCATATGTCTAGCGTTCCTTCTAAGCCAGGCTCAAACTCTTCTTTTGAGTATGATTGGGCCCCTATGTGCGAGGTAAATTGTGCTAGCATCCAGGCAATTTCAGCTAGTTGACGGACAAGGCCATATGCCCGTTTGGCTCCTCACAGAGTATAGCTCACATCCAAACATATGATTTGGGAACTGGGCAATGCCCATGAAGCTCTGGCAGAAAGGGAAGGCCTGCCAGGGCATATGCCCATAGGTGCAGCTTTTTATGAAATATCTCTAGACTTCTCGTTCCCCAACACATGCAAAAAAATAAAATGCAACTTTACTGAAAGATGAATGTGGTTTAAATTGGTATCGAGGAGTCAAAGCAAGCAAGTCATGCCCCTATCTATCATAGCACTTCGCTGCTATTCTCTATAGAAAACAGAATAGATTCTCTTTGTTTAGCCTATAGCGGGAAACTATCTCCATCTGCTATCGCTGTTACTGAGATGTCGTTGGAAATTTTTTTGAATGCGTCCACTTGTGCACCTAATGCAGGCCTGTGTAGCTCCAAAAACTAAAGGATTGGGGTTGACAACAAAGACTCATATGCATGCTTATTAAGGGCTTCATCCTGTTCCGATCCCCAACCGTTATGATAGTATCTGATCTGATCTCCATGCGATGCAGGAGTATTTCTGCTAATGGGCTGAAGGTTTGGTGCCCTACCTTTCACAAGAACAACCGTACTGGTTGTACTACGTCCATTTATTCTAATAACCCATGAGATGTCTATTGGGAGCTGTCAATAAGTTCTCTAATAGAATTGCCTACTTTCTCATTTTTGTTGTGAGTAGGATTTTTTTTTCTTTTCTAGCATAAATAAAGGGAGGGCCCTACCTACGTACATGATTGATAGAATCACTACGTAGGGGGGGTCGGTCAACTTGATGCGAGAGAGGCATGAGTGCATCGTACCTCTTTTTCCTGGCTTGCTCGGACATATGGTTCCCGCGGAAGATCAAGTTTGAGTCGTGTGATGGGAAACTTTCCCGCACGGTTTCGGAGAGGATCAACTCTTAGAAGTCAAACTTCTCCTCTGCAGTGAGTTGAGCAGTTCTCACTGTCTGGTGACCAAGAAAGCTTAAAGAATTTTGTAAAGTGATCATAGAAAATACCGATTAGCCATGTGAAAGTCAGTTTTGGAATATACAATTCAAGAGTAATGACTGATCTTTGACCCTAGCTCAAGGCAAAAGGATACTTAGGTTTTTCTCCGTTCTTCTAAATGGGATCTTCCTCACCTGCAAGTGCCCCTATTTGGCTAGAACTGGAAGGCAACTTATAACAATAGAAGTCAGAACAATCAGACTCACCTACATCCTCCGATCTACAGCTAGGAACTCTCTCCTTTTTTTTTTTTTTTTTTGGGGGGGGGGGGGAGAGAGGGAATAAGCTACAACGGTACCTCACGAACTTCTTACTGGGGAAGCACCATACTAATCCTACACTCCTCTCTTCTATTGTTCCTTTGTCACTTCTTGGCTAGGCCAGTTCCATTCACCTCCTACTATAATTACCCCAACTTTAGATACTCGATTTGTTGTTCTTAGTTGCTCTGGATTCTATTCTAGATGCTACTTACTTAGCACGGCTCACTTCGCTTTTGTTGCGAAGCTCATTACTTTTCATTTTGTTACGGAGTGGGTGCTTGCCCTTACCCCCACTGGCCATCGGGGACTGAGTGGTAAGGCTATGATTTGCAGGGAACGGATCACTCATTCTTCCATTGGGGACAGGTGCACGAATGGCATTGCCTTCCTTCAGCTTTCAGAGGTAGGGGCTGCATCAATCATCGCTCAATGAGCTATTTATTGCTGCCAATAAAGCTTCGCTTGCATGCAAGGCGGCACGCCAGGTTGGGCTTTGGCCCAACACCACATCCTCAAACGTTCGGATTGCACGAATGGGGAGAGATAAGGGACTTCCCGCGCTAAGTTGTTCCAATCTCGATACTAAGCATGGCCGGCTTAATACGATCTGGGGCCTAAGGCTAAAATTATGAGTGAGGCCTTTTTTTTTAGGTAAAATTAAATATTTTTATTTTTATTTTTATATTATATTTTTATTTAAAATTAATTCCTATCATTTTGTAAAGTAAAATTATTGATTAAGATTTTATACCACATTTTCAATTAATAACTGACTTTAATCTTTATTAGGAAATTTTTGATTTAGAGAGAATTTTATGAAATCTAGTTTTACAAGTACTTTAGACTCTTAGACACAATTATAATCATTATTATCAATAAAGTTCTATAAGCAACTTACACATTTGAAAAAAAAAATGGGCCCTTCCCTCTTTAAAAGAATATACAAAAACATTTTATGAACATTGGAAAATTAAGTTTTGCTATTTATGATTTTCACATTAATTATATATTAAACTGATAATGACAAAAGAGAAGTGTATTCTTAGAAGGAGAATAGGTAAACTAATTATTATATGTGATACTTTTAAAAACTAATAATGATATAATATCTATTTTATTTTATTTATATTCTCATTTTCATTGAGTTTATTAAAATTTTTTATTTGGTATATATTTTTTTTTAAAAAGTTCTGCTTTATATATATATATATATATATATATATATATATGGGGTCTTCTTCCATTAGGGGGCCTTAGGCAGTTGCCTAACTTGCCGAATGGAAGAGCCGGCCCTAATACTAAGTAACTGAACTCGGCAATGCTGCTATGAGCTAGATTTGTGCATACAAGGGTAAAGAAAAGCTTCCTCGTCTTGCGACTGGCAAAGCTTCTACTTTGCTTGCTTCTCTCATGCTTGCTTGTGCAAAGGCTTAAGGTTGTAATTTCCTATTTTCAAGTGTACAACAGAGAAGGAAAGCCATGCGAACATTGGGTACTCTTCCTTCATCGATGTGGAGATAGAGCTTTCAAAGTTTACCACTCTTTATAGCTTCTTGAACTTTTTTTAGGGTCTTGCTCCCTGAGTTCAAGAATATACACTATCGCATCATTCGGTAACCACAGGATGATCCATAAGAAAGGTGGCAAGATTCGAACCTATGGCCGGCCCACCCCTGACCAGCTTGGTTGCGTAAATCACTAGGCATGGCACTAATGATTTCCTGCCATTCAGAGGACCCACTAGGCCAGTTCCAATCACCTCCTTCTATGATTGCCCCAACTTTAGCTTCCTCTCCCAAACCAGAAGCCGAAATGAAACTATTCCCAAACTTGCTAACAAAGGGATCCGCTGGAAATCCTATACCTGAGTGTGGACAACAAGTGCGTGCATTTCCCTATCAAAGCCCTTGAACTCACGTCTTAGGCACGAAGGGCATTCTGAGGATGCCGTTCAATAGGAATTAGATTAAGGAGCTTGGAATGCCATCTAGAAATCATAGTAGGATGGAGAAAGGAGGAAAGCAATCCAAACACGATTTCTATCTTTCTATTGGGGCCCTCTCTCTTGGAATTTCATTCAAAGAACCAAGAACTGATAGAATTGTTGATGTCACTGCATGACTCACTCAAAAATGAGCAGCACGAAGGCTATTCCAAGTGTAAGAGGATGTCGCGTAATAATTAGGAATAAATTTCTAAATTATCTCCTCAGGAAAAATTGCTTAAAATCAAACTCGTTTAAAATGGTGAAAATATTCACAAAAAGAAAATAAAAGTGGTGGTATATGCAATGAATGGAAGAGTGCAACGAGAATGAAAAGGGCACTAGTTATGGACTAGATTCATATTTTTAGATTATTTTTAGTGTCGAAACGAAATGTAAAAATTAACAAATTGAAATTAATAATCAAGAAACTAACTAAGCTAAACAATCTCAATTAATAAAAAAATTAATTAATAAAACTGAAATTAATTAAGTCCTAATTAACCTAATATGCAATTGAACTAAAAGATTAACAAAACTAAATTAAGAACTAAGCTAGATTAGAAAATAATTAATGCAATATGAGCTGAAAATTGAAAAGCCTCAAAATCAAAATTCTAAGATTTATCCTTGTATTTAAATCATAAATTCTCAAAATCAATCCATAACAATTGTAATGTCTATTTAATGGAAGCTTAAAGAAGCAAGAAAAATAATTAACATCAAGTAAATAAACAACAAATAAAATGTTCAAAGGTCTAAACCAAATATCTCAAAATTACATCATAAAGTTTAAACTAAAATTAAATAACTAGTAAAGAGTGGAAAGAGCAAGTCAAATGGATGGAGTTGGAGGTGGTAGGCAGTGGAGGAGGCTAGGCAACGACAGTTGGACCCTTTAAGGTTCTTCAACGTGCGGCGCTCAATATACGTGTTGCGCCCAAAAAAACAACCCAATGGTATAATAACTCCCAACGTTGCGTTCGTCCCTCACGTAAAAAGAAATCTTGCTTTTTCAAAACGCCCTTGCGTCTCACATCCGTCGGTTGTGAGCGTTCGTGGTTTTTTTTTTTTTTTTTGCTTTTTCCGTTTGAGTCCGTCCCAACTCAAAAGAAAACTCTCTTTTGAGTGTGTAAAGTCCAAACACCAAGAGAATGCATGTTTTACTTTTTTCATACTTTTGCATTTCTTTTGTTGCTTCTGTCCAAAGCCCAAACACCAAGAGAACTTTCACTTTTCTCATGATTTGCATTTCTTGGCTTGGAAAGAAAAATAAAATAAAATAAAAAGAATATAATATCAAAAATATGTTGTGCATGTGAAGAAATATTACCCAATTAAATCACAAGTTATAAAATTAAGCATTAACTATGTTATAAATCAATTTAAATCACAACTAAGATTTAAGCATCTTAATCTTTTTTCATTTAAAACCAATAATAATGTAATGAAATAATTCAAATATATGGGTTCTAGATGCATAAAAATATGCAATAATTCACCTCAATCACACCCCACAACTAGCATTTTGCTAATCCTTGAGCAAAATAGTGAAAATTAATTGAGATGAATATTTCATAAAGATCGAAATCCAAACAAAATCAATCAAACACAATTCTGAATTCTCACAGAATTGACACGTTACTACTCAACCCCAATGGGTATAGCCCACCAAGACTATCTCAACAATCTTTCACATAGAATTGAGGCAAATATCTCATAACTCAAATGTGTGTGTGGAGCTAAATTGGTTGTGTTCCTCATTACTAGCCACGATTTTTCATAGGATTTTTCAACCTTAAGATTAATCATTGTTGATTCTAACTACCTCAAAGTCCAAGGGACTAGTAGTTTTTACGCCAGCTCTATTTTTAAAGGTTGAACACTCAACCCCCAAAGTCTTGGGTAACTTTTTCTAGCTCTTAATTTAGGAAAGCTCAATAAATCGCTTTCATCTTTCTTTCTTTCTTTCTATTTTTTTTTCTTTTTTTTGAAAAAAGGCTAGGTAGTTCTGCAGTTTACTTCTCCTATATAAAATCAATGACCAGTAAATTGAGGAACACTACAAATGTAAGCATGTGTAAAATGTCCTTCAAAACTTGCTATTCATTCTACAAAAATCTCACCAAGTCTCATCTCAATGCGTATAGCATCCCGGGGTTTCAAGCTACACATCAACAAAATATGATGCATAAAAAATCATGCTCTATGCTCAAGCTTGAAAATAAATCTTCTCAAAATAATTTTGCTCAACTACTCCACCAAGATGCTTAGATTTCACAAAATGATAGAAATAAAGTGTGTGTCAATCATACGTGTATCAATGTACATCACATTAATGCAATTTTGTTTTTAAATCTGTGCGCACACGCTACCCCCCAACTAGTGAGAGACATGGTCCTCAATGAATCGAACGAAAGAAAACAAAGTGCATAGGAATAAGTAAGCAACACAAACAACCAAACATGTGATATAAAATCAAAGCAAAACAACGAATTAATATAAAAGACAAAATGCAATTAAACAAAGTCGTAAGGAAGAAAAGATCAAAACACTTCCCTGAAATCTTGCACAAGCAAGATCTCTTCATTGGGTTTGAAGTGAGTCATAAACAGCTTGAAACGTTGTCCATTGACGGTGAAAGAGGTACCACTCGTACGATTCTGAACTTCTAACGCCCCATGAGAATGAATTTTAGTTATAACATAGGGGCCACTCCAACGAGATTTCAATTTACCAGAAAACATATGTAAGCGAGAGTTGTAAAGAAGAACTTCCTAGCCAATTGTGAAATGCTTGGGATGTATTTTCTGATCATGTAGAATTTTCATGCGTTCCTTCGCCAGCTGAGCGTTTTCATAGGCATCTCGATGAGTTTATCCAACTTATTGATCTGCAATTTTCTCAACCCTGAAACTTCATCAAGTGACATGTTAACATGTTTTATAGCCCAAAGAGTTCAATGCTGAATATCAACAGGTAAATGACAAGTTTTATAAAAACTAATCGATAAGGGGACCAAAAACTAATAGGGGACATCCCTAGATTAGTTTTAAAAACTGTCCTATAAGCCCACAAAAAGCTCAACTGACCAGTCTTTTCAATCAGAATTGATAGTTTTCTCCAAAATGATTTTGATCTCTATTTTTGCCAATTCTGCTTGCCCATTTGTTTGAGGGTGATAGAGGTAGAAACTCGGTGTGTGATACCATATTTTTTTATGAGTGTAGAAAATGGTTTGATGCAAAAATGAGAACCCCCATCACTAATGATAACTTTGGGCATGCCAAAGTGAGCAAACAAAGATTGCAAAAATTTTAGGACAACACGATAGTCATTTGTTTTGCAAGCGACAGCCTCCACCCATTTTGAAACATAATCCACAGCCAATAAAATATGTGTTTCCAAAGGAAACCGGAAAAGGTCCCATGAAGTCTAATGCCCAACAGTCAAAAATTTCTAAAGTAAGAATAGGGGAAAGAGATATCATGTTTCTTTTGCTAATGGATCCCAATTTTTGACAAGACTCATAAGTCTTACAAAAATTGTAAGCATCTTTAAACATGGAAGTCCAGTAAAAACCGCTTTGTAAAATTTTAGCGACTGATTTTTTTGCTGAAAAATGACCACCACATGCACCCATATAACAAAATCTCAACAGAAAAGAAAACTCATCATCGAGAATGCATCTTCGAATCAATTAGTCCAAACAATATTTGAAAAGGTACGGATCATCAAAATAAAAGTGTTGTACCTCAGAGAGAAATCGATGCTTATCTTGAATGGACCATTCAGAGGACATTTGCTCAGTCACCAAATAGTTGACTTTGTCAACAAACCAGGGAGATTTGTGAACCACAAATAGCTGCTCATCTGGGAAACTATCATCAAGAGGAATGATAACTTTTGAAGAGGAGGATGGTGGCAATCTGGAGAAATGGTCAGCCACTACATTTTTTATCCTTTCTTGTCCTTAATGGTGATGTTGAACTTTTGAAATAGTAAAATTCAGTGGATCAAGCATGGTTTTGCATCTTTCTTAGCCAACAAATACTTAAGAGCAAAGTGATTTGTGAAAATAGTAACATGGGAACCAAGATGTAAGCCAAAAATTTATCAAGTGCAAAAACCACTGCAAGCAATTCTTTTTCAGTGGTGGTGTAATTTTTATGGTTATCATTTAAAGTCCTACTAGCATAGTAAATCATAGAAGGCATGTTATTCACACGTTGACCCAAAACAGCCCCTAAGGCATGGTCACTTGCATCTGTTATGCTTTTAAATGGAATGTCTCACTATGGGGGTTACATAATGGGGGCAGTGGTAAGTGATTTTTCAAGGGTATCAAAAGCTTTTTGACACTCATCGGACTAAACAAATTCAACATCATTTTGTAAAAGAGTGCACAAAAGTTTTGCAATAGAACTAAACCCCTGAATAAATCACCAATAAAAGCCAACATGACCAAGAAATGAATGAATATCTCTAACTGTCCTAGGGATAGGAAGTTTAGATATTAATTCAATTTTTGTCTTATCGACCTTAATACCTTCAAAAGAAACAATATGACCTAAAACAATACCATGAGTAACCATAAATTGGCATTTCTCCCAATTAAGCAAAAGATTTTTTTCTTCGCATCTTTGAATAACATAATCAAGATTATGTAAACAACTCTCAAAAGATTTTCCAAAAATAGAGAAATAATCCATGAATACTTCACAAATATCCTCAATCATGTCAGAAAAAATACTCATCATGCATCTCTGAAAAGTAGTTGTAGCATTATACAAACCAAAAGGCATTCTAGTAAAAGCAAAAGTGCCAAAAAGACAAGCGAATGTGGTCTTTTCCTGGTCCTCAAGTGCTACAAAAATTTGGTAATAACCAGAGAATCCATCCAAGAAATAGTAAAATACATTACCAGCCACACGTTCTAAAATTTTATCCAAAAATGGTAAAAGAAAATGATATTTCCTAGTGGTTGAATCAAGTTTTCTATAATCAATACACATGCTCTAGTCAATAACCATTATAGTTGTAATCAATTCATTTTTCTCATTTTTTACAACAGTTAACCCAAATTTTTTTGGTACCACTTGAGTTGGACTTACCCACTTACTGTCTGAGATGGGGTAAATGATACCCACTGCGAGCAAATTGAGCACTTCCTCTTTGACAACTTCCTTCATGGTAGGATTAAACCTATGTTGAGCATCACGAACCGGTCTAGCATCGTCTTCAAGATGGATTTTGTGGCTACAAAAAATAGTATCAATACTTTGATATCAGCTATTGTCCAACCAATTGCGTCTCGATGCTTTCTTAAGACTTCAATCGACTGGGCTTCATCTTTCTGATTTAACTTTGAGGAAATCACCACAGGAAAAGTTTATTCAGGATCAAGAAAAACATACTTTAAATCTTGAGGAAGTGGTTTCAGTTCCAATTGGGAACTTCTTCCTCTGAAGATTTATGTCTGGTGGTGGTAGAGTTACAAACTAGGGTTGCCATCTTGCGCCTGAAAATTGTACTTCAAGTGGTATAGAAAAATCTGTAAAACAGTCTAAAACTTCAAGGACATTTTCATCAACATGGTCAGTTTTTTCATCAAGTAAAAATTCAGGTGTCTGAAATATAGAATCATCATCAGAGAAAGGAAAAGTTGAGCAAATAAATTATGTTGGTGTCAAACTCTCAACAACATTCAAATCACTTGTGTCATCAAAATGTGCTGGTATCTTGTAAGTATTGAAAACGTTCAACTCAAGTGGCAGGTTCCCAAAAGTAAGCTTCAGAACTCCACTTCTGCAATTAATCAAAGTATTTGATGTAGCTAGAAATGGTCTTCCAAGGATGACAGGAGCTTGGTAAATAGTGGAAGCTGGCTATTGCATATCAAGAACTACAAAATCCACTAGGTAGTAGAATTTGTCTACCTGGACCAACACATCCTCAACAATACCCCTCAGCACCTTAACTGATCCGTCAGCCAACTGTAGCATGATGGAGGTCTTTTTCAACTCACACAATCCCAACTGCTCATACACTGAGAACGGTAGCAAGTTCACACTACTCCCCAAATCAAGTAAAGCTCTCCTAATGCATGACTCACCTATCATAATGGAGATGTTGGGGGAGCCGGAATCTCCAAACTTCTAAGGAGTCTCGCTCAATATCAATGCACTGAGTTGCTCCGTTATAAAAGCTTTCTTCTTTACATTCAGCTTCCTCTTCACTGTACACAAGTCCTTCAGAAATTTTGCATATGAAGGAACTTGTTGTATGGCATCCAAGAGTGGGATATTAATCTTTACTTGCTTGAAGATCTCCTGAATCTCAGTATAGTATTTGTTCTTTAGGTCATCTGCCAATCTCTAAGTATAGGGAACTACAGGTTGGTACCCCTACTAGTTTTAGCATCTGCACTCACAGGCTTCTTCGACTCTGGTCTCACTACCTCTGGTTCTTTTTCAGTTTTATCAGTCTCTATTACATCTTCAGGTGTAAGAGCAACTACCTGTCTATCAATGGTTATCTCTAGTTGGGGAACTTACTTTCCACTTTTCAAAGTAAGAACGGTCTTCGTTGTCTAAATAACATCCCCTGAAACATTATGTACCTGTTGTGGTTGTTGCCGATATATTTGAGAATTAGGCTGAGGCTGTGTTGGAAATTTCCCTCTTTTTAGTGTGCTCAATGTCGTACTCATCTTATTAATGGTGCCCCGCAAGTCATTTATGGCCTGAGTGTTCTAATTGTTTCTGGTGGCCTAAATCTGCATGAATTACTAAAGTGTATTAGTCATTAGTGTTATACTATCATCTAGAGACTTCTTCACAAATGATTGAGGTTGAGAACTCTATGCAGCTACATGAGGCTGAAATCCTGGAGGTGCTACAAAAGGATAGCTATGAGAACTCTGATATGGTTGATACTGGTGCTTTGGAACAATCTGATAAAATGGTTGCTGAGAAGGTGGCAGAGACTAGCCAGGATGATCATTCCTCCATGAGAAATTTGGGTGATTCCTCCACCCCGGATTATATGTATTGGAGAAAGGCTGATTTTGTGCTCTGTTTACCCAGTTCGTTGATTGCATCTGCTCAAACCTATTCTGTTTGAATCAGTACATAAAGAGCATGCCTCTACTGCTTTCACGGCCTTCACTTTTTCCATCTCCATGATCTCCAATCTTCTAGTCAATGCAGCTATTTGGGCTTGAATGTCACTGTCCTACTTAAGCTCATATCTTCCCCCACCAGCAATAGCCCTCAGTGGCTGTGTTGTCAATGAAACTCGATCAGTCCGAGTGTTCCATTGTTGTACGCTCTCAACAAGATAATCAAAAAATGACAATGCTTGATTAGGTTCCTTGGTAAATAATTCTCCATTGCACATAGTCTGAACAAACTGCTTACATACTGGAGTGAGACCAGTGTAAAAATAATTCACCAACCTCAAGGATTCAAACCGTGATGTGGACAGATGTTCATCAAATCCTTAAACCTTTCACAGCTGGCCTGGAAAGTCTCATCAGATTTTTTATTGAACTGGCTGATCTGCTCTTATAAATACTGAGTTCTCTGAAAATGAAATTTTTTTTGTAAGAACTCACACTACATATCAGACCAACTAGAGATAGAATTAGGCCTCAAAGAATTAAACCAAATCTTCGCTTTATCCTTTAAAGATAAAGGAAATAAACGAAGTTTAATAAATTATCAATAGTGGCTCTATTGATAAAAGTAGTGCAGACCAACTCAAAATATGTCAGGTGCTAATAAGGACTCTTAGAATCCATCCCGTGGAACTGAGGTATCACTAACATCATGTCATGCTTAATAAAAAAAATTAGGTGCGTTATCAGGTAAAATAATGCATGATGGTGTAGTGGTGTGAGTGGGCTACAAATAATTCCTAAGAGTGCGTGGTGCAGGTGCAGCCATAGTTTGTTCAATTTCAATGTCCTCGTCTGTAGAAAAAATAAAAGAGCTATCTATCTCTGAACTGTGTATACTACTCTCAGTGCTAGATGTAATTCTAAGCAACCTATTTGAATTGTCTCTCATCCATGACATGAAACATCAGTCCAAATAGCATAAGTAAGGTTCAAGCGACTAAGTAGTAGGTGAGAAGTGAAATGTGTAATTAGAGATAAGATAGTGCAAGAAATGTTTGAGATAAAAATAAAAATAACAAGTTTAAATTTACGTCAAGCAAATGTCCCCGGCAACGACGCTAAAAAACCTGACTCACTCAAACAGCACGAAAGTTGTCCCAAGTGTAGGAGGATGTCACGTAATAATTAGGAATAAATTGCTAAATTATCTCCTCAAGGAAAATTGTTTAAAATCAAACTCGTTTAAAATGGTGAAAATATTCACAATGAGAAAATAAAAGTGGTAGAATGTGAAATGAATGAAAAAGTGCAACAGGAATGAAAAGGGCACTAGTCATGGACTAGATTCAAATTTTTAAATTTTTTTTAGTGTCGAAATGAAATGTAAAAGATTAACAACTTGAAATTAACAATCAAGGAACCAACTAAGTTAAACAATCTCAATTAATCAGAAAATTAATTAATAAAACCAAAATTAATTAAGTCCTAATTAACCTAATATGCAATGGAACTAAAAGATTAACAAAACTAAACTAAGAACTAAGCTAGATTAGAAAATAATTAATGCAAATGAGCTGAAAATTGAAAAGTCCCAAAATCAAAATTCTAGAATTCGTCCTTGTATTTAAATCATAAATTCTCAAAATCAATCCATAACAATTGTAATGCCTATTTAATAGAAGCTTAAAGAAGGAAGAAAAATAACTAATATTAAGTAAATAAACAACAAATAAAATGCCCAAAAGTTTAAGCTAAATATCTCAAAAATACATCATAAACTTTAAACTAAAATTAAATAAATAGTAGAGAGTAGAAAGAGCAAACCAAATGGATGGAGATGAAGGTGGTAGGCAGTGGAGGGAGATGGGCAGCGGCGAGAGATAGGCAGCAGTAGTTGGACCCTTCAAGGTTCTTCAACGCGCGGCGCTCAATATTCGTGTTGCATCCAAAAAAAATAAAACCAATGGAATAATAACTCCCTACGTTGCGTCCGTCCCTCACGTAAAAATAAATCTTGCTTTTTCAAAATGCCCCTATGTCTCACGTCTGTCCGTTGCGTGTGTGCGTGGTTTTCTTTTTTCTTTTTTCTTTTTTTCTTTTTCCGTGTGAGTCCGTCCTAGGCCAAAAGAAAACTCTCATTTGAGTGTGTAAAGTCCAAACAGCAAGAGAATGTCTTTTTGACTTTTTTGATACTTTTGCATTTCTTTGATTGCTTCCGTCCAAAGTCTAAACACCAAGAGAACTTTGATTTTTTTCATGCTTTTGCATTTCTTGGCTTGGAAAGAAAAATAAAATAAATAAAATAAAAAGAAATAATAGAATATAAAAAATGTGTTGTGCATGTGAAGAAATATTACCCAATTAAATCACAAGTTATAAAATTAAGCATTAACTATGTTATAAATCAATTTAAATCACAACTCGGATTTATGTATCTTATCCATTTTTTCATCTATATCCAATAATAATATAATGAAATAATTCAAATATATGGGTTCTATATGTATAAAATATTTAATAATTCACCTCAATCACTGCACCGAGAAAGACGAGTGGAATTAATGATTTGAAAAAGAGGACTGCGCAAAAGAATATGTTTCGAAAGTGAGTTGTCTCCCCTCCTCTTTCAATCGACACACTCGATGCAGATAGGCTCCAGTGGCCTCGGCTTCGAGTTAGTGCTTTAGTTTTCAATAAGGGGCGGAGCTTGAAGAAACAAGCCTAGAGTAGCAGCCTATTACGTTTTTCAAGCCCCTTTATTGGATATTATATCTTTCAAACATCAAATTTTAGAGGTTCCATTTTGTGATGCTTGACAATCGTATGCGTTAATGCAGTAATCATATCAAATCTCTCTAAATCAAGTCATTTACTGGACTGTTAAGCCATCGGATGTAAAGGCAGCTAATACCAACTTTCTTGATCCTTCATATGGCATGAAAGATGGGCAACCAAACCGATTGGCTAACCAAAGGATAAACGAATGCCGGGGAATAGACTTGTTGTGTCCTTACTTCTGTGACTACTCGACTTTTGCAAGTCCTTATCTCGACAAAATATCCTGAAAGTCTCCAAGTATTCCCTTCTGGAATAGCGACATGGACAACGTGGATTGCCAAAAGGTGTTAAACCAAGTGAAGAAATATCTACTCAATCCTCCCATCCTGGCCATCGGGCTTTGAGCCAACCGACTCTCCCTGTTCAGCAATAATAGATAATAGCTAATCTAGTTGATCCTGTTTGCAGTGGAATAGATTCAAGCATCTAGGCCAATAGATCCAGAGCAAATAGGCGTTGACTTACTATTATCGATATGCCACTAGTTCATGTGCAACTGATTCAGTTAATAACATCACAGATGATACGACAAGACCGATTAGTGGCAAGCACAGTAGAAAGGAGCTTTCCTAGATCCACTAAGTAAAAGCATTAGGGAAACCACTGGCCCTGAGAATCATTGATTTTAGTTTCTTCTTCCTTTCTTTAATCAGGTCTTTCTTCTCTTCCTTAAGCATATAAGGATTATGGTTTCACTACACTAATAGGATTATTACTGACCTATATGCCCAACGACTCTTCTTGCTCGCTCTCCTGGTTTGGCCCAACTGAACCTCCTTCTCTAGGCCTCCGTTGACCTGCTTCTTCCTTAACTAAAAGTGACGATGTGCAGAAGTGACAATGACGATGCCAAGCAAATTCCTAGTAGGGCTGCCGACACGTGATGGGTCCTGGTCACTGCTAGTTTGCTCCACGATACTTGGATAATATTTTTCAAATGATCTTTCTCTGATTTCTTCTTCCTCCTCCTTGGTTCTATTTCCAAACATCCTTTTAACAGCTTCGTTCGACTTACTTTGATAAATAGAAAGTGGCCTCGCAAAAATTCAGCATGGTTTTTCTCTTAAAACTCAGAAGGTTCCGCCAAAAATAGTTTGGGATTGAATTGTTTGGTCTTTGGAACTTCCCTAATTGGTTTGAGAACCTAATTGAAGAAGACCAGAATTTTGGTTCCAACCTTTCGACGAATTCTTTTGCAGCAGCTTGAACAGAACCCAGGCTATCAACGTGAACGAGATAAAAACAAACCCTGCTTGAAAAAAGACTCTAGAATGATCGAAGCTGTTGAATTTACGGATCATGTCTCATATTACCACATCTTTATACTTATATTCAAATAATTGAACTTCAAATGACTAGATTGTTTACACTCTTGAATTAGACTGATGCACGTTGTGTTTCTCAATCATCTCTGCTCAAACCCAGTCTTCCACTTCTTCCAATTTTGTGCGATTACGATGAGAGAAAAAATGGAACTGAAAAATGCTTTCGATGTTTGGAAAGACAAGTGAAAACAAAATGTCGAAGTTCAATCCATGATTAGTGTTTTTCAAGCGAGAGTGAATCGGATCTAGCAAAGTCTGGTGGCGCGTCACCAGGAAAAAAAGGTCACTGAGTTCTTTCTCGATTTCTGTGAATAATCAAGATAGTACGAAGAACCCCCCTTATTCATAGGCACAAAATAATAGTATATCGCTCGGCTTGAAATTAAATTCATCTCAACTCGTTATTACAATTTTTTAAAATTTTAATATAAAATATAATAAACAATTCAACTTTTTCAAATTTTAAAATAATAATAATAATAAATAAAAATATTTTAATAATATTTTATCATCTCAACTCAACTCAACTCAGTTCAACATCCAAACGCACCTCCAACGCATTTATTCCTTGCTTAATACTATCCAACGGCATTTATATCAGCAATAATAAATATTGTAAAATTTATTTGATATCTCTATTTTTTTTCTTTTTTAACTTTACTCTCAAATTCAAATAAGAAAGTGACAGACTTTTCTTTCTGTATGGATCATTCCAAATCTCCCTTCATGAAATGTCAAAGTGATCATGTATACTTCGTCTTTAAATTATTACTTTATGAGAAATTAAGAACAATTTCAATGTTAAAGTTTTATCAAATAAAGTGTCCACTTTCAATTTTGACTGTGAACCATAGGATTATAAGTCATTAGCAATTGTAATTCTTCTTGACATTATGAGACTATAGTGTTTTCTAATAATCTTGTTCATATTATCTAATATCATGTTCAAATAAATGTATTTTGAGTCCCGTTAGGGTGCCGCCCAGCAGTGCTCGATGGGCATGCCCCTAGGCAATTTTTGTTTTTAATTTTTCTTATTCATATTTTTTAAGTGTTTTTAAACATTTAAAAAAAATATAAAAAAAATATCAATACACTAATAGTCACTTCTTTAATTAGTAAGTAAAAGAAAAAAAATTACATAAACAGTCAAAATAAGGGAGTAAAATAGGGAGGCATAATAACATTATTCATGTATTTATAGTCTATATATATATATATATATATATATATATATATATTTGTATATGGAAAAAATGGAGATAATCTAACATCATGTTAATATAAAGTATCTTTTTAGTCTAGACTACGTTTGGATGTTAAACTAAGTTAAGTTCTCTATGTATAATAGTTAATTGAGATAGTGGAGTGAGTTCTGTGAAATCTATCTAAAATGAATTTAGATGTATTTATGAAAAATTGAAAAATGTTGCAGAGTCTCATATGTGAAGAGATGTTGAGTTGAAAAAAGTTGTGGATCTCACGTGTAAAAAGATTTTGAGTTGAAATGAGTTTGGTGATTTGAAAATTATGTGTTTAAATGTTAAAAAAAATTTAAATCTAAACTAAATTCAGCTGAGTTCGATCAAGAAACAAAACGTAGCCTAAATATGTGTTATTATTAGTGTTGAAATTTCAACTGTTATTGTTGGAATTTGTTATCTTTGTTTTTATCCTGACCAAATTTTTGAACGAGATTGTGGGTCTCTTTATTAGGTCAGTAGTACATGATTGAGTCAATAGAAGGAATAGTATGTATTTGCCGCCCGTAATTTTCTAGAAAGAAAAAAAAAATTATATGAATTTGTGAAAAATTCTATTTGGAGATGGCAAATCAGACCTTGTATTTTATTGACATAGTAAAATTTGATTTATTAAATAAATTTAAAATTAAAATTTTTTACAAATCAAATATTATCGTGTCAATAAAATTGAGTGTTTACTTTATACATCGATTTTAAAGTAGAAGAAAATAGTATAGAGTGTAGAGTTAAGATTCGAATTTAAGACTTATATTTTGATATCATGTGAAATTATTATTTATCTAAAAAATTTAAACTAATAAAATAATAAATAGATTTAATTAATTATATTATATTAATTCTTACCAAAAATTAACTCCTATAAAAGCTAGAGTTTTAATATTTGTATTCTTTAAATTAAGTTCAAGCTATTTAAAAACGTGCATAAATAGCCTGCCAGTCAAGTCAGGGTGCAAAGCTGGTAATAATTTGGTCGCAAAAGGTAATAAACAAATGGGAGTTGAACATAATAAGTCATAGAAAATTATAAATCATAAAAGCTATGATTTTTATACAAGAAAATTACTGTCTGAAAATGAGTTTGACCTTGAGTCATCATGACCAGTCAAGTCGGCTGTCCTACGTGGTTTGAACATAATCAAGGTAATAAACACATGGTGGTTTGATTTCTATCATACCTTGGAAATAAATATCAGCTATACATGAGGCCTGAGGGTTGCTACCCGCACCCCCACACCCCGCCCCCACATTCCGGGGCTGGCGCCCCCGTCCGGGTGCCAGGCAGGAGGGCGAACTCCTGATCCATCCGCCTCCCGTCTACTCTAAAATATTGGATCCAAAATATGTTCGAGACCATTATGGGCTCATATTCCATTTCAATTTACAATAATAAATAATCTAAAATATTACAATAATACAAATTAATAAAAAATTATTACAATTTAATCTAAAAATATTACAATTGTCATATAATTTAAATGAATAATAATTAAGCAATTAAATAATAAATTGTAACATGATTCCAATTCACTTAGATCATTTGGCATTAACTTTGATATTAGAAGTTAAAGGTGGTCACGTTGGTGGGCAAATAGGTGAGTTGTGAGATTGCGAGATTATAAAACATGAAACATCAATAGGAAAACAAATTAGAATTACAAACAAGAAGCAAAAATCATAAATACAAACATTATATAGATATGTAAAAATTATAAACATTAAAAATACTAACCAAGATGGGATTGAGATCAAGATGAGATTATTGGGATATGATTGGGCATATGACAGCGAGACTATAAAAGCTGAAAGAAAATACAAGACAAAAAATTAGAATTACAAATATTATATAAATACAAAAAATAATTAAGGGACAAATTATATAAACCAATGGCAATAGTAGGTCCAATACACATGAAGTCATATTGTGACCGATGTAAACGTAGCCTCATGTATCACAGTTATCCCTACAACAATTAAATTTAAAATTAATAACAAAATATATTATAAGCAAAAGCAAACCAATGAATTAAGAGCGATTATCAAATCCAGGCTGATCACCACCCTCTTCATGTCGACCTCCTCAAAGTCTCTTACATCCGAAAGATAAATTAGTTTCCCTTTAATCCAATTCTAAGTGTAAATCAATGCCTCCACAATCGTATGAGAGAATGAACTCTGAAATGGATCTAATATGCGCCCTTAATGCTAAAGGCCAACTCTAAGGCTACGTACTACTATGAATGGCCAAAATATTGCAGGCTATGTCTCCAAAGATGGGATACTTAACAACATTGATTTTTTACCAAGATAAGATATCAAACCACCACGTAAATTGGTGCAAATTCGATGCCAAGTATCTATCTAACTTTTACTAGGCCTCTTAATGATGACAGACTAGGGGGTCTTGCTTCAACCTCTCATCTCACTTTAACCTATACTTGTTTCCTATTCTGACTTTGGGAAGAGGCAGTGTGGTAGGTGTAGGTGCCAGAATATTACCACCCCTAAATGTGAAAGTCATCAAACAATCTACCAAGGTTTTCCCTAACCTTTGCCACAATATGATCTGCCAATACCTTCTCATTCGCCAATCCCAACCTATATACCATGCCATCAATTTTGTACTGGGGGTCAAGAACAACAACCACATATAGGAAACTGTCCATCCTACTCAAATCTCCTCAATACTTGTCATACTTAACTCTCATGCTCAATGTCATTTCCTGCAGCCTAGTCTCTTCACTCCTGCACATTTCGTCCAATTCTTCTTTCATCATACATATTTGTTGACAAAAATCATTAGATGTAGGATACAAAGAATCGGAAATCTTGGTTGTGACCTCATAGAAAAATCTCAAAAAGTCTACAAAAATCTCAACTACTTCTCAATTATCATTAATAGGCTTCCCTATCCCCTCTCATCCTCAAAATGTTTGACATATTGAATATTTTCATCGCCCATTAACGCAAAGGCCTTTTATACTCTTGGGTCATCTCCAACATAAAAAATGTTGAGTTCCATCTTGTAGGAACATCAAAAGAAATGCGCTTCTTGAGTTTAATACCCGCATCCCTCATAGCAACATTGAATTTATCAAGCCTAGCAAGTGAAGATGTTACAAATTTCACTGCACTTATAACCCTTGCAACTGAATTATGTAGATTTTTCAAACCATCAGTCACAATAAGATTTAGAACATCTGCAACACATCTAACATGCAAACACTCATCACCCACGATTGACTTATTGGCCGCTTTAAGATAGTTCTTAAGTTGCCTCAAAGCAACATCATCAGAAGAGGCATTGTCAACCGTTACTGTCACAACCCGCTCCAACTCTCACTCCTTTATTGTGGTCTCCAAGACCCTCCCAATGGTCTCAACCATGTAATCGGAAATTTGATAAAACTTGATAATCTTTTTGTTTAATTTCTAATCACAATCTATAAAATGTGTTGTCAAAGACATATAATTAAAATATTGAACTGATGTCCATGTATCAGTGGTAAGGAAAATTTTTTGACCCACCAATTGGTTTTTCAACAAATCTAGTTGTAAACTGTAATGCTTCATAATATCCTTTGCCACCGTGTGATGATAATGAAAGCTAAACTTAGGTTTCAAGTATTTAGAATATGCTTAGAACCCTTAACCCTCAATAAACCATAAAGGTAGCTCGTCCATTATGACTATACGAGCTAGGTGTCTCCTACACTACTTTCAAATGGGATGTATCACATTTTCTATAGTGGCATCCAAATATTTTATTACAGTGGTTACATTTAACTGTTATTAGGGCCACCACCTTCTACTTTGGTAAAGTGAAACCAAACAATTGAAACTTGTTTCTTACTTTGTGGGGGCATGGGGTTGGGGTCGGGTTTGGGTAAGGGTAGTAGAGCTAGCATTAATGCTTGGATTTGACTGAATATCCATTCCCATTGACTCACAAAAACCTGACATGATGCAAAAATACATAACAATTAAAATCATAGAATCATGAACATCACAATTGTTTTGGGGTCTGAATATCAAAACCCCAAAATAGAGTAGGGTTTCGATATTGAAACCCCAAACATTAT
This sequence comes from Juglans mandshurica, assembly GCA_022457165.1. Lineage (NCBI taxonomy): Eukaryota > Viridiplantae > Streptophyta > Magnoliopsida > Fagales > Juglandaceae > Juglans > Juglans mandshurica. Next base: position 39,670,878 of record CM039619.1, read on the forward strand.
TAGGGTTTCAAATTGAAACCCTAAATTAACTTAGGGTTTCAATTTGAAACCCCAAAATAGATAACTAAATTAGGATTTCAATACGAAACCTTAAATTTACATAAACAAAATTTAGCCATACAATCTCAAACTCACACAACAAACAACCCAATCTCCATAGCACACAAATCACAATCTTATTCTCTAAATCTTCAAATCAATCTCATCCTTCATAACTCAAGAAAAAAATACTAAGGAGTTAGGATATATACTTACAGAACAACAGAGAAATTGAGACAGACGATGACGACAACCTCACAGTGACGGCGTGAGACTAAGAGTGAGAGATTGAGCTCATCAAGGGGGGGAGTTTTAGGGATTAAGTAAAACAACGTTGGTTTCCAAAACGGCGTTGTTTTAATATAAAAATGATTTTTTATTTACATATATATATATATATATATATGTATACACACAGCGGGGTAAGGACTGGGCCCAGCCCCCTCCCTGCACCTACTAGGAGCCCAGATGCAGGCAGTGAATAATATGTCCACATATGGCAGACGCGGACACTGCCTTGCCCAAGTGGAGGCAATGTGGGGTGGCGGGAGGCGGGGCTCGCTGTCATCCCCTAGTACGTGTGTGTATTTTCTTTAGAGACCATCCCGAAGTTGACGTGTCGTCTCCCTATTAAGAGGTATAAAGTTGGGTTTTACCACACCCTCCCCCCCCATCCAATCTTAAGATGGACTCATTCAAATTCACAAAATATCTTTATAATTAATCTTTGTTAAGGCAGATGGAAGAAGCCCAAAACAACCGGGGCACGATCCCCACATGGACAATTAAAACCGTTTTAATTAAGGGAAATCCCAAATGAGACCATGGTCATTTAACTATAAATGTTCCATTGATATTGTCATGTTGTCACTCAATATATTTAGATGCGGACGGATCAAGATCTCTTCAAGTTGTTCGAATATGAGAGTCTAAAGTGTGAGAGAGAGAGAGAGATAAGCATATTAAATGTATCCTACGACATTTATTTATGCCTTCATGTATCCATCTCTACCACTTGAGACCTTCAAGTTCATACGATAACTTGAGAGAATCTTTTCTCTATATGGACATTCCAAGTCTCACTTCATGATATGTCAAAGTGATCTATACTTCGTTTTTGAACTATTAATTTATGAGAAATTAAGAGCAATTTCAATGTTATAGTTTTATAATCAAATTAAGTGTCCACTTTCATTTTTGACTATGAAGTACCATATATAGTTTTATAAGTCCTTATCAATTGTAATTCTTCTTGTCATTATGAGACTTTAGTGTTTCTAATCTTGCTCATATTACCTAATATTATGTTCAAATAAATATATTTTATAGTCTCTATGTGTGTATGTGAAAATGGAGATATATAATCTGATATTATGTTAATATAACTGTCCTTTTAGTCTAAATATGTGTGTTATTAGTTTGGAAACTTCAATTGTCTTCGTAGGAATTTGGTACCTTTGTTTTTATCCTGACCAAATTTTTGAATGAGAGATTGTTGGTCTCTTTCTTAGCTCCTAGGTTAGTAGTAGTATGTACGTATTTAATTTCCGCAGGTAAGTTTCTAGAAAGGAAAAAAAAATCAAATTTATATTAATTTAACTCGTTTTAAAAGCTAGAGTTTTAAGATTTTTATTCTTTAAATTAAGCTCAAGCTATTTAAAAACGTAAATGGATATATATATATATATATATATATATATATATAGCCTGCCAGTCAAGTCATCAGGGCGCAAAGCTTCTGTAGAGTAATAATTTGGTCACAAAAGGTAATAAACACATGGGAGTAATTGAAATTAATAATCAAGTCATAGAAAATTAGAAATCATAACAGCTAAGATTTTTATACAAGAAAATTACTGTCTGAAAATGAATTTGACCATGACCAAAAGAATTTTAAAATTAATTTTCATTTATTAGATATATTATCTTAATTTTATAATTAATAAAATTACAATATTTCTCACAAAAATTAGAAAATAAAATTAGCAACCTTTCCAAGCATATAATATAATTTCAATTTATATATATAACCCACCACTTTTTTAAACTTCAGTGAAAAAAAAAGTAAAATTTTTCTTAATTCAAAAGATTTTGGTAATGAAATATCTCACCGTTTTCAAAAAATCTCATAAATAATAAATCTCTAGAGAATTATCACAAATTCCAAATATTTAAAATAAATTATGATCGATGCAAACAAGATATAGACCGCTCTTTTTCAAACTCGGCCGGCATTCAAAATGGGAAATTTGGGTGTGTTGGATAGCGACTAACTTGTCTCAAGGTACTGTTTGGCAAAACCCACTACTGTCGGCCTTAACAGTGAGCTAGGGAATCACATTTTTCAACAGGTTGATCATCTGACACCTGTCCTGAAGTGGCCGCCTCCGCAACTTCCTTGCACTAACTTTTGACATTTTAGCACCGCAACAAAACTACCCAGAATTCCTATCGATGGCATGCATCTTCTCATATATATATATATATATATATATATATATGTATGTAACTGCGTTCAAAACTTCTTAGTTTGCACCTCAACTTCGAACAGTTCCAAAATATGGGATCCCAAGATGGTCTGGCACGAGGCTGCAGGGTCCAGCAACCGTGTGCCGCTTGCAGAATGCTCCGCCGGAAATGTGAAAGGAATTGCTTGCTTGCGCCATACTTTCCCTGTGATGAAATGGACAAGTTTGCTGGTGTGCATAAAGTGTTTGGTGCAAGCAATGTTATCAAAATGATTCAGGTGAGAACTTATATATATTTATGGTGCATGCAGCATGAAATCCTTTCTTGCTTGCAGAAATTGCATGGATATATATGCGTCGAGTCGTGTTAATCACGCACTTCAGTTGATATATATAGCACAATTTTTTTTTTTTATTTGTTCTCTATGACACGATTTTTTTCCTCACTGCAAACTGCAAATATAATCCAGGACATATTGATAGCAATGTTATTTTGGTCGTGCGTACACAGATGGTGGATGAGACATGCAGGGATGATGCTGTTAAAGCAATAGTCTACGAAGCAATGGCAAGGCTGAGAGACCCTGTTTATGGCAGTGTTGGACCCATTTTTCATTTGCAAAAGATGGTTGAGGAACTCAAAGCGCAGCTTGAATCCATTAGAGCTCAAATTTTAGAGTCGCAACAACAAAGAGACCAGATGTTGGGCATTCTTATGAACGTTCATCACGCCGATCTTCTCTCTTCCATTGATAATCCAGTTTTTGATGTTGATGGACGTTTCGCCTTTGGCGCTGATGATCATACCAATATGGGATTTGATCCTGTTGTATTTCCGCCAGAATTTGACTGGGATTTGTGAGGAGAATATTAATAAATGTTTAAAGCAATATTCTCCAGGGCAGGGACAGCTGTGGTTTGTATAAACAGTTAGGATAAAGGTGGATGAAACTAGTGTATCAGAAAACTATAGGTCAAACAAACATATTATAAAGATATATATAATCTTTAGGTTAAAAAAGGAGTGTTACATTTCTACACATGTTCGGTTTGGAAATAACCTAGCAAGTCCAGTTAATGTACTACACATGTACATGTAATAAGAGATTTAATTAATGGCTTTGATTTCTTGTTAGGCACTATGATTATCAACTAATTAATTGCATCTAGCAAGCATTATATTTTTGTACGTAGCCAAAATGCTATAACTGTAATTATCAATTGGAGGTTCAAGTCAATCACAAGAGTTTTAAATTATCTCTTGCCCATTTTATTTTGGGGGAAAAAGCTAGTTTGCCCATTAAATGTGACCGCTCTACTTGACCACTTGGGAAAAAAAATTTTTAATGATTAAGAAAATGATTTTAAATATATTGGTATATTTTTTTAATTTTAAAAAGTATTTAAATATATTAAAAAATATTAATAGAAAAATAAAAATAACTGGGGGTATATATATATGGAAGACATGTTAAATATTTTAACACCAAACTTTAATTTTTAAAAGGATTTTCGACAATTTATACTCTATAATATTGAATCTAACGAAAAAAGTACATAAAATAGAAAACATACATCTCTTTTGATAATTTAACGAAGATCTGATCTGATCATGAGAGAATGATTACTCTAACAATTTTATCTTGAATGTCTCTTTATGACTAAGAAAGATTGTAGATAAGAACCCTTATCCCTTTTAGTATTTAAATAGATTTATGGTCATTATAAAATCTAAAATTATTTCTATCTTAACTGAATTGGATTAATATAAAATGAGGAATTATATGCATCAGTTACTATTCACTGTCTAACCCCATATATAGTACCTATATTTTTTTTTTCAAAAAGTGTGAGGGTGTTTTTCATAGGATGTGTGAGTGTGGGATAATGAATAGTGACTGATGAGAAGAATTTTTCTTACAAAATTGTAAAGTGTGTAAACGCTATAGTATTAAGAGAAATGATAGTTACAATCGTAAGTGCGCAAATGCTATGCAATTATTTTGAAAAAAATGAATAAATATAAGACCCATGCATATGAAAAGAAATTAATTTTTTTAATAATAGATTTCATTTTTTTTTCAAAATGATTACACGATACTTATGCACTCCACGAATGTATTAATTCGCATTAAACTTCTTACAAGGCAGCGTCATTCATGCCCTTGTACGTTCAATTCTGTGTTGAGCTCTGTTCTACCTCGTGCAACAGGGGGGGAATTTCTTCTAGGTTTGTGGGCAGCAAGAGAAAGTGGAAACGGAAGTGTACGACAATCGTTCAAACCATATTACTGTCTAAAAACGTGCATGGCTACTTTGCTTCTCAATGGCAGTGGCGGCTTAATTTCAGCGGCAACCGTACGTGTGCGGTTACAGTTACTATTCATAGTTAGTTGTTTTGCTTTTTTTTTTTTTAAATGGCAAAGTTTTAATAATTTTAAAAATAGATGAGAGCGAAGAGTCCTAACAACAGTTCCATTACACTACTAATAAAATTTTTATATATAATTTGATTTAAAAGATAAATCTTAAAATTTAAATTTTATAAATTAAATCTTATCATTTAAGTAATCATGTAGATATTTTTTTTATATACTGAGTACTTAAGAATAAAATAACTCAACAAAAAAAAATATACAAAATGCAAGGACTCTAGACCAGTGTTTTAAATTTTGTACCGTACTGGCCGGTACGATCAAAATTTTTCGTTTCGGCCGTTCGGCCAGTACAGGTACTATATCTGTTCCGTACCGGTTAAAATAACGGCCGTACCAGTCGGTATCGGCCATACCGGACTAAATTTCGGCCTGTATCGGCCTATATTTCGACTGGTACCGACCGATATTTCGACCTATGTGTTTTTTTTTTCATTTTTTCAAACTACAAACTTATTTTTTAACTCCTAATTCAGACTAGACTATTTATAATTTTTATATATATGTATTTATATATAATTTATTTATATATAAACTATTATTTTGGAATATAATTTTATATATATTTATATATATAATTTATTTATATATCGACTATCCCGAAACATTATCCCGAAACGCTATCCCGAAACGGTATCGGTATCGAAATATTTTGTTCCAGTGTCTTGACCAGTATGACATCCGGTACGGTATTCAAAACATTGCTCCAGACTACTAGTAGATTCTTTGCTTGATTGTATTGCATGTGATCCACACGTGCACGTGAAAGAAAATAGAATGGAAATACTTGAAATTGAGACATTAACGTGGTGACATAGAATCTACATTGAATCTACACACAATTCATTAATATATTACAAGTCATGACTAGTATTGGTAGATCAACTCAACGAAGAATGTGGTGGGACACGTGCACCTTTGCAAATGTTGGTAGTTATTTTATTATCAAGTCGGTACGTAAAGCACGTTCATTTACATTATTTAATTGGTGAAACTTGATTTGTAAAGTTTAACTTTTAAAATTTATTTTAAAATTAAATTATTTCATGAAAATATCTTATTAAGTGTGCTCTATACATGAGCTTGAGAATAACATTTTCTTATATTAAAACTTTTTCAGATTTTATCTCAAAATTAGTCTAATTAAGAGGACCATTTTTAAGAGGATTTAAAACCAAAGACTAATTATTAAGCTTTTCTGCTTTTAAACGTCAAGCAACTTTTCAATCTTCGAATGAAAACCAAAGATTTCAAAATTTTTGTTATATTTCCAATTTTCTTTGTATTAATTGGGTTTATGAGTTTTTTAACTTATCCAAAACGAAGAAAAACAAGTTGCAGCAGCTGACAGAGGCTGAATAGACAGAATGCCGCCGTTGCCTAACTTCTTCTATTGGTCTTTCTCTAGCATACTTAGCTCGGAATCGTATCTGCAAACTTTGCATTTACAACCGTTTGACGTAGAAACGGTTTTATATTATCTCATCTTATTAATATAATTTTTTTAAAATTTTTATATAAAATATAATAAATAATTCAACTTTTTCAAGTTCTAAAATATTAATAATATTAAAAAATAATATTCTAACAATATTTTATTTAACTTTCATCTAATATTATTTTATCTCATCTCACTATTCAAACAAGGACTGATCCCGTTTGGTTGTAAGACTCAGCTGAGATCACTTAAGTTCAATCTAATTTTAACTTGAATCTAACATCTAAATACCTAACTCTTAAATTACTAAACTCATTTTAACTCAAAACCTTTTTACAAGTGAGATTCATAATCTTTTTCAACTCAACACATCTTTATACGTGGAACCCATAATTTTTTTTTTAATTTTTCATAAATAGTACTAAACTCATCTTAATATCTAAAATTATTTTTGATGGACCTTATATAATTCATTCCAATTATTCAACTCATTATTATTCATAAAGAATTTAATTCAGTTCAACTCAACTCAAAATCCAAATCCAAATCCAGCCTTAGCTTGCCAAGAGATGTCATTTACGTTTCAAATTTCTCATAATATTACGCATACTAAAAGTATAGATGACATAATATTTTCATCCAATCAAAAGATTTCGTATCATTCTTACATAAGCATTAATATTTAATGACAAGTCATCTTTATTACGATGGTTGTACCGCATGTCTGCTAATAGAAAATGCATTGATAGAGTTTCTATTCTCTTATCACTTATTTATTATTTATAATTTTTTAAATATTTTTTTAACATATTTAATCATTAAAAAAAATTAAAAAAATATAATTTTATTAATAGTCACTTTCTTAACTATTAAATAAAATAAAAAATTTAAAAAAAATCAAATATAAAAAAATAATAAATAGATAATAGGAGAATAATAATCCTATCATTATCTAAGAGAAAAATACAATATATGGTATTCCGATCCAGAACTACCTTATAATTACCTAAAATTCTATGATTAGAAAAAAAAAGTTACCTCAAATTCTAATCCTACCTTATAATTGCCCCCACCAGACAAAATTAACTACAAACAAAATAGTATGCAATTTTATATTTGAAAAAGAATTTAACTTCAATCATGTTGTAAACCCATCCTTTACATGACGTACACCTTAGTTTTCAAATGAATGACACAACCTACACACTCACCTTAAATTACACACTAAAATTTGTAATAACTTAATTTTATTACACAATACGCATGAAGCCCAAAGTCAAGCTGCCAAAGCCAACAAATAAACTGCAAAAGCCCAAAGTCAAGGTGCAAGTCATCTACCTTTCACAGTCACTGCAAGTCACTTGGCTACAATACACACAAGCGGAAAATGATGACTTACCCTTATTTAGATTCCATTTGTATATTATTTTTCCATTGTCCTTGGTAAATATTTTCCTTGATGAGCTGTATTCTATTTTAGGTAGATTCATTCTGTTAGGATGTCAGAACAGGACATGTATATGAGGCCCCTTATTGTACCTTTCAATGCATTTGTTTTTTTCTTGGAATACACAGTACAATTTTTCATGCGTCATGCTCTCTGCACCTTAGTGTTCTTCTCCTTCTAATTTTGTTCCTTACATGGTATCCAGAGCCAGAGAGCCACCATCCATGGAAGACCCAACGGAAAGCTCTACCGATTCTTCCTCCACTCACCCCAATTCTTCCTTAGTTCATACAAACCTAAACACAAATACCTTAGTGCCAAAAATATGGCCCATTATTTGAACCTCAGTGACCCCGACAACCCCCCCTTTCGCCTTGGCAATGGTGACATCCCTGCCGTCATCCTCGTCATTGACTTGCTCACCACCGGTAACTACGCCACTTGGTCTTGAGCCATGCGTCACGCCCTTCGTGCCAAGAACAAACTGGGTTTTATCACTAGTGACATTCCACAACCCACTAATCTTGCAGACCCTCTTCTTGAAATCTGGGAATGCTGCAACGACATGGTGGTGTTGTGGATTTAGAATTCCATTAGCTCCTCCATCAAATCCAGTGTCGTGTTTGTTGATGATGCCCGAGACATCTGGCTTGATCTCCAGGATCGCTTCTCTCAACTGAATGGGCCACGCATTTTTCACCTCAAGAAGACCCTTGCTAGCCTTCTCCAACATAACGACTATGTAAATGTTTACTACGGCAAGCTCAAAACACTCTGGGATGAGCTTGCCATCTATGACCCAATATCTGTTTGTAATTGTGGAACTATGAAAACTCTTTTGGATCGTTATCAATGTGACTGTGTTTTTCAACTTTTAATGGGTTTGCATGATACTTACTCCAATGTTCGTGATCAAATTATGCTTTTAGACCCCATATATTTTGTCACTAAGGTTTTTTTACTTATACAACAACAAGAACGACATCATTAACTTATTCACCATGCCCCATCTCCTAATTCCATGGCCTTAGCCATTAAGAAACCCTTCACTGCTTATAAATTCCCTCCCCAATCATGACCCAACAAAAAAAAAAAGATAGACCCTATTGCACTCACTGCAAAATTACAGGCCACTCTCTTGACACTTGCTTCAAAGCTGGTAATGCCGAGGCCCCTGTGTGTTCCCACTGTCATATGTCTAGACACACAGCAGAAAAATGCTACAAGTTGCATGGCTCTCCACCAGGCCACAAACTCTTTACCAAATCCCAAAATACTGCTATTTTTGCCACCCAATTCACCATATCTCCTTCCCCTAACCATGAGAAAATCAGTGATGACAAAGTGGGTTTAACTAAGGCACAATATCAACAACTAATGGCTTTACTTCAGCCAAGGGAGTCTTCCATTGCTGCTTAGCATTCGGCTAATCAGATTCAGTCCAATCTCAACACTCTTCCATCTTCTAATTTCTCTAGTATTTCTCTATGCTTATCCACTCACACACACAATTCACGACAACCCAATAATCTGCCTTTGATAATAGACACGGGTGCAACAGAGCACATGGTATGTTGCCCCTCTTTGCTCACATCTATCACAGCCAACGTTTCACACTCTGTGAAGCTACCAAATGGAACTGAAGTTCCTGTCACACACATGGGTACTGTTCAAATCACACAATCCATTTGCCTCATTGAGGTCTTATGTGTTCCCTCCTTCACCTTTAATCTAGTTTCAGAAAAGAAACTTGTTGCTTCACTTGTTGTCTGGTTTTCTTCTCAGATTTCTGCTTCATTAAGAACCTTTTCACTTGGACAACAATTGGGAAGGGTGAAGTGAGGAATGGTCTATAGCACTTGCTATCTACAGAAGTCTCTCCTTCAAGTCTAGATGCCAAAGTTTCACAGTTTTCACATACACCTTTTAATGTTTCAGCTTCTATTTTGAATAATGTTAGTGTCACTAACCTTTGACATTGTCGCCTAGGTCATCTTTCTTTTCCATGTCTCATTTTAATTACTGATCCCATTGTAAAGAACAATATTTCATCTTTTAATAGTAAGCCTTGTTGCATTTGTCCTTTGGCTAAATTACATCGTCTCCCTTTTCCTAGTAGTCAACATAAAACTATTCGTTCCTTTGAAATGATACATTGTGATCTTTGACGGCCTTGCTCAACTACTGCATATGATGGGCCCAAATATTTTTTAACTATAGTTGATGACTTCACTCGAAGCACATGGCTGTATCTTTTTAAAAATAAATCAGAAACCAAAAAATGCATAGAGTCTTTTTCCAATCTAGTTGAAACTCAATTTGATCTCAAAATAAAGATTTTAAGAAGTGTCAATAGGGGTGAATTTCAAATAACTAATTTTTTTAATAACAAAGGCATCATTCATCAGAAAAGTTGTGTTGCCACCCCTAACAAAATGGCATTGTCGAAAGAAAACACTAGTATTTATTAAATGTGGCTCGAGCACAAGTTGGCCTCCCATTTGAATATTGTAATGACTGTGTTTTAATAGCCACTTACCTCATTAACAGGACACCTAGCCCACTTCTTCAAAACAAAACCCCATATGAGTTTTTATTTCATTCTTCACCAACTTATGCTCATATGAGAATATTTGGCTCACTATGTTTTGCTTCCACCCTTTCTCAGGGTAGAAGAAAGTTTGATTCTCGAGGTAGCATATGTATTTTTCTTGGATATCCCTTTGACATTAAAGGTTATAAGGTTCTTGACCTTGAAACCAAAACTGCTTTTATTTCTAGGGATGTTGTGTTCCATGAATCTCATTCTTTACCTTCTCTAACACCTTCCATCACTGAAAATCCTAATCTAATTTTTACTAAACCCTTGTCTGATTTTCTTGACTTCCCAAATTCCTCATCTGACTCCATACCCACACCCTCTACAGAATCTGCATCCCCTTCTTCCCCTCTTCTTCCCTCTTCTTCCCTCAATCATTCTGTCACCAACCAAACCATTCTTCACAACTCTGGTTCCCCCTCTAATCCCCCTCTTTGCAAGTCCAGTAGGCTAAGGAGAGCACCTCAGTACTTGCAAGATTTCCACTGCAAACAGGCCTCCCTCAATGATCCCCCTCAATTGTTGTCCAAGTCTTCCACAACAATTGGTACTCTTCATTCCCTAACCAAATATCTCACATATCAGAAATTTAGCCCTTCCTTTAGTGCTTTTTCCACCTTTATTTCTATTGTTTTAAAACCAACTACTTACAAGCAAGCAATAAAACACCCTGGCTGGTGCCAAGCCATGGAAATTGAACTGACAGCTTTAGAACAAAACCACACTTGACTTATCACTGATCTGCCCCTAGTAAACAAGCCATTGATTGCAAATATGTATACAAGATAAAGTTCAATTCTGATGGGTCCATTGAGAGGTTGAAAGCTAGACTTGTTGCCAAGGGATTTACACAACAAGAAGGCATAGACTACACCGAGACTTTCTCCCCAATTGCCAAGTTGGTGACATTTCGAGTCCTACTTTCATTGGCAGCAGTACAAGGCTAGTCTCTACATCAATTTGATGTCCACAACGCTTTTCTCCATGGTGATTTAGAAGATGAGATTTACACGAAGAAACCCCCTAGTTACAATAAAGGTGGACCTCATCAAGTATGCAAGCTGGTTAAGAGCCTTTATGGCCTTAAACAGGCTTCAAGACAATGGTACTCCAAGTTTTCTTCACCTCTCATTGCTTTTGGTTTTGATCAATCTAAAGCTGACTATAGTCTATTCACTAAAGTAGTTGGTGCCTCCTTCACTGCTTTATTAGTGTATGTTGACAACATCATTGTGGTTGGTAACTATCTCAATTCCATTGCTTCCCTTAAACAGTTTTTGCATACTCATTTTAAGATCAAAGACCTTGGTTGCTTACGTTACTTTCTTGGTTTGGAGGTTGCAAGATCATCTAAGGGGATACATCTATGTAAAAGAAAGTATAACTTGGTCATACTTTCAGACTCGGGTACTCTTGGCTGCAAGCCTCTCAAATTACCTCTTGAACAGAATTTTAAGCTCAGTAAAGAATCTGGACAGCCTCTTCCAGATCCTACTTCATATAGAAGGCTCATTGGGCGTTTGTTGAATCTCACCATCACAAGGCCAGACATATGTTATGTTGCCCAACTTCTACGCCAGTTCATGGATCATCCTACAACTTCACATTTATCCACAGCTCACAAGGTCCTCAGATATCTCAAGACAGCTCCTGGTCAAGGCATCTTACTATCATCCACATCTCAGCTATAGCTTAGAGCTTATTGTGATTCTGATTGGGCATCATGCCTTGACACCCGCCACTCTATCACAGGTTACTGCATCTTTCTTGAAAAATATCTTATTTCTTGGAAGACAAAGAAACAATCTGTGGTCTCTCACTCCTCAGCTGAAGCTAAGTATCACTCTATGGCATCCACATGTTCTGAGATCACTTGGCTCCTATATTTACTCACTGATTTGAGGGTCTAACATACACAAGCTGCCTTACTCTATTGTGACAACCAAGCAGCTCTACATATCGCCGCCAACCCTGTTTTTCACGAAAGAACCAAGCATATTGAGTTTGATTGTCACCTCATCTGAGACAAGATTCAAGAGGGCAGCATCATCACTTCTCATGCTCCTTCCCAATCTCAATTGGCCAATATTTTCACAAAAGCACTACCTGTCTATCTTCTACACTCACATTTATCCAAGATGGGAATAGTGAATCTCTATTCTCCATCTTGTGGGGGGCTATTACGCAATAGACATGAAGCCAAAAGTCAAGTTGCCAAAGCCCACAATCAAACTACCAAAGCCCAAAGTCAAGTTGCAAGTCACCTACATCTCACAGCCACTGCAAGTCACTTAGCTACTACACACAGAAGTGGAAAAGGATGACTTACCATTATTTAGATTCCATCTGTATATTATTTTTCCATTGTCCCTAGTAAATATTTTCCTTGATGAGTTGTATTCTATTTTAGGAAGATTCATTCTTTTAGGATGTCAGAACAGGATGTGTATATGAGGCTCTTTTCTTGTACCTTTCAATTCATTCGTTTTTTTTGGAATACATAGTACATTTTTTTAGCCCTTTCATGCATCATGCTCTCTCCACCTTAGTGTTCTTCTCCTTATTTTGTAACTTATAAAAAAACATCAGTGGATGTTCGGCCACCGTTGGTAGGGGTGTAATCGGTCCGGTTCGGTCCGTTTTTGGACAAAATCTAGGATCGAACCGGTATGTACCGGTTTTATATTTTTCAAAACCGATTACGCACTGGTTACCCTCCTAAACCGGTACTTCCGGTTTTACCGGTTTTCGGTCCGGTCCGGTCCGATTTTTTGATTTTTTTAAAATGTAAGTTTCACAATTTGTCATTAAATTTGTTTATAAAAATAAAATTAAAATAAAAAAAAAACTTATTTAAAAAAAATTGTTTCATACTTTTATTAATATATTAGACTATATAATAGTATTAATATTAGACTATTGGTATAGTTATAAGTTATATATTAGTATTAGTTATAAACTTTTAGTGATTTAGTATTAACATTTTATGTAATAATATATAAATTATAATAAGAAATTATTTCATATATGAATATATATAATTATATATATTATATATAAAAATTTCACATAAAAATTTATAATTATACATTATATATAAAACATATATATATTAATATTTAATATATATATATATATATAATATTTTATATAAAAGTTATATATAAAAATATTATTTTTTATTTTTTTAATCAATCAGTCCGATCCGGTCCGGTCCAAAAAATCCCCGAACCGGAACCAGCCGGTTTTTACATTTTAAAAACCAATTCCGGATTGGACCGGTTCAAAACCGGTCCGGTCCGGACCGATTTTCCGGTTTGAGTTTACACCCCTAACCGTTGGTGGTGGCTCACAACCATCAAACGTTGGATTTTGATAGATTCGGTGACTATGTGGTCAGATCCAACCATTACTCTAGTCAGAATTGACGAATCTAACCAAATCCTACTATTGTTCTTGTCATAACCCAGTTCAATATTTATAAGGATGGAATATGGATAATCTTATTGGGTTTAAATTAGATTTAATGTCTAGTATTTTAGGGAACCCCAATTGATATTTATCAATAATTTTGAATAGGCTACGGGCTCAAGATTTTATTATGGTGGGTTATAATATTTTATTAGGCTTAATAAATAGATTAAAGCTCATTTAATATTTATGAGTCAAAAGTACTTTTGGATGAGTTGGGCTCCTTTCAGAATTTAAGATCGGTTTGCAAACCTTAGAATTTAGTTGGACCTATTAAATGAATCCTCAATTATTTAGCCCAAAGGGACCCTTAAAAGTCCATAGGTTGCACGGGGTGAGGTTTGCAAGAGGTTGCCCGGCGTGAGGGTGGCGAGACGCTGCACGAGGTGAGGCCGACAAGTGGTGCCTACCGTGGGGTTGGCGAGAGGCAGCTTGTTGCTCGTCGTGCGGCTGGCGGGATACATGTTGTTCGCCACATTGTGGCGGGATGCTACCAGAGGTGTTTGTAAGGAACATGTTGCCCACCACAAGGGTGGTGGGCTACAAAGAACACCGAGGAACTTGGTGGTGGCCGCATCCAAGAAAACCCTATGACCCATGGCCTAGCCAATAAAAACGGTGTGTGGAACCAACCTAAGAGAGTTATACTATAAAGAAGTCTTACATCGCACACCTTTCAATAATTGACAGCTTTTCAATTTTTGTTCTTTTCTAAGTTAAATGTGTGAATCATTTCCAAATCATGGCTAACAAACTTAGGGCTCACAGGGACTTTTTAATATTTTGTTTCTGTTCTAAATCCCAAATTTCCAAATCTTAACACCCTCAGCAATTAATCGGCCCCTTCTCCCTGTATTGTTCGCTACCTTCAATTTCCTCGTACATGCACATATATAGCCTTCAATCCTGCAATACATGCACCCCAAAAATTGAAAAAAGAAAAAACGGGTGACAGGGAGATAGAGAAATGGGTTTCTCAAAGGATAAGAAATCAAAAAGGGTTTTGAGGGGACTGAACACTCTGTTCTTCTTGATCATGCTAATTTCTTTACTGCTTTTCTTGGTACCGTTTCTTTTGGTTATAGCGGATACGGTGCTTCCTTCGGTGCTTCATTTTGATTTTCTTTCTTTTGCTCCTCTTTTTTTTCAAACTCTCTCTTCACATTTCCAAGACTACGATTTTCGGTACTCCCTCATCGATATACCTTTCATATCCTTCATTAGATCAGCAATAATAATCTGTAAGTATAAAAGAAGAAAAAATTGTAACAATCTTTTTCTACCATTTTGGGTTCAAAAGCAAAGCAACATGTTTTTAACTAAAATAATTGTTTTTTTTTCCAGTAATCTTCCATTTTTGCATGTGTTTATAGCTTGTGTGATGGTTCATGGCTTTCGTGAGGACATATTTGGGAATTACGACGATGTGTTCGGTGTTTAACAAATTCGGAGGGGTGGGGATTGAACTTTTGGTTTCTAAAACTGAGAGGGAGAAGATAGAAGCAACGGAGGGGAAGTTGGTTTCTGAAATTGAGAGAGATAATAGAGAAGCATCAAGGGAGAGAGAAGCAATGGGGGGAAGGGGTTTGGCCCAGCCAAACCGTGATGTGGCTCCAAAACCGGGTATGCCACATAGGGGTGTGCGGTGAGCTATGAAAGAAATGACCTCCAAATAGAATTTCTCAACCTAAAAACTAATGTGACGACCTGGTTTACACTCAAACCCGACTGCTTAGCAAGAGTTCAGTATATGAGCCCTCATTGCATAGTGTCATCTTCCCCTAGGGCTAGGGTTATCATAGCCTCCATGACTTTACCCTAGCAAGTCAGATGCCACCACCATCGTCTGGCTTGTAACACTTAGGGTGTAATCGTTTTAGTTTGGTCCATTTTTGGACATATTTTGGAACCGAGTTGATTTAAGTCAGTTTTGGAATTATGAGAATTGATACAAACCAATTCATCTAGGAAACCAGAACTTTCGATTTTTTCGGTTTCAGTTCGTTTAGATTTGCTTTTATCGGTATGATTCGGTTTTGGGCTTTTTTGTTGGGCTAGTTGGTTTTTCTTACCCAAATGAGCAAATTTTTTACCCTACATATGATAAAACCCAAACATTATTCTAAAAAACACCATGCATATAACCACAATAAATGTGTAAAAATGTACTTATAAAAAATGTATTTATCCTTGATATATATATATATATATATATATATCAAAAGTGTGTTTTTATACTTATATCATATTATATATGTAAGTTGTAACTTAATTTATAATGATAAATAATAAAATTATTAACGTCGGGTTTCGTACACCTTTGAGTTGGGTTCCAGCAAGTAGGATCTTAGATCCTCATACCTGCACACCTAAGAAAACAAAAAGAGAGGGGGGCCTTGGTGGAGGCCAGGGAGTCTCCGATGCTTAAGTCAGTATATCTCCATAGTATTTTATGCGAGAGCTTAGAGAGCATTCTTCATACTTGGGGGTCGGCTTTTATACGAGGTTTTTGGGTGGAATAACCCGTGCCTTGCCTTAGGGAGCTCATGTCCTTTCGACTGTTGTTTGGTCAGAATCATTTAATGCGGTGTGACTCCCTGACTACACTTTAGCCTACGAGTGATCATTGTTGAGCCTCTCCATGCCTGCTGTCAGTAGATCGAGGGTCCTCCACATCTCTCGTCCACCTACTTGTATAGGTTCTCGAGGGCTAAGCATTATTGTGGTGTGTTAGGGCGGCGAGTCTCATATGTCCCTATCGTTCGTCTTTCCTGCGTGAAGGTTGCTTCATGGGTTGATTTTGCTTATGGGTCGAGTGCTCCGCGAAGGCCCAGTGACTTTTCTTGGAGGAGGGTCATTTGGCCGGATTGGGCTCTCCTCCGCTTCCCCCAAGGTCCCTTATGGGCTTGTTACTCGAGCTTAAAGGAGGGAAAATCCCCCTACAGTTACCCTTTAAATTCCTATCAGACTAGTCCGGTGGGAATTTATTCTTGCCTTTGTCTTCTTGTTCTTATTTTCCTGTAGTTGCATCCATTGAACTCTCCCACCTATGAGATGGGCATTCATTACTCTTCCTAGCTTCGTGGTACATGTCAGGCTCTTGGCACTTGATTGTACCCGTATGGATTTTTTTGTCATTAACGGTGTCAAGCGATGGTTTCTCTCCCGGCTTTAGTGGCACATGTTCTGATGGTTGGATTTGGAGGATGATTGCGTCTGTTCAGTCCTCCTAGCACTGATGGTGTCAGGCGACGGTTTCTCTCTCAGCTTTAGTGGCACCTCTTCTGACGGTTGGATTTGGCACTTGATTGTGTTTGTTCAGTTCTCCTAGCATTGATGGTGTCAAGCGGCACTTTTCTCTCCACATCGCATTGTACAGTGTGCACTACGGGTTTCATGCTTGTCTCGCTAGCCTAGTGGGACGCGTGTGCTCCCACAACTTCGGATCCCAACCGTCATTGGGGCCTATTTAAACCCCAACCCCATCTTCATTTGGAGCCTATCTTAATGTTTTGCTTTCACCTTCTTTCCCAAAATCCCTCGTGCTTCCCTTCCTTTTCTTCGAATCCTTCTTTTGTGTGTACTTCGCCTCCCCTTCCTTCATCTTTACATTCTTATGGCTCCCAAGAACTCTTCACGCCCTGCTACCAAAAGCTCCAAGCATATCAAACCCTTTGTCTCCTCACGGACCCTCGGGGGCTTAGACCCTGCCGAGGTTCGTACTGAGTCACAACAGTTCAATGGGTTTTCCTGATAGTCGGTGGTGACTTTCGGCAAGTTGGAGTCCCTACAATCGACCTTTGAGGTACCTGGCATCGTCGAGTTTGTGATGTTGGTGCCCCAAGAAGGAGCAATGGTCTCTGAAGGCTACGCCTCAATGGTAGCCTTGTATTCTAGCATGTTCTTTAGCGGCCTTCGGCTGCCCTTCTGCCGTCTGGTTCGCGGCATGTTAGACTACCTCCGTTTAGCGCTTACACAACTTCATCCAAACGCATGGAGGATTTTGGTGTCCTGTTGTGTCATCTAGTGACGAGCATTGGAGGAGGTGGGTTAAGAATACCCTAACCTCATTGCTCGTGAGTTCCTCCTTACTCATAACCTCTTAAAACAACATGGCAACACATGCAGCTTCCGGTCCATTCACGCATTGGCTCGTTTGGAGCTGCAATACAACAGGGTGAAGGGGAAGAACCAGCGTTTCCTTTTCTTGTCCGGCAAAGGATAAGAGTTCCCAGTCGGCCAGATCAACTAGCGTGACTATCCTGTTTGCGCCATCTTTGAGACTATCCGAGCTTGGGTGAAGGCTTGCCCAAATGATATTCACTCCAAGGCCCTGCTGGATGAGAGCAGTCTCAGGCAATACTTGGCTCCCCCTCCCAATATGCGTTTTGCCGATCAGACTATACTGATGCAACCAACTGTTCCTCAAGTTCGTAGGCATTCCCCCAATCCTTCAGTGGTAGGAAAAGGGAATAAGCCTAGGTACTAGTGTGAGGAAAAATTAATCGACGATGAACCTTGATAGCAAAGACGCATGGTGTGGTGAAAGGAGGAGATGACCCTTGGGCCTGGGTATTACATCCTCCCCTCTTATAAAAATCTCGTCCTCGAAATTTTGTTACAAGCCATCCAAATGTCCATCAAATAAACGTAGGTACTTAACTCGCATCTCTTCCTCAAATTTCCAAGAAGTTTTGTAAGTAGCATGATTATTCGACAACACTTTAACCAAAGCATTAGTTCAAGTTCATAGTACTTGTTCCTTCCTTTCTAAAATCCGCACTCGTTCTTCCATATAGGTTAGATTTTCCTGAATATGAAGGGGCTCATAGTCAATAATGTGGGTGGGGTCGGGAATATACTTCCTCAACATAGAAACGTGAAATACGTCTTGCACCCCCAAAAGTGTCGGTTGTAGTGCCACCTTATATGCCTTTGGTCAAATATAATCAAGAATCTCAAAGGGTACGATATACCTAGGGCTCATCTTGCTCTTTTTTTCAAATCTCATAACTCCTTTTATCGGTGCAATCCTCATAAACACTTTGTCTCCAACCTCAAACTCGGCGACGACGATTATCTACATAGCTCTTTTGTCGACTCTGGGCAGCTTTCATTTTAGCCCGAATGAGCTCTACCTTCTTTGTGGTTTTCTGGATGATTTCTAGCCCCAAGATTTTTCTTTCGCCCGCCTCTTCCCAATACAAGGGAGATCTACACCTCCTACCAAACAGTGCTTCATAGGGTGCCATTTTAATACTTGCCTGATAACTGTACCCCATGCAATCTCACTATCTCTTGCATATACAACTCAACTAATTTTTCCATCTTATAGGAAACTTTAATGGGCACGAAGCGAGCAGTCTTCATGAAGCATTCCACAATCACCCATATCACATCCGGCCCACTCAAAGTCCTTGGTAGGCCTATCACAAAATCCATGGAGATATGCTCCCTCTTCCATTCTGGAATCGCGAGTGGTTGCAACAAACCTACTGGTCTCTGCTGTTCCACCTTCACCCGTTGGCAAGTTAGGCACCGTTCTACAAATTTGGCAATTTCTCTTTTCATACCATTCTACCAAAAATACTCTCTCAAGTCCTAATACATTTTGGTACTCTTTGGATAGACTGTGTAAAGAGAACAAAGTGCAAAAATGACTATTCCTTGTTCCAGATCATGCGTGGGCTTTTCTGGCTTTAACCAGCTTTGGTAGATAGAATTAAGGTTGCCCAGAAAGAGGATATGGGGTTAGTGTGACTGGTAGAAGAAGTAGAAAAAGGAAAGAATCTGAGTTCAGTGTTTCTAAGGATGGAGTATTGAGGTTCGAGGATAGATTGTGTGTTCCCAATAACAATAAAATAAAAAGGATTATTCTTGAGGAAGCACACCGTTCTCTTTACACAGTCCATCCAGAGAGTGCCAAAATGTATCAAGACTTGAAAGAGATTCTTTGGTGGAATGGTATGAAAAGAGAAATTGCCAAATTTGTATAACGGTGCCTAACTTGCCAACAGGTAAAGGCGGAACATCAGAGATCAACAGGATTGTTGCAACCACTTCAGATTCCAGAATGGAAGTGGGAGTATATCTCCATGGACTTTGTGATAGGCCTACCAAGGACTTTGAGTAGGCCAGATGCGATACGGGTGATTATGGACCACTTGACGAAGACTGGTCGCTTCGTGCCCATTAAAGTTTCCTATAAGATGGAAAAATTAGATGAGCTATATGTGAAGGAGATAGTGAGATTGCATGAGGTACTGGTATCCATCGTGTCGGATAGAGATCCTCGCTTCACTTCAAAATTTTGGCGATGCCTACAAGAGGCCATGGACACTTGGTTAAATTTTAGTACTACCTTTCACCCCCAGATGGATGGACAGTCAGAACGGACCATTCAAATTCTAGAAGACATGTTGAGGGCGTGTGTGACGGATTTCAAGGAGACTTGGATGCGACATTTATTGTTGGTTGAGTTTCCTTACAATAACAATTATCAGGCAAGTATTAAAATGGCACCCTATGAAGCACTGTATGGTAAGAGGTGTAGATCTCCCTTGTATTGGGATGAGGTGGGTGAAAGACAAATTTTGGGGCCAGAATTCATCCAGAAAACCATAGAGAAGGTAGAGCTCATTCGGGCTAGAATGAAAGCTGCCCAGAGTGAACAAAAGAGCTATGTAGATAATCATCATCGCCAATTAGAGTTTGAGGTTGGAGACAAAGTGTTTCTGAGGATTGCATTGATGAAAGGAGTTATGATATTTGGAAATAAGGGCAAGTTGAGCCCTAGGTATATCGGACCCTTTGAGATTTTCGATCAGATTGGACCAGTGGCGTATAGGGTGGTACTACCACCGGCACTTTCGGGGGTGAACAATGTATTTCAAGTTTCTATGTTAAGGAAGTATATTCCTGACCCCACCCACATTATTGACTATGAAACCCTTTAGATTCAAGAAAATCTAACATATTCGGAAGAACCAATGCAAATTTTAGAAAGAAAGGAACAAGTACTACGGACTCGAACTATTCCTTTAATTAAAATGTTATGGAACAATCATACTACTAACGAAGCTTCTTGAGAATTTGAGGAAGAGATGCTAGTTAAGTACCCACATTTATTTGATGAAAATTTGGATGGCCTATAACAAATTCTGAGGACGGAACTTTTTTAAGGGGGAGCGATGTAACCCCAGACCTAATCTTAGTCGAACCCTATAGAGAAGCTTGATACTTGAGGAAAACCGCATCGTTTCTTGTGAGTGGGTTTGTTTTTGTTTTTGTTTTTTTTTTCCTCTCTTTTCCCCCGCCCCCCACGATCAGTTTCTCTTCTCTTTCCCTATGCACGTTCCCCCATCCCCGTCACTTTCTCCCCATTCAACTCACTCTCTACAGACTACAACTACTCTTCCCCTCTCCGTGACCCACTTCCCCACAGGTCCTCATTTTCTCTCTTTCTCAGCTTTCCCCTTCAATTCCATCTCTCTCGACCTCGATTCCTTAATGCCCTCCCTTCGTGACTTTATCTTCCGTGGCCACCACCGTTAGCCTCAACCCATGGCAGACCAGGAACCACTTCTGTCCAAGTAGTGTGCGACCCATCGGGGTGCTTAAGCCACCTCTCTCTCTCTCTCTCTCTCTCTCTCTCTCTCTCTCTCTAAACTCCACCATGTGCCATGGAGGAGGCCATCGTGATTTCATCTCTGCCAACCGCTAGATTTCCTTTGCTTGGTGCCTGGTTTCCGCTAGGTGAGCATCTGGTGTATATTCTTTTTCTCTCATGTGTTGGCTTTTAGATGAGGACACTTAGTAGTGGCGCTTGTGTTTGTAATCAGCTCAAGGCCATTTATGTATATTATGGTCTGATGGGTTTGGATGTTCACGTGCTCTGGGCTTGATTTGTTAGGCGGGCTTAGGTTTAATTATTTCTAGAAATTTGTATGCTAATTTTTTTTGGGTTATGGGCTGTAGAGGTTTACAGGCCACAGGTGGATATCATGAATTTAATACGTATATTTTGGTATCAAGATCACATGTTTGCCTGCTAATAGTCTAAGACCAGTTTACGAGTAATACGATCTTAGGTTTTAATCGAGTAATTGTTTAGAGAAATTATGTGAAAAATCAAAGTATTTAGGAAGTGATGATATTTTAGAGTTCTAGGATTTTAGACTCTAGGAGAATATAAATTTTTATTTTATATCTCGGGTTTTAACTGTGAAGTACGTGTTCAATTGGAAATTTAAGCAAGTTACGTGACTATCTTATAGTTGATGATTGATATTCCTTTGGCATTGTTGTGAGTAAATTCAGAGAAGTTAAAAAGGCAAGGTAAGCGGGGTTCCTATGCTAGACTTTGCATTAAAAGAAATGAACTGAGGTTGATTTTGGAAAAATATGCATGTTTTGTTATGAAAAGAAATTTGAAATAACATCGGTTATTTATTCTGCATTACTCATGAAATATGTATAAAAGAGAAAAATATTTTATGTCAAAACTGGTGTAGACATAAGTAATATTTTGGTAAGCTGTTTTTAAACTATACAAAAAGAGCGAATATAAAATCTGAAAACTTGTGCATATTATATGAAGATACTCTGAATCTATTTTTGATTATGTGAAAATTATATGAATTTTTTCAGTACTCTGTTTTGATATGATGTGGCATCTGAAAAACCTTTGGGATGACATTATGATTTTGTATCTGATTATGTTTCTGATTCTAATCTGATGATTTCGGTGCTGTTATATGGTTGACCAACATCTCTGTTTTTTAGTGCACCCACTTTCGAAGCAAAGTGGTTTTTCTGCATGGTCTTTCTTGTGTACACACTCAAGGCTCAGAGAATGAATAGGGGAAGATTCACATTCTGATATTGCCTAGTTTAGCCATCGGGGATATCATAACTCTATCACGGGAGTTAAACATGGTCTCTGTTCTAATATGATATGATATGATATGATGATGTTCAGTCATGTTATGCCAAAGGGTTTTTTAATATGAACATTTTGAAATATCGCTCTGATGTTCTGATAACCTGTATTTGGATTCTGCATTCTGAAACTGAAATGTTTTGTTCTACGTTCTGAACTCTGTGAAAAGACTCATGTTTACATAGTAGTATATACTCTCTACTTACTGAGTTGTTGATAACTCACCCCTTATCTCTATAATATTTTTCATATAATTTGAATATTTCAGCTCAGGATCAAGGTTAGGGAGCATCTGTGAGATGAGTTAAACATGGTGGATTAAGCATAGAATGTTTCTATGATTATTGGAGAATTTTATTCAGTAATCTTTTCGTGTTCTGATGACTTGGTATTTTGGAAGGTTGACGTTTATTTGATATTTTGTTGTGTTTTAGATTAATTATATTGGAATAGTTGATTTGAAAGAGTGAGTTGTATGTGCCATTGAAACTTTGGAGTCTATAATTGTATAGTTGGGAGATGATTTTAGGTAACATGAGCTAATTCCTTAGACCTCCGAGACAAGGGCTTTACATGGAGGCCAATTTATTATCGGTGCATGTATCTTGTATAGAGGTAAATTATAATTATTATTTATAATATTAATGATTTCTATACAATTTTGGCACAATTTCTTTAAAATTACACTATATTTGCTGTTATCTTACGTATTTGCATTGACTTAAATTTCATTTATGTAACAAAGTTGCACCGAAAGACTCCATTTTTTATATTCAATAGACCATATAACAACCCTGATGATTCTATAGGGAGGTTGTTGATTTTCATCTTGGTATGAAGTTATTGACTTAGGCGCATTGATATATACTCTTCAACTCCGACGATTTTATTCCATTCCGCAAGCGAGTATTCCACTCTTAAATTCTTAATATGTACTATCAAGTTACTTTTTAATTAAGTTGGTGGAATTACAAGCTTCATTTATGATACCATATAAGTATATATGATCCATATGGAAATGCTAAGGAATACATTCAACCAAAATGAATTATTGGAAGAAAATATATAAAAGAAGCATCGAGACTAGTTTTGTTAATGGTTTCGAGAATATGTAAGTTCAACATCACACTAGTATATCGTACATACATATAACTCACATTACATTTAGTTTGTTATAGTCGCTTTAATGGATTTTGTTGTAAATCAATTCTCAGGTTGTGAATATCGATAACACTCAAAGAAAGTAGTTAGGTTGAAAAATTGAATTATATTATAAAGGGCTTGTACAAACAACCAAAGAATTTAAATGATTTGGTAGCAGTGTTAGAACTTACATTCTTTGACTGTGCATTTAGTTGTTGAATACAAGTTTCATAAGCTAGTTCATTATCGATGGATAAAAATTGAATTACATTCTAAATGACTAAATACACTGTAATTGTGAAGAATCCAGGTGTAAATATAATTTCCAATTGGCAGGATATATAGGATATTCTAGACTCTAGTCGGTCTAAATCTTCTAAGCATAATATCTTGGAAAACATTCTCCTATAGAAGGCAGAGAGCTCTGTTAATGGTTTGGCAACCTTCTTCGATATGTACTTGCACAGTACAACTTGTAGCAGTTGTGGCAATAGTATGTGACCGTCATGACTCTTCATACCCTCTATAGTACGTTTTCGAAGCTTAAGACAATGTGAAACGTTTAAGTCGTAACTATTTGGCATCTTTATATTTTTAATAATATTTAATAAATCATCTTTCCCCACGTTATTTAGTATGAAAGAAGCTGGAGGTAAACATTTCATGTTTACAGTTTTGGGAAAATGGTGAAGTTGTGATCGTAAACCCATCTCTTAAAGGTCAAGACTTGCCTGCACACTATCTTTCGATTTCTTGTCAATGTTCAACAATATGCCAACTATATTATCAATAAAGTTCTTCTTTATGTTTATTATATCAAGATTATGTTGTAACAAATTTCTTTTCTAATAAGGCAAGTCAAAGCGTGAGCAAATGGCTACAAGGACATCTAAAAATTCTTTATCAAAGTTTCCTACAAGAAAAGAAAATAATGTGTCTAACTTTACAAACAGAGCAACATGAGCAAAAACTAAGGTGCGAGAGCATCAGGGTTCTGCTCGGGAGCATTGGGGGCTTCAGAATTAGAAGAGAAGGCGTCAGGAATCATGTCCCTGCCCAAGGTGCAGCCATGCTTGAGTGCGTCGGGGTCTGAAGGGAGCTCACAGGGGTCAAGGGCTCTTAAGTGTTCCTCTAGGGCTTTTGAGTTTGCCTGAGGGTTCTCCAGGATGTGGTCTCGCATTCTCTTGAGGCCTTCAATATATCCGTATGACCAAGCCTGGTTGTGAACAAACACATCCGACTGCAGCTGCCCTGCTAACCGGGGAACAACCTCTTGAACTTGAGACAGATCGCTCCACATATCTTCAATGACCACCGTCTGGGTGGCCAACCTCTTCTCAATTCCCTTTAAATCGTCGGATGCTTGGTCTGCCCTCCTCTTCTCTTGGTCGGCAGTGGCTTGGGTGACCGCCAATAAGTCTTCTCGTCCTTTCAAAGTTGCAGAAAGGGACTGATAGTCTTTATCCAGCTGCTCAAACCGCTGGGCCTCAGAGTCTCGACTGCCCTTAAGTCGGCATTCTCCCCTTTCAACTGGCTCAGTGATTCCTCAAGAGCTGCCACATTCACGGTCAGTTCACCAAGTGACCCCTCAATCGAGCCCCTCGCCGCCGACGCAGTAAGGACATGATTACGAGCCAACTCGGCCTGTTCTTTCACTGTGACAAGCTCGACTTTTAATGTCTTCCGCCAATGACAGAGCTGCTTGACCTGCCCCCGACTCTTTTTGTGAGTAAGTTGAGAAGGCCAACACAAAATTCCTTAAAGAAAAAGCCCATTAAAGACTTGGTCACCCAGTAGAGGGATTCTGCTCAGGCTTTCCCCCTTCGACCAAGCGCAGAAAGGGATGACCTTCACGGGGCCCTCTTTGAGAGATGGCTGGGCAACCCCCTACGTCTTAAACAATGCCTGCGACCCTCTCTGTTGGGCGGATGAAGGATTGAGAGGAAAGGTGGCCCACGATAGCAGAAGGGAGTTTTTTTCCAAGGTCTTGGGTTCCCGTCCCTCGCCAAAACCCTACGATCTATCCCCCTCACTCCTCGCCTCCACCTCTACCTTGACTCCAGTATTTGGTAACTCGACGACAGGCAGGAGAGGAAGAACGACGGTTTTCCTCTCAGCAGTGAGATTGAGTGCCAGGGCAGGCTCTGGCTCTACCCCCCACCAGGAGTCCCCTTGCCTGGCTCCTCAGTCGAGGCCACCAGGGTGTCTGCAGCGACGGGAGCAAAAGCAAGGCCTTTTAGTGACGGCTAGGAGCGAAGTGGCTCAGGGGAAGCCATCCATTCCATGTCTGAGCTAGAACCTCCTGCGCAATCCTTGAGAGCTCCCTTGAAGACTTGACCCTCAATGGCAGATTGCGCTATGGATAGAGAGGAGGGGATCTTTTCCATGTTCACCTCCAAATAAGGCTCCACCAATGTTGATCAACGTGGGGCCGGTTCCAGAAGGGCCTCGTCAAAATGCGTCAAGAGCATATTTGCTCCGCGAGACAACCTGCGAGGGCCCGTTGGAGCAATTGGCGCTGCGGGGACCGGGACTGTCACCTTGAAGGACTCAAGGGTCAAAATGCCTATGGGAGGAGGAACGGCCGGTGCCTCCAGGATGGCAGGGCTTTTTCCTCCCTGGCTACTTGGTGGACTTGAAGGACGGATATGTAGTGTCAGTTGTAAAGGAGGCACAAATGATGGAGGACGTCGTACCTCAATAAGCACCGAGGACTACCCTAAAGGAAATCGAGGAGAGGAAACTGGGTTGCTTTTGGCCCTAGCAACCTCTGCGCGGACTTTCTTCCCCTTGCCTGTGAGAGGAGGGCTTACCAAACGCTTCCGAGCCGAGGTGGCTCCGGGCTGCATGGGAATGGTACAGTCGTCAAAAATGGTGTGGCCGAGAGGAGGCAAGAAGGCCCTTATGTTTTCCTCCCCAAGGAGAGCCTCCAAGAGGGCATCGACCTGGTGTTTCTGTACCCATTATCGGACCAAAGCAATATGACGTAGCTCCTCGGGAGAGGCCTTCGGTTGTACTGCTTTGTCATCAAGAACCACCCCCCATATGGCCCAAACAGGGAACTCGTGGTAGTTCACTTGCCCAAACGAAAATTCCAACCCATGGCCGGACACGAAGAAAAACTTCAGAGTCCAATGCTTTACTTTGTGATAGCGTGGTTCCAGAGAAATAAGGGCATGCATCGCCTTAAAACTGCAAATGTTCCCCTCACACTTTATGAGGTTGTGAATTAGGAGAAACATGCAGCCAGTAAGGTCAACATGCTCTGGGCCTGTCTCCGAGAAAGCCCGTCGCCAGAGGATGCAACAACACATCAATATCTTCCAAGCATTTGGGTGGATTTGAAAGGGGGCCAAACCGAGGTGATCCAATAGGTCGCGAATAGGGCAAGGGTAGGGTAGCCTCAGCTAGCAAGAAAACATGCTAGGGAAAAGAGCGACCTTCAAAACGTAACGCTCATCGTTAACAGCCCCCTCATGAGGCCCAGGAACCTCAAAAACCACCTTATCTGGGACGTGAAAGGTGGAAGCCAGCGACAATAAGAACTCATGAGTGACTTTTGAACACCAGTTATGCCCAATGAATAATTGCTCCACGATGCAAACCTCGAGCTAGTCCAGTTCCCTGGGATTTTTTAGTTGAACGGTCTTCTTGGGAGCCATGAAAACTACAGTAGAGAAAGGCAATGGGAAGGAAGAGGAGTTGAGCAAAGGCAACGAGAAAGCTGGTGCAGAAGGAGACGAGAATGTAAAAAAAAAAAAAAAGGTAGGAAAAGGGGGGTAGAGGCATGTTTATACAAAAGGGAAGTGACGATTTCCCTTCCGTACCCACTTGGCAGAACAGGGAATACGAAAGGGTTCAGATCTCGCAAAATGTGCGGCACAATGGGACGTGGGAAACAAAATGGCATCTTCTAGACTAGTCTGAAGAGTCTAATTGTTAGAATTGGAAGGGAAAAAATGTAAAAGAAGCGAGGGCAAATTTAAATAAATGGTAGTGGCGGTTAGCATCCCAAAATCATGGGGACACACGTGCCCGACTAGGCTGCTAAGACATGGGCAAATCCCACCGCATGTATTGTGCGTTGCGACGTGGTGAGAAGGAATCACCTGACACCATCAGTGCTAAGAGAGTTGAAAGGGCGCAATCAAGTGCGGGATCCAACCATCACGAAATGGGCCAATAAATTCAGAAGGAGAACTGTTGCCCGACGTCATTAAGATAATGAAGGAAGCCACACGGGCATAATCTGGAGTAGGAACCTTTTAAGTAACAAAGATGGGAGAATAATATCCGCCCACTCCTAAGGAAAAGGATCTCAACAACGGAGACAACAGGAAGGTATGAAGAATGAAGACCGAAGCCAAAAAGAATTCTCATCTGGCTAGTCCGATGAGAACTGGCGGGGTAACTGTAAGGGAATTTTTTTCCCCCTATCGGTTCATAGGGCAAGCCCACGAGGGGCCACTAGGATGTAAGTTAGAGAGCCCGGTCGGGGCCAACAACTCTCCTCTAGAAGAAGTCAGTGGGCTTCTGCAGAGTACTCGGCCCATGAACGAAACCCACCCACGAAACAACTCACGCATGGGGAAAGTGGACAGTAGGGGCAGTGGGCTTCTGGGGAAATTTAAATAAATGGCAGTGGCGGTTAGCATCCCAAAATCATGAGGACGCACGTGCCCGACTGGGCTACCAAGACATGGGTAAATCCCACTGCATGTACTATGCGTTGTGACGTGGTGAGAAGGAATCACCTGACACCATCAATGCTAAGAGAGCAAAAAGGGCGCAATCAAGTGCGAGATCTAACCATCACGAAATGGGTCAATAAAGTCAGAAGGAGAACTATTGCTCGATGCCATTAAGATAATGAAGGAAGCCACATGGGCATAATCTGGAGCAGGAACCTTGTAAGTAAAAGAGATGGGAGAATGATAACCGCCTGCTCCTAAGGAAGATGATCTCAACGAATGAGACAGGGGGAAGGTATGATGAATAAAGATCGAGGCCAAAAAGAATTCTCATCGAGCTAGTCCTATGAGAACTGGCAGGGTAACTGTAAGGGGACTTTTTCCCTCTATCGGTCCACAGGGCAAGCTCACTAGGAAGTAAGTCAGAAAGCCCGGTCAGGGCCAACAACCCTCCCCTAAAAGGAGTCAGTGGGCTTCTGCAAAGTACTCAGCCCATGAATGAAACCCACCCATGAAGCAACTCACGCGTGGGGAAAGTTGACGGTAGGGGTATATGGGACTCGCCGCCCTAACACCTCCCTGATGACACCCTACTCTTGTGAACCTGCTCAGGCAGGTGGGTGGAAATATGGAGAACACTTGATCTCCTGACAACAGGCATGGAGAGGCTTAACGGGGAACGTCTATAGAGTAAAGTGTGAGATCTCTAATTTTGCATGTGTTTTTAATTCCTTATTTAATTGTGTTATTTTAGTCATGTCATTTTATTTTATTTTATTTTAATTTGGTTTAATTTCGGTTTGTTTTTTTTTTAAATTGTTATGTTTTTATGGGCTGTGTGTGTGTGTGTGTGTTTTTGGGTCGTGTGTTGTGTGAAGCTCGAAGCCCAACCCTCTTAAGTTTAACCCAGCCCGTGTAGCATCTGAAGCCCATCCCAAGCGTTTTTAACCCAGCCCCTCCCCTTTATTTCAAACGGCACTGTTTCGGTCAGGAACTTAGGGTTCCATATTGTTTTCTCCTGCGACGTGCACCATCTTCTTCCTTCTTCTTCTTCTTTCTAGATTCTTCTTCCAGCAACTGCTGCCATCACCGTGCGGACTTAGTCACGCAATTCAGCCGCAAGTCGCCACCTCCATCTTCCACTTTCTTCTCGGTGTCGTTCGGCTAGGAATTCTGAATGCTCGCTGTCAAGCCGTGGCTTCACACGACCACCACCACCTTCCACCTCGAGCTCCCATGGTTGTCCCGTGTCTATCAATTGTCCATCCTTCATCTGCTGTCGACCCAACATTCCACCACGCAACCCGCACTGCCACGCGTTCCCTCCATAGCTTGCACTTCAGTTTCCTCTTCCTTGTGTTGTCCCCGTGTGCCTCAAACCGCCATACTTTCCACTCACTCATCTTCCTCTCTTGTTTAAGCTTTTTCATCTCTAAGTTTTAGTTTATTGTGTTGTGAATTTTGGTGGTTAAATCCGAGAGCTTGAGGAGTTGTGCCATGCTCTGTTTGTTCTTAAGATTGTGAAATTTCACTCGGTTTCTTGGTGAATTTTCGTACTTGCCGTGAGCTGAGTTTTCCATCCTTTTTCATAGACCGAATTTTTTTCTTGAGAGAAACTCACCAAAAAAGCCACTGTCTTATTCTTGAATCATTGTTGCTGCCGTTGTGCCGCCACCTTGAGCAACACCCCTTTCAAGCGATCTTTCAGAAATTTCTATCTTCGTATGTATGTAATTTTCCATCGCGACTCAAGTGATTTAAATTGGCATTATAACTGTTGTTCATTTGTAAAATGTTGGTCTATTGGAGTTGTTGGAATTGAGCCTTGAGCTGGATTGGAGCACGGGATTATGCATATAGTTGGTTGTAAGCTATATGTTTGTAATTATTGTGTATTTGTAAATGAGATATTTAAATGTATTCCAATAAACTGTTGTAATGCATATTTATCGTTTTTAATAAATTGTTTTGTGATGTCATGTTGTCTGTTTGGAATTGTGACTGAATATGTGGGTGCGTGTGCATCACGACCCCAAGCCGAGATGGGGCATTATCTCGGTCGAGCTCCTCTGGTCACTCGGGAGCATAATAGACTGACGTGACATCCCTTGAGTTGTCGCAGGGCGACGACGGGAATGGACGAGATGGTAACGCTCTCGTACCGATTCCGTGACCTTTTGGCTGGCGAGATTAGAGGATGCTTGGCCATGTACGCGCTGGGTGCGGAACTGGGTATCGCTAGTTACGAAGTCTCATGTATGGACGTTACCCGTGGTGTGACGATGAAAGCCAGGGCGTGCAGACGGTCCATAGGGGAGACCGTGGTGGTTGCTTAATAATTAATGGTTATGATTGAGCCAAAATGGAATTTTTGGCGTGAGTAGTTAAAAGGGTATTTTTGGAAAAAAGAACGTGGTTTCGTTTTCCACATTATTTGTCCGTATTGGGACGCCTGAATATATTATTATGTTTTAAATCTCTTGGATGTTGTTTTGGTTAATTACTTGCTGAAATGTCATAATCTCATTGTGGTGTTTTACCCTACGGTTCCATCTTATTGTGCCGTAGAGTATGACGCAGAGCTCGAGTATGAACCTGAGGGATCAGCTCCGCCAGTGGTTTGAGTTGTTGAGATATTATTCAGCATTATGGAATTTGTTTCCCTTATGTTATTTCATGTCTTTAATTTATCTGTCGGATGACTGTATAATTCTTATAAAGTAACTTTACTGTTTTTGAACAATTCTGGTACTTAATAAAGAAAGACATTTTCATTTCTCCGCTGCGAATATTATTTTTGTACACTTATTGCATGTTGTACACACTCTGAGCACTGGTCGTCGGGGTGCGTGATCCGTGTGGTCATCATCCCGGTGTCACGAACTCAACAAAAATAACACGTGGGGGTTGAGGGCGCCACATAAAGTGAGTCAGGAAGTCACACCGCATGAATGGCACCACTACCCAGACTCCACGCTGCATTAATGACTCTGCCCCAGAAGCCACTCCACATTAAAGGATTCTGAAAAATGAATAGTGGAAAGGACATAAGTCCCTCAGAGTCAAGGATGGGCTGCTCTCACCTGAAACCTAATATAAAAGTCAATCCCTAGATACAAAAAACTCTCTTTGATTCATCTAAGCTTACACACAAAACTACTAAGGATATATACTGACTTTAGCATCGGAGACTTCCCGGCCACCACCAGGGCCCCTATTCTTCATATTTGCTTAAAAGTGTGCATGTGACAGCAAGAAGACCCGAGTTTCTGAAATCTGGTCCAAAGACGAGTGAAACACGACATTAACAGAAGTATTCAAAGAGACAAATTCTTCAATACACTCTCTTAAGCCTATGAGTTTCACTTGTGTAATTGAATGGTGTATTTTTTTTTTTTTTTTGTGAAACTCTTTGTGTATAAGTGGCGTGAGAGTGAGCATTGAAATGAGAGAGGGACTTTCGGTTTGCAAAATACAAAATGAAGGAAAAAAAAAAAAAGAGAAATCTTAGTTGCCTAAGTAGTCCACCTACTCTCATACATGCATTAAATTGTGACAAGTGTGTGACTTTGATCAAAATGACTTGGGGAATACGAATCCATGTGTCATATGCTATTGTAAGGGTACTTTCAGGTGTAGAGGGGCGTGAAAAACCATGAAATTATAAGGAATACAAGCATCAAATCAGCAAGTATCAAGTCAAGTACCACGTCATATTGCTAAATTACAGTACATATGTATATAGACAGCTGTTAGTCCTTCATAGGAAAGTCTAGGCTGTTTATTTTTCTCCTTGATCTCAGCTCATACTTATTTCTTTACTTGTACAGAGTTTCCTTAGATAACAGATTGTAATTTCCTATATATGTGAATAATATACACCCTCTCTATCTCAATGCGTGGGATATTTTCATCTCAATATTTCTTCATGGTATCAAGAGCCATAACGTATTGACAGAGAGTGGTTTTTTTTTTTTTTTGTAACATGCCTTCCTCATCTTCTTCTATGTCTTCTAATACCTCAGATCCCTACCCATATCCAGTTTCCCAAAATGTTTCAAACAATTGTAAGAACAACTCGAATGCTAGCAGGCCTTACAACAGGAGAGAAAGTTTCTGAAAAATCCACACCATCCACTTGACTAAACCCCCTTGCAACCAGTCGAGCTTTGAGCCTTTCTAATGTGTGATATGCTCGAAGTTTAGCCTTGTACACCCACTTGCATCCAATTACATTCATCTCAGGTGTTCGTGGAACTAATTCCCAAGTGTTGTTCACAGCAAGAGCTGTCAATTCTTCTTCCATTGCAGCAGACCATCCAGGGTGATTTCTTGCAGCTTTGATGGTTTTTGGTTCAGCTGGTATTTCCACCAGATTATGCAAATTTGCATATCTTGGATTTAGCTTATGAATACCACTTCTGGCCCTGGTTTGCATATGATGTTGCAGTGATGGAACTTGCAATACTGGTTCAGCAATGGACTGTGATGGGGAACCTGCTGGAGAAACATTGTGAGATGAAGTTGGAGAAGGAGAACTGCTTGATACTTGCTGATTTGAAGATGGAGATTCAACAGCATTTTGAGGGAAATTTGCATTAGGGGTGCAAAGGCAGAAGGAGATGGAGGATTGTCATTGTGACATTCCTCAAAACTTGAAAAATCTTCTTCAATAGGAGGAGAGGCATACAACTGAGTAGGTTGTGAGTATGGCAAAACAGACTCATCAAAAACAACATGCCTTGAAATATAAATCCTACCAGTAGGTGGATATAGGCACTTGTAGCCTTTATGCTTGCTGCTGTACCCAATGAAAACACAAGGCAAGGACTTTGGTTCTAGTTTATTGGATTGATAGTCTCCAAGATATGGAAAACATCTAGAACCAAGTATTCTGAGCACAGTATAATCTGGATGCTTGTCATAGAGTCTAAGAAAAGGAGAGTCCATGTTTAACAAAGAAGAGGGTAGCCTGTTTAGAAGAAAAACAGCAGTAGAAAAACAGTCTAACCAAAATCTGTTTGGGAGTTTAGCATGAAACATCAATGTTAAGTCTAAATTTGTTATGCTTCGATGTTTCCTCTCAGCTTTGCCATTTTGTTCTGGTGTTTTAGGACAGGCAGATTGGTGGATGATGCCATGGCTTTGAAGATAAGTGATAAGATTTTTGTCATTAAACTCACCGCCTTCATCACATTGAAAAACTTGTATTTTGGCATTAAACTGACAAGTAACCAGTTTATGGAATTGAAGAAAAGCTTGAAATAGTTCAGATTTATGCTTTAATGGAATTAACCAAGAAAAGTTGGTAGCCTCATCAATGAAAATAGCATAAAATCTGAATTTCTCTCTAGAAGGAGTGAGAGCTGGTCCCCATAGATCACAATGTATCTTTGAGAAAGGAACATTGATATTATTTGTTCTAGGAAGAAAAGGCAATTTTGATGCTTTCCCCATTTGACAACTTGTACAAATTCCTATGGAATTTTGTTTAGAATCAAATGAAATAAGCTTATTATTGCAAAGATAATCAATAACTGTAGAATTTGGATGTCCCAGTCTCAAGTGCCAGCTCTTTTTATTTGTTGTTCGAAATCTAGAGGAGAAGTAGATCTGTTTTTCTGGAAGAGTTGAGTCTGCAGCATTAAAAACATAGAGGCCCTTCTGTTTCCTCCCTGTTGCCACTGTCCTCTGTGTCATCCTGTCCTTTATCACAAAACCATTGCCATCAAACTCAAACTTTAATGGATAATCTGATGTTAACCTACTGACTGATAGCAAATCTTTCTTGATGTCAGGAACAACAAGAACATTATTTAATTGAACTTTAGATGGGGTAGAGCCAATCATGGCCTGACCAGTATGAGTAATAGGTAAGATTTTTCCATTGCCAACCATTATACCATCATGACCAGTATAGGGAATCACAGAATGGAGGGTACCTTGATTTGCTGTCATGTGATCAGTAGCTCCAGTGTCTGGATGCCAAGAGGCTTCTGCTGGTTCTTCTAACTTCATTGCTGCAAAACTTTGAGGAAGATTATCATTTGTAAAAGAATGATTAAATCTCTCAAAACATTTCAAAGCTGTGTGGTTTCTTTTATGACAGATTTGACAAACAAGATCTTCTCTTGGGACAGGTTTGTTATTGCTAGATCCTCGAGGGTTATTGTGGAAAGCTTGGCCCTGATTGAAACCTCTAGAGATATTGTTGGAGGCTTGGCCCTGATTTGATGCTTTGGATCCATGTGAGTTTCCCTGAGCAAAACCTCGTCCCTTGGAAGTGAAGGAACCAGTCTGTTTCTTGTTTTTGTAAGATTTTTGTCCATAGAACACCATTGATGCAGGAGGAGCATCAAGTTTGTATCTGTCAGCATAACTTTCTAGCAAGGTTACTACCTCAGAGTATGAAGGGACAGGAGGCCTCATCATTGTGGCTTGTAAAGACCTCAAAATCCTTGCCAAGACCATTGAGGAGCCACCAAGACTTTTTGTGATCAGAAACTGGCTTGCCAATAGCTGCAAGCTCATCACAAGTAGTCTTGAATTTTCTGAGATAATCACTTAAGGAATCAGATCCTTTGGTGATAGAGGTGAGTCTTTGCTTAAGAGCAAGACTTCGTTCTGAGGATACTCTTGCAAAGGCATGAACAAGAGCATTCCAAACTTCTAAGGCAGTGTTTAATCCAACTACAATGCCTAAGACCTCTTCAGAAAGTGTTGCTGTGAGCCAACCTTTGACCAGCCTATCAGACCTGCGCCATTTCTGATAGAGTGAATGTGGCTGAGAAATGGAAGACGCATCAAGGATGATTTGTGGTGACAGGTGATAATTCACATAGAATTCAGTGGCTAATTACACAGCTCAGTACTCAGTTCTCAATTAAAGACCTTGGGTTTCTTCATCATTTTCTGGGTATTGAAGTTCACAAATATGGTTCTAATCTCTTTCTCTCACAGCACAGGTATATTGTGGACCTCCTCACTCGAGCTAGTATGCATGAGAGCAAGCCATTATCAACTCCAATGCCAACAAAAACACAACAGAAATCTGGTTCCCAGGAACTATTTACTGATGTCAAAACATATAGAAGTCTCGTGGGAGGTCTACAATATCTCACATTTACAAGACCAGATATTTCCTACAGTGTGAATTATGTTTGTCAGTTTATGCAAGCTCCAACAACAGCCCATTTTCATATGGTCAAGAGGATCTTAAGATATCTACAAGGCACTGCGACTCTTGGTATTCGAATTCTGTCCAACAGTTCACTTGATCTATATGGTTTTTCAGATGCAGATTGGGCTGGCTGCTCAACAACACGAAGGTCCACAACAGGTTATTGCACCTTTCTTGGAGGTAATTGTATATCTTGGAGTGCAAAGAAACAACCTACAGTGTCACGATCAAGTGCTGAAGCTGAGTATAGGGCCATGGCCTCTACTGCAGCAGAGCTAACATGGTTGTCCCTACTTCTCAAAAACCTTGGTGTTCCATTAACCAAGGTTCCCACTACATTGTGATAATTTGAGTGCATTATATATGACCATTAATCCTGTTCTACATGCTCGAACCAAGCATATAGAGCTTGATTATCATTATGTCAGGGAAAGGGTAGCTCTCGGGTCTTTGGAAACAAAATTTGTTCCCTCACCTAACCAACTAGCTGACATCTTCACCAAGCCTCTTCTTAAGCTACAATTTAAGCAGCTGCGAACCAAACTTGGACTATGCTCTCAACCACAGCCAAGTTTGAGGGGGAATTTAAGGAATACAAGCATCAAATCAGCAAGTATCAAGTCAAGTACCACGTCATATTGCTAAATTACAATACATATGTATATAGACAGCTGTTAGTCCTTCATAGGAAAGTCTAGGCTGTTTATTTTTCTCCTTGATCTCAGCTCATACTTATTTCTTTCCTTGTACAGAGTTTCCTTAGATAACAGATTGTAATTTCCTATATATGTGAATAATATACACCCTCTCTATCTCAATGCGTGATATATTTTCATCTCAATATTTCTTCAGAAATACCCGGTTGGGTGAGGTGGTGTAGCTCTTGACACTTGGCATCCAAAAACTACATAAATTTTTATTACATCATAAATTTCTAAAAATTCCAACTAGAACAATGGTGTACATCCATTTTGTCTAATTCTGATATTAAGTATCTCCATTAAATCCAAGAAATCTCAGTTTCTCTTTAAGGATCATAAAACGATTTTGCTCTTAAAATAAATTTCTAACTAGTTTAATCCATTGAAGTTCCTATTCTTTCATGTTAGATCAATATATCCAAAAATTAAGGAAATACTTTCCATCTAATTTTCCTTTAGGGTATCACAAAAGGAGAATGACCGATGAAGAAGCAGTGACGTAACATCTGTAAGAAGGAAGGGTATGTTAAAAGAAATTGTCTATCACATAGCTATTTAAAATCTTGTGATTAAGTTTTTAATTATTTAGGTTTTTTGAATGTAGTTTCGAAATTTTTAAAAGAGTTTTATTTTAGTAATATGAGAAATATAAGCTTAACTACGTTTGACATGTCTCTAGGCTCGGTCACTTTCTGATCAACTACATTTGAGTACATGTCTCAAACTTTTTTAATTGCCAGCAAAGTTCTAACAGTGGTCATTTTGATAACATGAGAGAATGTTTCAGAATAATCTAAACCTTCTTTTTGTGTATAACCTTTAGCAACCAACCTTGCTTTATATCGTTCCACAGAACCATCAGCTTAATATTTTATTTTATACACCAATTTACAACCAATAGGTTGTTTATCAGGGAGTAAAGGGACAACATTCCAGGTATTATTTTGTTATAGAACAGCAATCTCAGCAGTCATAGCATCTCTCCAATGAAAGTGCTTGACTGCCTGATGGTAGAACTCAGGTTCAATGTCAGCAGAGATAGCAAAGGCAAAAGATTTATGATCAGGGAACAGGTGATCATAAGAAATAAAATTAGAAATATTATATTTGATAGATAAGGGAATGTAACCTATTAGAGGAACTGATTGAGAGTGGGCAGTGGAAGAATTACAATAATAATGTTGCAAGTAACCAGGAGCACCTCGGATTCGGGTGGATCTTCTTGGGGATAAAGGTTGGGATGATGTAGTTAAAAAATCATTTGGGAGAGAAGCTTCAGTAGGTGAGGTATTAACAGTAGGAGAAGAAGCTTCATTAGGTGTAGTTGAAAGGACATTAAACATGTCAAAAGTGGAAGATTGAGTAGGAATAGGGAGAGCAAGAGAGAAAGAAGGGGAATGCAGGTCATTATTAGAAGACTGGAAAGGAAAAATATGTTCATGAAAAATGACATTGCGAGAAATAAAGGATTGATTTGTTGTAAGATCATACAATTTGTAACCCTTGATACCAAAAGGGTAACCAATGAAAACACAGAGCCTAGCTCTTGGGTCAAATTTTTTTCTTGCCTTTTGTAAAGTAGATGCAAAACATAAGCAACCAAAAATCCTCAAATGATCATAGGAGGGAGAGGAGTTACACCCCAAAATTTGAGAGGCAAATGAGATTGAAACAATAAGGCCCGAGCAATATTAAGGATATGTTGATGTTTTCTTTTACAACAGAGTTTTGTTGTGGAGTTTCTACACAACTATGTTGATGGAGAACACCTTTAGAAATGAGGTAGGAAGACATAAAAAATTCAGTACCATGATCAGTACGAATTTTTTTATCTTAGTACCAAACTGAGTTTTAATCATTTTGAAAAAAGTTTGAATGAGAAAAGAAAGTTCAGATTTATGCTTGAAAAGATAAACCCAAGTAGCCCTAGTGCAATCATCAACAATGGTTAAGAAAAATTTATAACCTTCAATAGTTGGGACTGAAAAGGGGCCCCAAACATCACAATGTATAAGGTCAAAAGGTAAATGAGAAAGATTATTAGAATTTGAAAAATGTAACTTTTTCTGTTTAGCTAATGGACAAACAACATATCGGTCATTAGACATAGTCAAATTAGGCACCAATTTATTCAAAGACATTCTTGAAGTAGATGGATGTCCTAATCGACTATGCCAGAGGTGAAACAATGATTGTTTAGAAGAATTAAAACATGCAAATCGTAGTAAAGTAGGAGTCTCATTACATTGGTTATTTGAAAAAAAATAATGGTAATTGAGGGGAAAAATGAGTCCCTGGTTGTTGTAAAAAATAGAGGCATCTTTGTTGTTTGCCCACTCCAATCAGCCTCCAGGTGATCAGGTCCTGAAGGAGACAAAAGTTCGAAGAAAAAAAAACAAGAAATGTGAGATTGGGTGAGTTTACTAACTGAAATCAATTGAAATTGAAAAGTGGGTACACAAAGGACATCTTTAGGGGTAAGATGTTTAGTAAGATTAATAGTGCCAATATGTGTAATAGTAACATTTTGACCATTAGGTAGTTTGATAGAAGTATTTTGAACAGGAATAAAAGATGCATACAGACTAGTATAGTGGACCATATGGTCTGTGGCCCCTGTATCAATTATCCAACTAGAGTTATAAACAGTGCACGAAGCATTATTAGAAAATTGAAAAGCATAATGTGCAGAGGAAACAATACCAGATAAGGAGTGAGAAGAAGCTACAATACGGCTGGAATCATCAAGCTTAGGCTGAGGATTGGAAATTATCATAGACAGTAACTGCTTATATTGTGCCTCAGTCAAGGAGAATGGAGAGGATGCGGGAGCGTTGTCATTGAGAGCAATAGTGTTGGCCGTGAATGGCTGTCGTGGCTTTTGCTTGTACCCTGAAGGAAAACCATGTAGTTTATAGCATCTATCAATTATATGACCAGCTATGCCACAATATTTGCATACTAGCCTATCTTTTTGGAAAAGATTTTGAAGGTCTCAATGAATCAGAGTTAGCAACAAAAGCATGAGCATCAGTAAGGGAAGAAGGAATAGAGATTTCTCTCTGTTGCTCTTCCTGAAGAACAAGAGAAAAAATTTTATTGAGAGAAGGTAAAGGCTCCATTAACAATATCTGAGCCCTAACCGAGGAAAAAGAATCATTAAGTCCCATGAGGAACTGCAAAATACATTCCTGTTAAACGTAAGAGTTCAAGAGAGTGACAACACCACAAGAACACAATGGAAACGGCTTGTAATTAACTAATTTGTCCCAAAGTGCCCTCAATTGAGTAAAATATGCATTAACAGTAAGTTGTCCTGAAATTAGTTTTTTTGGGATCAAAACCAAAAAATTAATCTAAACGTAATTAGTACAAGTATTTATACAAGGAAGAAAAAGACTAGTTTAACCTTGCTAAGATCTAAAGACTAAAATACTCTAAAGAAAACTATACAACATAAAATACCATATAAACATAACTGTACACGTGTAAAAGAATAATTTACAACTAATTTAATAAATTTACAACTTAAAAACGATTACTAAGTTGATTCAATTCAATTCAAAACTTCTTTTTGTTTGCGAGAAAATTCTGTATACAAACACAATTACATTTGACATGTTTCAAGACTTTGGTACTCTGTGGCAACTAACATATCTCAAAATTGTCATATATGAAATGGTCTGGTGTAATTGAAACATAATTACAATTGAAAAATCAAAAAAATTGTCGGCCAAGACTTTTTGAGTTGCTGAAGTTCTAAGTTTACAGGGAATGCCACAATAAAATAAATGGTCTTCACCTTGAGATCACTTCATATTTTGCCCTCATAGTCCACACTACAACAAAAATTGACTTGGAGAGGGTCAGAACAATGGGGAAGGACTTGTTATTCAATGAATTGTGGTCCATAGTAAGAATAATGAGAGGCTAATGTATCAGTCTCCCATTGGAGGGTGTTAACTTTGCCTTCACACCACGTTGGTTCCCTAATAAGTCAGTTTGTTTTAAATTTCAAATTCAATTTTGTCTAAGTCACTTTCATTGGATGGTGTCAAGGCCACCTTTACACCATATCTAGTTTATGAGGGGGTAAACTATTTTTAACCTCTTTTTTTTTTTTTTTTTTGCTGAATGAAAGGATATGAGGGGGTAATCAGAGGTGACTTCCCTGCCTAGAGATGACCACAGAAGCACCCTATCTGCTAGGAATTGGACAGGAGTAGGGATGTTCAAAATATCCGTGCATCTGACCCGACTCAATTTTTTGACCCGACCCGGATCAAAATAAC
This sequence comes from Juglans mandshurica, assembly GCA_022457165.1. Classification (NCBI taxonomy): domain Eukaryota; kingdom Viridiplantae; phylum Streptophyta; class Magnoliopsida; order Fagales; family Juglandaceae; genus Juglans; species Juglans mandshurica. The sequence goes on from CM039619.1 coordinate 39,711,723, forward strand.
CGAAACGTTTACTTATTTCGGTTTTCAAAAAAATTTCCCGTTTTCTGAATTTAAACGGTTAGGGTCGGGTAATTACCCGATACCCGAACATTAAGCAAATTTAAGCCGCTCGTCCACTACACTGAGATATAAAAGCCAAATTACCCGAATTGCCTCATTTTACTCTTCGCCAATCTGAGCTCTCGCACAAACTCACACAGTCACACTTTCACCTCCCGGTTATTTTTTCTCACTTTTTCTTCCCTTTTCTTCCTCTTCTGTGATCTCTTCTTTACTAATTTCTCTTCTCACTGGCTCCATCTTCTCTCTTATTCCATCTTCCAGTTTCTCTCAAAGTCGAAAGATCAAGCCATGGCTCTTAAAGTCAAAAGATCAACCCATGGCCCTCGAAGGTTCTTCAAGATCTCAAAGTCTCGACAATGGGTTTTGAAAGTTAAAGATCTCAAAGTTTAGCACCTCATCTGTGACACTCTGTAAATATATTTCGTTGGGTGATTATAGTTGTGGTTTCCATTGTGGGCAATAGAATGGAAAACGTTTGGGTCAAGGCTGTTTTTTTGGTGTGAACAGGCCATTCTTTGTTGACAAAGTGGTAGGTTCTCAAGTTCACATATGGATCTTGAAAAAAATTGTCAACTTTTATTGTCTGATCAGTTCAATGTACACAATATGTAGACAAATTGCATCAGGTAGATGCTCCCTCCAATTAAATCCAGAATGATCAAGTGCTTGGTGAAAAATCAGAACTGTAGAAAAAAGTATCATCAAATATGCCAAGATATTTCTTTTGCTCCCCTGTAATGGGAAGTCTTGAAGCCCATTCTGTGTAAATCTCTCTCTCTCTCTCTCTCTCTCCCAAGAATCTTACATGCAATCCCCCCCCCCCCAAAAAAAACAAACAAACGGGTCAGAATACCCGTTTTCGTTTGAACTAGTTTCGGGTTTGGTTAATTGGGGAAGGGTGAGAACTCGGCCATTTCTGTTCGGAATTTATTGGTTTCAGGTCAGGTTGGAACATTATATTCATGTCCGGTACAGGTCGGGTGAATAGTGCTAGACAGGAGAGGGCTAGATGACAAGAAGCTACAAGCGTCCCTCAAGTCATGTATGAATCATAACTTAGAGCATCTCCATCCGCATCTCCATATTACTGTTATCTCTAAATTATATGAAAGAATTTAGGGAAAAGCTCAAAAACTCCCTCCCATCCCATTCCCTATTTTAGGATTTTGATTTAGGGGATAAACAGTATTCATCCCCTAAATCATCTTTTATTAATATTTTATTCTAATAAATAAAATACATTCTTCTTCTAATCAATTACATTTTCTCTTATACTTATATTTATTATAGTTTTAAATAATAATTTTAAAAATAACTTAAATAAGTACTAAAATATAAAAATAATAATTTTAAAAATATTATCAAACTCGTAAAAAAATAATTTAAATTTTTGTTTAAAATATTCACTATAGTAATAGTTCAAAACATAAGAAAAAATATTAAGTAGTTAAGTTTGTAAATGGAAGTGAGAGAAAAAAGTAATAAAGAAAGAATAGAAGAATATTATTTTAATATAATAGAGAAAGAATAGAGAATGTGATGTATAAGGTTTTTTAAAAATGAGTAAAATTTAAGATAAAATTATAGGAAGTGTCATTTTTAACTAAAATTTAAGAAAAAATTTAGACAATCGGATGTGAATGCTCTTAGATCCTAACTTTGATAAGGAATTCAATGAATCCTTACGCGACTAAGATCAATCTATATTCATATTTGAACTTATGACCTAATAAATGCTAAATCACTAGGAGTAACCCAAAGACCATTGAGCCATCATCCTTAATGGTAAACATTTTTAACCTAAAATACTTTTTCTCTCTTCCAAAACAAAATTTTATCTAATTCTCAAGGGATAACACAGCTTTCAAAGAAACTAAAAAATCAAATCACTTTTTCCATAAAGAAAAAGGAAACTATAACAATGGTTTAATGCTTTAAGAGGATTTCAGCACTTTCACAAATATTAAAAGTGTACATCTCAATCATTTTAGTCTATGTTAATTAAAAATTAATCTATAGGTTTTAGCAACTTGGCAAAGCATTTCATCAGTTTTAATTTTTTATAATTTACTTCCTGAGCATGCAGATTTTTGCAATTAGATCGTTGGGTCCATCTCTCGTAATTTCATCTAACTGCCTATTGCCACGTGGCAACCAATTAGAGTATGACATGTGGTACTCTTATTTAAAAGGTAATATAAATATAAAAAATAAAAATCTGAAACAAAATTGAAAACATATAAAATAATTAAATATTTAGAAACATAAAATAATCCGCTGACCACCCCATTGAGGGGTGGGCCACTGCCATCATGCAGTGGACAATCTAACCATAGATAGTTAAATTGGCCATATTTGGTGATTTCGAAAACCACCTAAATAGCCAAATCACCTATGGCCGCATGTTGCGCTGTGTAACTCGATCTTTGGATAACTAGAAAATATAAGAGAAAATATATAAAATAAAAAAAAGTTAAATTCGAGATTGACCTTACCTTCAAAAGAAGAGAGAGAATAATATAAAATGTTTGTATTAAGCTTCTGAATGAATTTTCAAGTGAGTCCACACTACCACAAATACTGATCTACTCCTACTAACTAATGGACCCGAGGCCAACTTTAACCAAAGAGTAAAATAAAAACAGTTCATATAATTCTAACACTATAAATTGGCCATGGCTTACATCAACACTAACTTGTGAGTAAAATAAATGGACTCCAGCCAACACGCCCACATAACTGAGCCCATCAAGCCCAAATATCGTTGGTCTGTTACTGTGCCTGTATAGAACTGCGATACGTTGTTGATTGGTTGTTTATCTTTACAATCAAACCCAAATATATTATTGTAATCAATCAAAATATTCGCAACCACATTCTATGCTTGATTCGATCCAACCATGTCGACCTTTCTATTCATATTCCTCTTTTGCTTACAATGCGATTTTCCAATCTTATTAGCTGCATTTTTGTTTAAACATTATCATTTAAATACACAAAATAAAACATAGGAATCAATCAAGATCATTTAATGTATCTATTGGACAAATAGATCCAAGGGTGATTTCACCTTGGGGTTCCTCACTTTCTTCGGATAAATTTTCTTGTTTGGGTATGGAGGTATCAAGCCTAGCATTAATATAGCCCTTTTGATTACAATTCTCATAGACAACATCGTATCCTTGCTAATTAGACAGCTTGATCAGGTTATATATCTTGCTGCTCGATCCGTGTCCTCATTGAAAGCTTAAGTTTCTTCTCTACTTCCTTGGCATTCCAGTGCGAAGTCCAACTACTAGAGTAGTACGCATTATGACATTATTAGGTGAGGGTAGGGGTGGGCAGCGGGGGCGGGGTGAGGGGGTGGGTCTACCCCGCCTCGCACCATGCAGGTAGCAGCCCTAGTTTCATACTGCAACTAGACAACCTGAGAATCGAGGTCCTTTCCTTTTTGGGTAAGGAGTGTGTCATCATTTCCTTCTTAGAAGGGTGAGGCGGTGGGTAGGGTTCCTTGCATTCAATACAATTTTCAATCAGCAATTTTTAGATACAAACATGGCAGATGAATTGGCAAGACTTTGGGAAGGCTTTAACTTGACTGAACAGAGAAATATGAGATCACTTTAACATAAGAGGAAACACATCGAGCTGCAGCTAAAGCACACAAATGCCTCCTTCTGTTTGTTTTGATGGAAAAGAACTTAAATAAGGAAGCTTTTAAGACTACAATGACAAAAGTATGGAATCCTGAAGGTTTTATAAGCTTCAATGAAGTAGGGCATCATAGGTTCATAGTTGATTCCAAAAATCAGTGGACATAGAAAGGGTGATTAATGGAAGACCATGGACTTTCAACAAAAATTTAGTATGTATTCAACCTTTTGATAGCAGTAACCCTCCTAGTGAGGTAAGTTTTTCTCATGAGCCTTTTTGGATACAACTTCATGACTTACCCTTGGCAGCCATGACCTATGAAGGTGGGGAAAGAATTGGGTCATCCATAGGGGAAGTAATAACTATGGATGTGGATGAGGATGGGGTAAGGTGGGGAAAATACCTCAGAATTAGGGTTAACATGGATATTACAAAGCCTTTACCTCGAGGGAAACTGGTTATAAGAATTGAAGGAAAGCAATATTGGGTTGAATTTAAATATAAAAGATTACCCTTATTCTGTTTCAATGTGGGGTAATTCAACATGTAAACAAAAGTTCTGCAGTGGAAAGAAGTAAACTGAATACAAGAGGTGTTGTTCAATCCCAATATGGCCAATGGTTAAGGGCTACTGCTATAACAATGATGGGCAATGGGGATAAAAGAAAAGGGGGTAGAGGAAATAAAATTCATGCTCAGATACAAGCAACTGAAGAGAGGCAACACAGTAGGGGCCTCCTCACCTCAAATGATGACAAAATTAATCAGGAGGAGGCAAGCTTGGTACCTTATCTAAACCCCCAAGAAGACAGTTTTTGCCAAACTAAACCTGCAATCAATAAAGGTAACCAAAAATCTCAAATTACAGACAATAAGAGAGTTATAACAACTGAGACAAGCATCATAGAAAAGACTCAGGTAGAGTTGAATACAAACTTAAGTAGTCAAGCTCCTCAGCCAATCAATTTAACATCAGGATCTTAGTTAGTATATTCGAGATAGCATTCTCCCAGCTCAGTGGAACTTCCTAAAATACCATTGAGTTGGAAAAGAAGGGCTAGGTTTGCTAATCTAATAAGACTATATGAGATGGAAAGTGAAGAGTTAGAAATAAGTGACATAAGTGGCAGAAAAAGGAACAAAGAAGAGCTTGACGGTGAAGAAGATCAGGGTTTAAACAAGAAATCTAAAGAGAGGCTCAATCCTGGAAGAAGCATAACTTAGGAATCAAAGGCGGAGGCTGTTCAGTAGCTCACCTGCAGCATGAGATGCCTTACTTGGAACTGTAGAGGGCTTGGCACCCTCGTACAGTTAGAAAGCTTCACTTTATGGTGAAGCAACAGTGCCCACAAATCCTTTTCCTTATTGAAACAAAAAGCTCAAGGGAAAGGATTGAGAACATAAGAAACAAAATTGGTTTTGAGAGAAGTTTCATAGTGAACATCAAAGGTAACAATGGAGGGTTGGCAATGATGTGGCATTCTAGTTCTGACATAGAGGTAGAATCTTACACAAACTCTCACATTTCAGTTCAAGTAATTGATCCACAAATTGGGAAAACATGGACAATTACAGGCTTTTATGGTAATCCAACAACTGCTAAAAGGGAAGGAAGTTGGCAACTGTTAAGGGTTTTAAAACCAATGGATCACAGACCATGGTTATGCATGAGAGATTTTAATGAAATCCTTCATTACCATGAAAAATATGGGGGAAATACAAGACCTTTTGCTTAAATGGAGGGTTTTAGACAAGCATTACAAGACAGTGATTTAATTGACATGGGATTCATTGGTAATAAACATGCTTGGTTCAATAATAGGGAGGGAAGTGAATTTACTAAGGAGAAGATAGAGTTCTTGCCAACACTGAGTGCATTAACAGTTTTCATGTTATAAATGTTACTGCTCTAACAGCATGCACTTCTGATCACAGTCATCTCCTAATAAACATGATATCTCAAAATGATCAAGCAAGAAGAAGGGTTAGACTTTTCAAATATGAACTGAGTTGGGGCCTTAACAATGAATGCAAGACAATGGTCACTTGAGCATGGCATGGGAATGGCAATACTGGACAAACAATGAGAGAAATCTTAAACAAACTGGACATATGCAAGGGTGGAGGATATTCTCCCTTCCTTCTTGTTTTTCAATCTAGGACACTCATTCTTGTAATGACCAAACATATAGTGACATTTAACATTTTTCTTGTTAAATTTAGATCTACCACTGAAATTACCCATACTCTTTTCCGAACTTCTTTTCCCGGATCTACCACTAGAAGAATATTTCACAAACAAGCCATCAGCTTGATTATCCGTCCCTTGTACACCCAATTTTGTTCTCAACTCTGTAGAATTTAAAGCAGATTTTACATCTACCAAGGAGATCGCATCTTTACCATATAGCATTGAGTTCACAAAATTATCAAACGACAAAGGCAACAAACACAACAAAATTAAAGCTTGATCTTCCTCGTCAAGTTTAATATCAATATTCCTTAGATCCAAATGATTTTGTTAAAATCATCGAGATGAATGGACATAGGAGTACCTTCCTCCATTTGGAGAGTGTACAATTGTTTCAAATACAAACGGTTGGTGAGTGACTTCTTCAAATACAAGCTCTCCAATTTCTTCCAAAGACCCGAGGCAGTCTCTTTGTTGGCCACTTCTCACAAAACTCCATCGAAAATACATAACAAGATCGCACTATGTGCTCGCTCTTCCTCATCCTTTGTTGATGTAAAAGGTTCATCCAACACCTTCTCCAAGACTTTCGCCAATCCTTGTTGTCATAACAAGGCCTTCATCTTAATGCGTCAAAAACTGAAGCTGTTCTTACCATTGAATTTCTCCATTTCAAACTTTGTCATAGCCATCCCTCAATATATCACACAGAGCCTGGCGCTCTGATATTAGTTTGTTGGGATAAACCGGTTATCAAAAGGCTAATTTAAAGTATACAATGGGAAGCAAACATAGCCTACGTCCACTGGCGGAGTCGATCTTCAAAGGAATTCTAACAAAGATGGAGTACAAGAGAGGTATAACAAAACACTCATTAATCCTGAAGCTCCAATACACCCAAATTAGCTCTCAAGCTCATAATGGAACTCACAAGGAGGTCTTTCTCTTGTTGGCGTCCTCTTTGAGTTTTGGCCCCTCCAAATGAACCCAAAACGCAACAATACATAAAACAATATGTATTTATACTAAACGGCTTGGAACCCTAATTTCAGAACATTTTCTTGAGCGAAATGTCGAGCCATTTAGGGTAGGCACTCACTCGAGCTGACTGTCGAGCGAACTCACGGGTTGGCTTCCCGCTCTAGCTGATTGTCGAGTGGGTGTCGAGCGAACTCTCGAGTTGTGTCCAGCTCGAGCTAACTGTCGAGTAATTGATGAGCGAACTCTCAGTCTGAAGCACACCGCTTGAGCGAGATGCCCTGTTTCACAACAGGATTCAAGCTACACTCCAACTGAGACTTCAAGATGGGATTTGAATTCATATGGTAGGTCGTCTTTGCTGATCTTTAGCAACTCTACGGGAACTCTCTTCACGTTTTCGGTTTATTTTTGCTTTGGGGTTTTGGGCTTTAACAGGAGATGGATTGACTTAATACTTAATTGTGTTACAACAATTTCATATTCTCTACTTCTGAATGGAACCCCACAACCAGAATTTATCCCAACCAGAGGCAATAGATAGGGTGACCCACTGTCACCCTATCTATTTATATTGTGCTCAGAAGCCTTAACTCAAATGCTTAAAAAGGCAGAAGAGAAGAGGATGATCACTGGAATTCCATTGGGCAGAGGTCAAATTCATATAAGTCATCTGTTTTTTGTAGATGTCAGTTTGTTATTTTGCAAAGCTTCATCTTTGGAATGGAGTAGGTTACTCTACCTTGTTAGTCAATATGAAACTGCATCAGGACAAAGACTTAATAAAGAAAGTCCTCTCTCTACTTCAGCAAAAACACAAAGTTTTCCAGGAACATAATCACAAGTATTGTAGGGGTCAGAATTACAAACTCCTATGACAGATATCTTGGTCTTCCAGCTTTGTTAGGCAGATCGAGGAACAAAAATTTCAAATCAATACTTGATAAAGTAAGTGGGAAACTGAGTAATTGGAAGATGAAGTTCTTGTCACAAGCAGGAAGGGAAATACTGATTAAGTCTGTGATACAATCCATTCCTACATACTCAATGGAAGTTTTTAAACTTCCTAAGGGATTGTTGAAGCAATTAAACAGATTGATGAGGAACTATTGATGGGGTCAAGTAAAACAGGAAAGAAAGTTGAGCTGGATGAGTTGGTCTCAACTGTGACAGGCTAAAGAAATGGGGGGACTCGGTTTAGAGAATTTGAAAACTTTAACATTACTTTGTTAGCAAAACAAGGTTGGAGAATGATTAAAAATTCAAATTCTCTAGCATCAAGAGTTCTAAAGGCAAAATACTATCCCCATTCAGATTTTTTTAATGCTAAACTTGGAAGTAATCTATCCTACATATGGAAAAGTATATTATCTGTAAGATAACTACTTCAAGAAGGCACAATCTTGAGAATTGGTAATGGTCAATCTGTCAGAATTAGGAAAGATCCTTGGTTGCCTCAACCACCACTTTCATATAAACCTCAATCTGGTCAGAATGTATTGGGGAAAGATGCTAAAGTGGAGACAAGTCTTTAGTTCAAGCAGTTTTTAACAATATAGAAGTAGGTCTTATAATTCAAATCCCTATTAGTCTGCATAATCAACAAGACAAACTAATATGGAGAAGTAATGCAAAGGGAGAGTTTACAGTAAAAAGTGCATATCACTTATAAAGGGAACTGCAAGAAAGGAAACAGGGACAAAACTCAAAACAAAACTCCCCTTGAGAGAAATGGACCAAACTATGGAAACTTGTTATACCTCTAGCAACCAATAAGTTTTTGTGTAGAGCATGCAGAAATATTCTGCTTACCAGGGTCATTCTGCAAGTCTCAAGCTGTCCTATGTGCCTTAGGGAATAAGAAACTATTGAACGTATCATATGGGAGTGTGTTTCTGCAACTGATATTCTGAGTCAAAGTTCTAGAAAAATTTAGAAAACAAAGTTTTCTTACAACAGCTTCAAGGATCTCATGCAAGACATATTCAACAGGCTTAACAAGGAAGAGTTGATAGAATTAACTCTAATTCTCTGGAACATATGGAGGAGAAGAAATGAGTTAGTTTTCAATAACTTTCTTAGTGATCCAAAGAATGTGTGCATAGAGTGAAAAGCATGCTGTCTGAATTATCTATATCAAACAATGATGAGGATGCTCAGGATTTAACTACAAGCAATAGGAGGGTTCCCTGGGAATGTCCACCTCAAGATTATTGTAAAATAAACTGGGATGTGATAGTTGACTCAAAGCAATGTAAAATAGGTATAGGAGTTGCTGTAAGAGACGAGGAAGTGAATTTTTTGGCAACTTTGAGGCACCAACAAGAAGCACTTCCAGATCCACTCCTAGCAGCGGTAATTACAGCTCTTAAAGTAATCAATTTTGGGCTTGAATTGGGAATGAAAAAGGCAATATTAGAAGGGGACTCCAAGATAGTGGTTAATGCATTACAACAAAAGAAAAAGGATGAAAGCTATTTTGGAATGCTCACTCTGATATTCGAACAACCATGGCTAGATATGAAAAGTGTTGTTTTAGTCACATATGTCGTGAAGGCAATGAAGTTGCCCACAAGTTAGGCAAGGCTGCTCTATGTGAAACAGAATGTATATTTGGCATAGAAGACCATGTAGACTGCTTAATGTCTATGTAATAGTGCAAGTTATGAATGAATGAGGATTTCATAAATTAAAAATAAATAAATAAATAAATAAATAAAAAAGGCAACCCGAGAATCTAATAGCCAAAAAAAGCTTAAGGGCTTGTTTGGAAAAAAAAAATTCATTTCATCTCATCTCATCCAATCTCTTTTCCAAACATTACTCAAATATAAATACTTTTAAACTAATCATTATAACTTTTTCAAACTAATCATTACAATTTTTCCAAACTTTCAAGTAAAAAATAAAAAACAATTCAAAATTTTCAAATCCTCAAATAAAAATAGTATTAAAAATTATATTCTAACAATATTTTAACTTTATAATATTTTTATTCAATTTTTTCTCCCTCCTTTCCCAGAACTCCATAAAACATATCCGGTTTGGATTGGAAACTCACTTCAACTTATCTCATCTCATCATTACAACTTTTCCAAATTTTCACATAAAATATAATAAACAATTTAACATTTTCAAATATCAAAACAATAATAATATTAAAAAATAATATTCTAACAATAATTTATTCTACTATTCACAAACCATCTTAACTCATCTCTGAATCTAAACGGAACTGATTCACTACTATTAACAAATTATCTTATTACTATTCACAAAATTCTCATCTCATCTTAGTCCTCAAGTTTGTTCTAAATATCCACACACGAGAATGTTACTGGGGTGTACAAAAAAATCAGTGAACTCGTAAACCGGACTGAATATGTGGGTTTGGTTCAGTACCGAGTTTGGTTCGATCCTATTCCGGTTCTAGTTTTTCTTTTTCTAAAACCGGATCGGACCAAACCGGATCGGTTTATATATATATTATAATGTTTTATATTGTATATAATTTTTATATATAATATATAATTATATATAAAATAGTTTTGTATTATATGATAAATTACTAATTAATATAATACTAAATTTTAAAATCTTATATCACTATAGTTTATTATATTAATAGTTATACTAATACTATATCACTAAATATTATAATATACTATAATATATCATTATATTTTATATTATAATATATCACTATAGTTTATAATAGAATTATAATATATATTATAATATGTTATAATATATTATCACTATACCAATTTAGGAGACTAACCGGTGTAAAATCGATTCTTAAAAATACAATATTGATACATATCGGCGATTCTAAATTTTGTACAAAACCGGATAAACCGGACCAGATACACTCTTAAATGTTACTATAAATCTTCAATTGTCATGTCATGATGACAAAAAAAACTTGAATAGAGATGATTCAATAGAACCCCTGAAAATACAATACTGTTTTTCTAGAAAAAAAAAAAAAACCCTTAGCAAGTATAAAGGAAATTTACCGTCCATTTATTGCCTGAAATTTGGAAGACTTATGTGGTCATTGGGAAGCTGAGGTAAAGAGTGAAAGGTAGAAGAAAAGCAGTTACAGTATCCCATAATTTGCCAAGCTATTGGGCAAGAAAAATTCTATTCTCAAGCCTTATACACCACACACCATCATTTTTATGATTTCTTTAATTTTATTATCTTACCAAATGTGTGGTATATGGATTATGAATAGAATAATTCAAGTATTTTAAGAATAATAAAACCAAAAAAAACTTTAAAAAAATTTTAAAAAAATAAAAAAATTTTGTTGTATGATGTATGGGCTTATGAGTAGCAATGCTCATCGGGCAATGTATTTCCTTCTCGATAGACATGGGTAAAATAAGTTAAATATGTACGTATTTTACTCAATAAGCTTTTTTTAGGTAATAAATATATAGAAAATAATTTAGGTAAGTTTAGATTGTGTAAATTTGTCCAATTTTTAAGAAAAGAATAAGTATTTCTTTGGATACTAACAATATATATAAAAATCTCTCTGAATAGTAGTAAAATAGTTTGAAAAAAAAAAATAGTTTGAGTTAAGTTGTTTTATTGAGTTTTGAAAAATGATAGAGAAAAAATTGAATACAAATATTATAAAGTTAAAAAGTTGTTTGAATATTATTTTTATTTTAAAATTTTAAAAAAATTTGTAGTATTTTTTGTGTTTTGTTTGAAGAAATACTTGTAATGATTAAGTAATGATTAGATGAAAAAGTTAAAAATTTGAAATCAAAAAATGTTTTATATTTGAATGATATTTAGAAATAAAATATTTGAGAATACCTGAAAACATCTATATTCTCAAACGGTTAGGATATGCTTGGTTGTTAAAGTGATATCAACTCATCTCATAAAAAGTTAAACTCATATCAACCTACTTTATACATTCAAAATATATATCTCAACCTATTTACATTAAAAACATCTCAATAAGACTCATAAAATATTATTATTTATATATCAACTGAGATCATGTCAGTATCCAAATGCATACTTAAGTAATATTTGGTTAGTGAGAATATCTTTGACTATCTCAACTATTCATAAACTATTTACTATTTTTTTAATACTATTAGTTAATTTTTTATTATTATTTATAAATCATCTGATATAATCTTAGAGAAATATTATTTATTATATTTTTAATTATTATCTCGTTCTTCCGGCGAGTCTGACTCTATTTTTCAAAGGATTTGTTCAAGAATTGCATGGCATGAGCTTGTAAATTGCCATCGGGGAAAGAAAATTCCGAAGATCCAAACGCAAACATCCCTGATGAGTGGTCGTCACTCCAGTGACTATAGTCGTAACTAACGTAAAATTGCATTTGGATCATTTTCTTCCTCTTATGATCATATACCCGGAACCAAATGCCAGAGCCAATAGCCGCCGTTGATCCCATCCCCCACCTCCCCCTCCCTCTCCTCCCATCCGATCCGATCCCTCCAGCTCCGACCCGCTCCTCTCCACCCGGATCCACCATCGATTTCCTCCCGGACTTCTCCGGCTACTCATGGGTCGCCTACGCCGCCTCCTCTCTCCTAGTCATCTCCCACTTCCCCTCCCCTCTCTCTCCCGACGAAGTCTTCATTGGCCCAATCTTTCGCCAGGTCTTCGAGCTCTCCTCCGCCGTCACCGCTGTGTCTTGGTCCCCGGTGTCGCCATCGATGGGAGAGCTAGTCGCTGCAGTGGAGAACTGTGTCTGCCTCTTCCGGCATGACTCGGCGAGTTCCGCAGGTACGTTCAATTTTTTTTTTTTTTTTTTTTTAATGTTTGGTTTCGGAGATAATTGAGCAAGGGAAAGGAATTGAAACGTGAAGTCTTGAGTTAGTTAACGTTATTTGATTACAGTAAGCGTGTTCATTTTGTACTAAAAATGACCCAACATCGTCGACTTAATTATGATTTTCAGTTTCTAAAGTATGAGTATCTGATAAATTCTGAGTAAGATGGCACACGGATTTCCGAGAGATTGACTGTATTTTACTTTCTCTATTCTTTTTAATTTTACTTTTTTCTTTCTGACATTGGTTTCTTAAATTACGAATTTGTTACTCATATATTCAGGTTCTTTTTGTTGGAGCCAGAATGCAGTGCTTGTACAATGTACAAAGGTGGAGGCAGTCGAATGGACGGGCTCTGGGGACGGGATAATTGCTGGTGGAATTGAGGTGGTTTTATGGAGAAACAACAGCAAGTCCTGGGAAATAGCTTGGAAGCTTAAAGCAGAGTGCCCCCAAACTCTGGTTTCTGCAACGTGGTCACTTGAGGGACCTTTCGCCACGGCAGCTTATCTTAGTGACCCTCAGATTGAAGGATCAATGGTTGATGAGTTTAGCAAATGTGTGTTCGTATGTTGGAGTACTGGAAAATCTGATTACACAAAAGCTGAGCTACATCATCCTCTATCTGTGTCAATGATCCAATGGAGGCCATTGACAGGAAGACAATTGAATAGAGATGGAAAACATTCACGGAGACAACTGCTGCTAACATGCTGCTTAGATGGAACAGTAAGGTTATGGTGTGAGATGGATAATGGAAGGGTCAGAAAAACTGGAAAGGACACCATTGATCGCGAAACCGCCAGGCGATCCTTTTGTGTAGTTTCTGTAATTGAGATTAACCAGGCCCTGAATGGAACTCTGGGCATGGATGTATATGTGTTGTGGACCACAGAAATTTGGGGCCTTTTAAAAACTGGTGATGGAGTGGACCAAATATTGTCCACTGAGGGATTGGAGCATGACAAGGCAGGCAGATGTGAATGGTTAGTTGGGTTTGGTCCAGAAAAGCTGGTTTATTTTTGGGCTATCCACTGTCTTGATGACATCTCCCCAATGCGGTTTCCCCGTGTTACATTATGGAGGAGACAAGAATTGCAGGGCCTTGAAGAGGGAGAATGTCGTGGGACCAGTTTTTCAAATTCTAAAAACAGGCTACTTCTTAATAAATTTGTTATGTTGAGGAACCGCTTGTCCAGTCCACCAATTATGTGTTCTTTGATTCATTTATTACCTTGTGATTCTTTAGTTTGGTCACTGTTTCATACCAAGGCATCTAATAATATAGAGGATACTTCTCCTAGTAAATCCAGGACGGATAGCTATTTATCATGTTCTGCCAGTGGAATTCTGAACTTAGGTGGTCATGCCGGAAAGATCTTACAAGTTGCCGCACATCCTGATAGCTGTGACGTTGAACTGGCTGTTTCTCTAGATTCTAACGGATTGCTTCTTTTTTGGTCACTTACCACCATTTCCAACAGCATTCTGGGTTGTCCATCATTGCTTCCAACATGGAAGCTTTCTGGAAAACTTGTGATTCAAGATTCATGTCCCAAATATACATGCTTGAGGTGGGCACCTTCAGTATTGAATGACCAACTGTTTCTTCTTATGGGACACATTGGAGGAATTGATTGCTTTATAGTTACAATCCACCACAACAAAGAAGAACATGTAGAATGTCACTACTTATTCACTATACCTTTCACTGGCCATGGTCCATATGAGGATGGTCCCACAAATATCTTTTCAATTCCATTGTCTTCTACTTGTGATAAGACCTTCAAGTACAATAAGTTTATGCTTTTGGGGATATGGATGAAAGGGTTTCGGGCTCTATCATGGGAAATGACCTTTCATTGTTCTGATCTATCCGCAAGCTACTGTGAATCTAATTTTGACACTAAAGATGGCTCAGGCAGCACGTGGATGTTTGAAGGTGCTTTTTCTGGTAAAAGATACCATCTTGGCGTAAATCCTTGCTCATCGCATTTACCAGATCCTCACTACCATGATCAGGTTACAAGTTTTGCTGTGGTCTGTCCAGGTAGTCTGACTCATAAACAACAAAAGCTGGATTCTACCAATGATACGTATGGCAATTATCCTGCATATATCATGGCCACTGGCTGCTCTGATGGAAGTTTGAAACTGTGGAGAAGTAACACTGGTAAGCCCTCAACCCCTCACGTGCCATGGGAGCTTGTTGGTATGTTTGTTGCACATCAAGGGCCCGTTAGTTCCATATGCTTGACTGATTGTGGTCAGAAGATTGCAACCGTCTGTGTGGAACATCATCTGAATACTGTCAGCACCCTTCATATATGGCACTCTGTACACCTTACATGTGCAGGGACTTTTATGTTAGAAGATACATTATTCCTTGACAAAGGCACCATTGCTTTAAATTGGTTAGCTTTAGGAAATGGTCAGTTATTACTTGGAGTATGCATGCAGAATGAGTTGCGAGTATATGCAACAAGGCGGTGTGGAAGTCACAATTTGTTGAGCTCTGAAAAATCTTCGAAATTGGACATATGGGTTTGCATTGCATTCACTCACACTCTTCCTCCCATTCATGACTTTCACTGGGGACCCAAAGCTGCACCTGTGGTTATTCATGATAATTACTTCCGTGTATCTTGTCAATGGCTGTTCCATGTTCCTAAAGAACATAAGGCTAAGTGCCATCTGAATTATATTGAGGAAAGCTTCCCTCATTGTGATGGTCGAGCAAATGAGGACATTCTTTCTGCAGTTTTCACTGATTGTGACATTGGTAATTTTAAACAATCATGTGAGTCACGGCCATCTGTAGAGATGCATAAGAAGAATGATTTCCCTGCCAGCAGTTTGTTCATAGCAAGGGATCGATTGAAATGTGATTCAGGTTCGAAGATTGGTTTATGGAGCCTGCCAGAAGTAGTGGAGAGGTTTAGTGGATCCTTACCTAGTTATCACCCTGAAACTCTACTTATGAATATATTTTCAGGTATTATGAATTAGTAACTACTTGTTTGAACCTCTGATTTTAGTGCCATGGCATTGTTAAGATTCAGATTTACGAATATGAGTCACGGCTAAAAAGAGGGATAATTATTGTAAAGGTCCTGGGGCTTGTCTTGATTACAAACTTGGTCCCTGTGGTAAAAAAAGTTCAAAAACTTTATCACAAAGGTTAGTCCCACATTAAATTGATCTATTCATCCATTTACCATTAGATTTGTCAGGGACAATGTTGACACCAATTTTCCATGCTACATTTAATTAGATTTCGACACGTCATAGCTATATAGTGAGCGCTTTAAAAAAAAATGTCACATAATCATAACTCATAAGACCAATTAAAAATAAAAAATAAATTTTAAAAAGTGAAAAAAAGAAAGAAAGAAAGAGAGTGTGTGCTTGCAACCACCTTCTTGGTTGTCCTCCCCCCAGGGTGCACACAGCCACCCTAAGGGGGCCAGGAAATCCCCTCCACCCATGGGGTTGTTGCAAACCACAGTCTTAAAATTGAAGTTCTTGCTTATAGGTTTTTCAAGTTTTGGTTTTTCTATTATTTTTTAAAGTCTTTTTATTAGAAAATTGATTCTTCTTTTCTAGTTTTAGTTGAATTTATTATACTAGTTACTATAAGTTTAGATATTTAATTTAAGTTTTTTCTAAGTTTTTGGTTTTTTCTTTTAGTATTTAAGTTCTAACTTTAGTTCAGTTTTTAGAGATGCTTATTTCAATTTAAGTTCCTTTGGTTTTTGTTCATGCTTTAGTTTTTTCTTAAAAATTGATGTTCATTTTCCCAAGTTTAATTTTTTGTTGTTTTTGTGATATTTGACTTTTTTATTTTTTAGTTATGACTATGCAGTTTTACCACATTTTCAAACCATATCAGTCAGGACATGGATAATAGTTGCCAGGCTAGCGTTTTACATCATGAACCTAACAATATGTAGATGGAGGATCAATTTGCCATGCAGAGCTCACTCCAAGGGTCAACTTTTAAAATTTTATACCACGGACCATAATTATGCTGTTGTCTGATTTGGGTAATTATGCATGTCATTGGGTAGAAATATTCTAACTGTTTTGCCTCCGTTTTAAATATCTTGATTACTCTTAGTAGGTCTCATATGACCATTTGTTATAGGAGAACCCAGTGACTGATATATTCTAAGCTCAAGTTATCTTTCATTGTGAACCCACGACTTTACTCAGTTTCAAGCAAAACAAAGTTTCTGCCAGTGTTTCTAACCTTCCTTGGATGTTCTTTGCTTGGATATGATGGAAACCCTTAATTTGAAATTTCTTTCATTGGTGGTATGTAAACCAATATATATTTTGAAGAAGATGAATACTAAAATGAGACTAAATTATGTTCTCCTTATAGAACTTAATAAAGGATGCTACAGATGCGGGTTTGTGAATGTCCTTCATATTAATGCTCTGTCCTGATAGAACTTATTTTGACTGACTCTCTACTTTTCCAACCTTTTATTCCTTATAATTATCTGTGGTCTTATCCTTTTTCAATTGAATGATGTAACAAGTTTACCTTGCCAAGCAGTTATGTTGTTAGGAACAGCTGCATTATGATTGGCATGCTTCATAGGAACTTCATCTTGGTAATTTATATTGTTTTGTTGGGCATTCACGTGCATGTTTTGTCCCTTTTTCTGCCCTTTCTTCTTTGGCACTAAATTATTGGTTCCCTTGTCAATTTAATTTTGGAATTTCTAGGGCAATATTGCTTCTCTAGCTCAGAATTATCCAGTTGGAAAGCTTTTCTTTGGATGTGTTAATTAAAGAGTGGTATTTATAATGTGTTTAGGGAATTGGAAACGTGCATATATGGCTGTGAGGCATCTTGTTGAATGTCTTACTTCTAATTATGCTACTAAGTTGAAAAATATCTCCACAAAGACCTGCTGCATAATCCCAGAGATCCTTTTGTCTGATTATTTTGAAGGAAGTCTTTTTAGAAATTCAACTGATAAAGGATTTCAATGGGGTGGAGATTTGACCACAACATCATCTCAGTTTCAGAGCAGCATGTTCCAATTTGCTTCCGATTCTGAATCTTTTGCTTCCAATAATATCTTCCCTTCCTCTTCCAAAAAATCTGAACTTAGTGGTTTTGTTGAGACTCTTGAGAACTTGCATCAGCTAGCAGCTATAACCAACACTGAGAAGACTCAAATTGTTGCAATTACTGATCTTCTTGGTGAACTTAGTACTGCACAGACTTCTGCCTATGAAAGTCTTGATGAACCTGGGCGAAGGTACATCTGAATCTAAATCTGTATCTGATGAATTATGTGTTTTTCCATGGTGTTTACATGATGTTTTCTGGTATCTGTTTTGCAAGATTTGCTTGCCAAAAGATTTTTTATTTTTACTGGATCTTTTATACTGGTCTGTTTTTTTTTAAATGACAATTTTTGATAGAATGTCAAGAATCATTTACTAAATAACCATTGATTGTTACAGAGGATGCGCTTACAAACTTGCGTGGATAGAAACTATGAGCATACTAAGTAAAGTTCTCTAAATAGGGTTAAGGGCGTCCTGTGATATCGATATTGGTCGTGGAGAATTGGAAGAAATGATCGAATTTGTCAGAAATGTCAGCAAAAAGAAAGGATATAAAAAAGAAGGAAAACATGTAGCGATTATTACTCTAAACGTGAAATTTTGTAATGCGTAGTTGTTGCTTAACATCAATTTTGAGCCCTCAAAAACTGTAACATGCCAGTCAAACATGGATGGTGGTTCAATCCTGCTTTACAAGGCTTTACTAGACTTTACAAGGCTCAAGTCCATCAAATTGGAGTCATTATGAAAAAATGGAATTTCAAAAAATAGAAGTCCTTCACAGATAATAACAAGAGATATTTGTATTTTATATTTATTCGGAGATACAAATGTTAAATTGCTATTTTTTTGTAATTTGATGCCTCTATTGAGTTAATATATCTAGTAGTGCAGTATTAAATTATATTTGTTTGCTCTAAGTTTATGCATTGTTAATAGCTGACTCTGTTTTCCCCATCTAAAGTGACACTAGCATTGTTTTCATATTGTTTTCAAGCAAAACTTGGTTTGTAAGCCCTTGTTCTTTTCCCCAATTGAGATTCGCCTCCTGTTTTTTTTATCTCCCTTTTTAGGAAAATAGCACCTCGTGTTATGTCAAATTTTGAGTCAAGCCCATCAGTTAGAAATTCCGTATACTCCACTTAATGGAAAACACATGGCAGTCTGAAACACTACCACGTGGAAGATACTATTTTCTTAATTAAATTTATAAAAAAATTAAAATAAAATCTTAATAATTTATTTTTAAAAATTAAAATAGAAAAAAAAAAAGAAACTGGCTCAAAGGCCTCTAGGTGCTCTGGCCACCACATGGCTCGTTTTGGGCACCCACGTAGTGGCTAGATCTTTGCCTCCATGTCGAGCCACCGGTGGGTGGCTGGAGTCAGCCACATGGTCGCCTGGGCTCGGCCACCACCTGGTGCCCCTTGCGCCATTGTTTTTCTTTTATTTTCTTCCATTGTTTATTTTTTAAAACAAATTATTTAAATTTTATTTTTATGTAATTTTTAATTACGAAAATAATATTACCACGTGGCATTGTTTCAGACTGCCACGTATTTTCTGTTAAGTCGAGTAGATGAAATTTCTAACAGAGGGACTTAATTCAAAATTTGTCATGGCATGATGGATTATTCCTCATAAATAAAAGCACCAAGGGCGAATTTCAATCGGTTCAAAACATAGGGAGGAGTGACCAAAATTTTCTTTTCTTAATGGAATCTTGATTTTCCTTTTCTCTTAATGTTAAATTCTTTTATTTCCCCTTCCAGGTTTTGGGTGGCGTTGAGGTTTCAGCAATTACATTTTTTCCGGAAGATTGGTAGATCAGCATCTATGAAAGAGTTGATTGTTGACTCTAGGTTGATTGCATGGGCATACCACTCTGATTCCCAAGAAATTTTATTCGGTTCTTTTCTACCTAATGGACCAACTTGGCAAGAAATGCGGGCTATTGGAGTTGGATATTGGTTTACTAATACAACACAATTGCGTGCACGGGTAATAAATATTATCATTATTTTTGTTCCATCATACAAAGAAAATGTTTCCATTTTTAGACGGTGACAGAAAAATATTTTGTCCTTTTCACCTGAGCATTTTTTTCTAAATAATGTCTGATAAATCAGACCCTGAAGGTAGTAGGTAACACCATCATTGGATAAAATTTCTAATTGCCTATTGTTTTTTCAAAATCCTTGTTATTTTATTCTACCGCTCCAACATCAACAATTCAATGAGCTCGAGTTTGTGTTGCTGGCATAAAAACATCTAACTCTTTTGGAGATAGAGGTAGAACCATTCTATCGTCTATTCTTGGAAACTAATGTGAACACCGCTTTGCTAATTGAATTAGGTTGCGTTTGGGTAGTGAGGTATTCTCAGGTATTTTGTGAATAGTAGTGAAAAAGTAATGATAGAATATTGAATAGTAGTGAATAATAGTGAAAAATAATAATAAAATAATGAATAGTAGTGGGGTATTCTCAATACCCAAACTAGAAAGTTAAAGTGAGTTGTATGGATGGATATATAACGTCCAAGGATTCTTTTGTCCAACTTGTTGGTTAGTTTGGGGCTCTTTGAGCTATGTCAAACAGCTCGTTTTATTAGTCAGTACCAAGGTTGGATGCAGCAGCTATACAATGTTTGAATTCACAATCGTCATGCTTGTTAAAATAGCTGATGATTTCTGATTCTGTCGTTTGGGTTTTGGGAGTCTATACATCTTGGTGACCAAGCCATCAATGCAAGGGGTACAAGTTGATTTCACATTAGCTATGGTCATAGGTTGTAACGCCCCAATGGAAGACCCAAACCACATGGCCTATACTCCAAAAGGACTAGTCAATGATACAATTGGAGCCCCATTAGAACCTTATAAAGAGCAAGAACTTTTCCTTCCCAAGCAATGTGGGATCTCATACACCACTTACCCTTATCCATATCATATGGGGTATTACAATCTACCCCCCTTAAATTTCCGACGTCCTCGTCGGGCCTGTCCATTGTAGGTGGCACAGCTCAAGTCCCACATTTCTGGTTGGGATAGTCTCTGATACCAGTTGTAACACCTCAATGGAAGACCCAAACCACATGGCCTATACTCCAAAAGGACTAGTCAATTATACAATTGGAGCCCTATTAGAACCTTATAAAGAGCAAGAACTTTTCCTTCCCAAGCAATGTGGGATCCCATACACCACTTACCCTTATCCATATCATATGGGGTATTACATAGGTGTTTACAACACAATTCTTAATTGTCTCTTACCATTTTGCATGCAGTATGTGGTATGTTTTTGTTTATGATAAATAGCAGTTACCCCCTCGCCTCTCTTTTGGACACAGTTCTTTATGAACCATAGTAACAGCACCTATCCTCATTGACAAGGTAGTGAGATGAGTTCTAGTCTGTATCTTTACTCTTTAAAAAATTTTAACGAAGGTTTTTTTTACTGTAGATGGAGAAACTGGCAAGATCACAATATCTTAAAAACAAAGATCCCAAGGATTGTGCTCTGTTATACATAGCATTGAATAGACTTCAAGTGTTGGCTGGTCTTTTTAAAATCAGCAAGGACGAGAAGGATAAGCCTTTGGTGGCTTTTCTTGCACGGAATTTTCAGGTATTTCTCGAGTTATATCAGGTTAACTTGTTGATTTATTTCTGTTGGAAGCTTAGATAAAACAATTACAGAGGCTCTTTCTCCGATGTGTTTCTCAGAAGAAGTCAATTACCTAAACCTCGCTTCTTTCTCATATTTCTTGTTTGTGTTATTTGGGGACAATTTAGATGAACTATAAAACTGGTTAATTCATGAATATGCATTTGCATTAATTACTGCTACAGGAGGAAAAAAACAAGGCAGCCGCTTTGAAGAATGCTTATGTTTTAATGGGGAGACATCAGCTAGAGCTAGCCATTGCTTTCTTTCTGCTTGGGGGTGATACTTATTCAGCTCTCAATGTTTGCTCAAAGAACCTTGGGGATGAACAGCTTGCAATAGTAATTTCTCAGCTTGTTGAGGAGCGTGGTGGACCATTACAGCATCATCTAATAACAAAGTTTTTGCTTCCATCAACCATTGAGAAAGGCGACTACTGGCTAGCAAGCCTTCTGGAGGTTTGAAGGATAGAAATACTTTCTTATTATGTTTCAAAAAGGATATTCTTATGAATAGCCATATGTTCGAATTCTCCCTGCCTTTGATGATAGCATAATTTACAAGGACTTCTTGATTTGCAGTGGGAAATGGGGAATTACTTGCAATCATTTTTTCGCATGCTTGGTTTCCAGATCAATACCATGGCTGAAAAGTCTGCGTTTTCATCCAAGCATGTTGCTTTCTTGGAACCAAATATTGGTCTTTATTGCCAAATGCTAGCCTCCAAAAATAGCTTGAGGAGTGCAGTAGGGGAGCAAAATACTGCAGTTCTGAGTAGGTGGGCAACTTTGATGACAACTACTGCCTTAAAAAGATGTGGGCTTCCTGTAAGTTCATTTTTCAGTTCATGATATTGTAATAGAGGTTTATGCTGATGAGTATATAGCATTTTGGTAATGTTTTAGTATATAAATTACATTTTGATACAAACCCTCAGGGTTGGCTAAAGTGGTAAGGGCCTAATCTTGGTAGTATGCTCCAGTGGGCTCGTTTGTTTTCGGAGATGAGATGAGATGAGTTGAGATTAAAGTTAAAAAGTTGAATAAATTATTGTTAGAACATATTTTTTAATATTATTTTTGTTTTGGGATCTGAAAAAGTTGAATTATTTATTTTATTTTGTATTGGAAGTTGGAAAAGTTGTAATGATTAGATGAGATGAGATGAGATGTTTTCTGAAAACAAACGAGCCAAATCAAAGGTTCAAACCCTTGGGTGCAAACAATTTCTAGGGACCACATCCATATGTGGAAAAGCCGATTATTTAACCAGGTTAAAGACATGTAGTGTTTTGCACAGTCACTAGGATTCCTCGTCATAAGTAAATAAGTTATGTTCAGATACATTGTAATTGTTATAACTTTATAGTTTAAATCTGTTCACAAGTTCTTCACTTTTTCTGCATGATTTTCAACCTATGTCTGTTGATGAAAGGTTAGGATACCAAATTGCTTGTCTATTGTTGCACACTCATTTCAGTTGTCCTTATTATTACCATTCATGCATAGTGATTATCATTTTTATGCTATCACAAACAACTCGCATGATATGCTTAAGATGTTACACTTTAATGAAACAATTCATAATGGTTGAGAGTCATGCATACACCTTTATTTGTCAATTTTTTTCTAAGAGATTTTTTTAAAATGCAAAATGCGTTACCGCAAAGAGTATACAATGGAAACACCTAATTAGAAAGAGTAAAAAGGTCACGATTGTCTGAAAAACACGAGCTGGAAGGACTTATGAAGACTGCTATCCAAATGATAGACATATGTAATGAAGAATTCCCTCTTTCTTGTTCTTCGGACAATTCTTGAAGCTGCGATCATTCCTCTTCCTCCAAATACACAACAATAGGCAAATTTTTCTTGATAAGTAAAATTTATTGATAGAAAAAGGCATAGTCCTAGTACACAGGAATAACACATATCAACCTCTAGTGAGGGCTACAACAAATTATGAAAACTATCCCCATTACACACAATGACAGAAGCCCAAGAAAATAGAGTGTCCAAAAAGAATCTCTTCAACTCTTCCAAGGAATGCTGCCGTTCTTTGAAGCACCTAGCATTTCTATCCTTCCACATAGCAGCGATGTGAACATTGCCCCTAAGGCCTTTCCAACACTTGAAAATATCCATTACCCTTCCAGGCATAACCCATGCCACACCAGTTCGGTTGAAGTATCATCCCATAAAAACCTGGCCGCCTCACAATGTAACAATAGATGATCCACAGTTTCCCCCTTTTTCTTACATTAGTAACACCAATCCATAATGATAAGACCCGTTTCCTCAGATTGTCAAATTGGAGTCATTTTCCACAAATTTCCATTGGTAGGCTGTCAAGCTGACCATTCCAACAAAGAAGATTAGCCACCTATTGAGGCATGACCCAACTCAACCCGAATAGGCTAAAGGCAGTAGGACTAGCTGCCTCACAATGTAGTAGCTAGTGGTCCACTGTTTCTCCATCCCTTGTACACATGCAGCACCAATCAAGATCATCGCTTTGATTTTTTCTCCAACTCACTTCCTCCAGGAGACCAGTCTTTTCCAACTCTCTAATGGTTGGTATTTCTCTTCGCCTTCTCCTCGACAGCTAGGCCCTCTCTTCTTCAATAGACACTTGACTCCTTCAAGAGGAACATTTGCTTATCTCCCCACATCTCCAAAAGTTTCCTTGTTCAATGTTCTTAGATTGGCTTTCAGTGCCTTTAGTTTACACTCAAAACACAACTCGAACCTTGAAAGCGACAAAAATTCTACCCCTCCACCCTTTCCACAAATCCTTTTGAGAGTAGCCACATATTTTCAAAATTGAAATATTCACTACCTCAGCCTGTGATCGCAGTCCAACAAAATAGGAAAACTATCAGAGCAATCACGAAATAACGCTTCCTACCCTGGTGAGATAAGAAATGTCTATTCTAGACCAACTAAGATTCTTCCAATAGTAGATCATGTCTTCTTCAATTAGGGTTGGTCCCCCCATCCATGAGAAGATCAATAAGATTCTGCTCAATTATAAAGTAGAACTCCTCCATTTAGGGCTGGAAACTAGTTGCAAACTTTTCGCTGGGGAACCTAGTAACTAGACCAGCAAACTCATCCCAGAACATCCTTCAATCATTGTCAGAATCAGGCCCATAGACCCCAACAAATACCATACAGACTGATCTATTTGGGGGAGAGAAAGGTGCGGTTCTTTGAAATCAAATCGTTTATCTAGCATTTTATTCTCATGCATACCTTTATATGATGAACTTTGTAAGAATAGCTCCCTATTCTTAAAAATGGATCCACCAAATAACCCTAATTTAACTTGGATGGCTTTCAGAACTAAGATGTCCATTTAGAGCTTCAAACACCTGCTGAATGCTGCAATAAGGTTGACATATTTATTATTTACCAAACCCCGATCTCCAAACTTTGAAATTCTTATGACTTCTAATGTTTTTATGGTCACCTACTTCAGGCCCTGTCTTTGTGTCGTGTCATCATGTTTCTGATACAAAATGGTGACTTGCTTCTCGAATTCATTGTAGCTTGAGGCTTTGGAGTGTCTTTCATCTTCCATGAGTGTCATTGGGAGTAGAGATGATGGGAGGTGGTCAGATGATGTCAGAAGTTTTGAAATTCTAAACGGGATTCTAAAGCCTTCTCCACAAGATTCCTCTAACTGGCTTTCAGGTGATGCAGCTTTTCAACTGGAGTCCCATGATAAATTAGATTTGGCACTTCCGTACTTCTCAAAATTGCTGATAGAGCATCCAAGTTGGCCAGGCAACATTGTAGAATCTGTTGGAGCTAGTGCATGCTCAAAGGAGTATGAGATTCATGAATATGAGGAATTACTTGAAAACTTCCGACATAAGTTCTATAGAGGGCTCTCACAGTTTGACCAGAGGTTTTCCTTGGCTCCTGCCCATGTAGTCAGCATGGTATGTAGTTTGTAAAATATGATGTGTTAACATCTTGGTAATACATTAGCAGATGCTTTCTATCAGCTGATTTATTTTTGTTTGATCCCTTTAAACAGATGTTTGTCTCACTATGTAATCATGGGCTCTTATTTATGGGATACGATATATTGGATGGTTCTGCTTCTCAAGATCGGTCACAAGATAAGCACTATAAAGTTGACAGTTTCATACTGTATCCTCTTCTACGTATGCCACTGTTGAAGGCTACTAACGAAATTTCCCTTTTATTTTCACGGTTTATTACTGCCTGCAGTATAACCTGTCCTCAAACCAAGTTGCGTAATATTGACTATGACATTTCTGCTAACAATAGATCCAAGTGGTTAGATACCTGGGGTTACTTCTTTCAAGGCCTTATGCCATCATTGTGGAGTTTAAGAGCTGCTTTACGATTTATTTCCAGCCCCATCACTAAAGATCTCATGATGGAACCCCTTATCATTCTTGATTTATTTGAATTTTATGTACATTTTGCATCTGCTTGGCTTCAAAAAAACTCTAAAGTTCTCCTTCTGATGGTGCAACCTCTCTTGATCACGTTAACCAACGGGCATGCTCCATATGAAGTTGATGTTACAAATATGAAGAAACTCCTTCACCAGATTGAAGAGTTAGTAGCTCATAATCTATCAATGGATGACCGAGGAGAAGGCTTTCAAGCTTCAAATTGTGTGCAAAATAAACTTGCTAGGGATATGATACATTCAATGCCAGAAGAAGAAAGATGGCAAATTATCGGCACTTGTTTGTGGCAACACATGTCCAGCTTCGTGAAACAGAAATTCGAGAAACTTGATGATAAATGTTTGCCTGGTGTTTCCATCAGAAAACTTTCTTCCCATGCGTCTTATTACACAAATTTGGAATATGATGGCAACAGTATAACAGAAGAGATCAGGTTGGTCTCATTGAGCTTGGCAGAGTTATTGAAGACCACACTTACACATCTTTCTTCTTATCATGTTAAACAACTTGCATCATTTATACAACAGAAAGTAAAGAATGGATTGCAGGTAATGACTCTTCTATGGTTAAAAGAATCTAGTCAACTTCAACCCAGAGACCTCTGTGAGGGTACTGTAAATATTGAGATCATGAAAAGCAAAGACGAGTCATCAATTTCTGAACTACTATGGGATATCTGTGCCGATTCTAAAATAATATATGAAGGTTTTGAACATGGAAAAGTAAATTTGCCACATAGTTTTGATCAGAAACTCTCTAAAGCATGGAGTGAGAAATATATTGGTCTGGAAGTACATGAAAGAGAGGGATCTAATACATATGATGGCATGCTTCGGAATAGCTCTGCCAGTAGTGAATCGGAATCGCCTGCTGGGGGTCTGATTCATAGTGGCCCTGCTTTTCCAAGTTCCTGGCAAAAAGATGCAACTCTTACAAAGGAGGTTATAAGTTTCAAAAATCCTAAAGAAGTGTATAAGAGAAGTGGGGAGCTTTTGGAGGTAATATTTCTTTCTTAACTTCTGCATATTTTTATTTATTAATTTATTGTCTTTTATTCACGGTACTGCTTGCTGTAGTAAAATATCTTCGAATCGACTCATCTGTAGATGTCATGTAGGTTATGAAAATCATCTTTGCAGATCCTCAATTCCATTGTGCAGTAACTTAACCTTATTCTTGAGCAGGCATTGTGTGTCAACTCTATTGATCAAAGGCAAGCTGCGGTTGCAAGCAATCGGAAGGTTAGACTCTGCCTGCAAACTCTAGCTTCTGTTTTGAAGTTTTTAATTTAGTGGGACTTAGGTGAAAACTCCTTTTGCTGTGGGTAGACTGGTCCATCTCTTGCATTTTTTGGGTTGTAGCCAGGAGTTTTTATGTTGTCTCGGGCAGTGTAGTTAGGATGTAGCCCTGCATGTTCCATTAAAGGTAGGAAGCAGTCCAGATTTGTTTTGGATCATGGAACTGCCAATTGACCATTGTTCTACCAAAAATGAAGTTGAAAATATGCTTCTCAAGGGAAATGCTGCATTTGAATTTGCATGATTTGTTTGAACTTTTCAAATGTAGAAAGTAGATAAATTCTCAGAATCTGCAACCTCTTATAATCTACATCCTTGCCAAATGCAACTCATTGCAAAAGGAACAATTCGTGGATGGCTTGGTTGTGGGTTCAAACTAGTCTTTTCAGTCATATAAGGTAAATATTATTTTAGCTTTCTTCAAACGGAACAAACAGAGATTGAATCAGACCGATTCCCTAAATTCTTTTTTGGATATTCCTCAATGTCCCGACTATTTACAGAATGTGAATAATCATCTGCTTACAGAAGATATCGAAGAATTTCTTGGGAATCCTGCAAGGTCCATGCTATCTTTTTTCTCCGACAGATGGTCAGAACTTCATCTGGGATTGAATCCTACTGAGAGGCCCATTAGAGATCATAAATTGTTGAAGAAAAAACAAGATGTTTCTTGTTATTCAAAATCGTGGTGTAACGTGTGATCCCCCCCCCCCCCCCCCCCCAAGGCCGTTCCGGTCATGAACTAGATGAAATAAATCAAGAAATGGATTTTTGTTCAAGAATGAAATCTTATTGGAACTGTCCATATCCAGTTCATCCTTTGGAACAATATCACATCCTAGATCTGATGAAATGGGATGAATTGAGATGGTATTTTGTAAATAAGTGACTATCTTGAATATATATTTTTTGATTAGTAAAAATTTATTAATATTAATAGGCGTAACCAAGTACATTGGGTGTATACAAGAGAGAACGCCTAGCCCATAATAGAGTACCCCTAATGACCATTATACATCAAGCCTGATTGGGAAAAAACGCTCCTCCTTGCAGCAAAGCAACTATAACTACCCCAACCCACTATCTTGAATCTATTAACTATTTCTTTCTTTTCCAGGTGCCATAATGTAACGTCTCAATGGAAGACCCAAATCACATGGCCTATACTCCAAAAGGACTAGTCAATGATACAACTGGAGCCCCATTGGAACTTTATAAAGAGCAAAAACTTTTCATTTCCAATCAATGTGGGATCTAATACACCACCTACCCTTATCCTTATCATATGGGGTATCACAATTTACCCCCCTTAAATTCCCGACGTCCACGTCTGGCTAGTCCGTCCTCAAGTCCCACATTTCTGGTTGGGATAGGCTCTGATACCATTTTTAACACCGCTTCCCATAGGTCAGGAGAGTTACGTACATTCATAACATAATGCTCGGTAAAGATATTCGAAGTTATGAAAATACCTCATTTATTAAATCATCAACTAACTTAACATAACAGTCTTTCATAACATAAAGCTGAAACATAATGAAAAGGCATAACTAGTTCTATGTGGTGATCACTTATTCAAATATTTTAATCATAAACTAAATTCTTGTGGAAATAACATTTATTTTAGTCTAAGTCTCCAAAACTAATCTACTTCTGGCCTTCCAGCTTTGTGTCCACGCAATCAACATCTGAGACATTAAAACATAAAAAGAAACAAATGAATCGAAGACTCAGTAATAGCATATCATAATGTAACTTAATTTAGCTTTAGCAAAAACTTTAGTGTTTCGTAACACGTGGAATTAACAAAATCATGGAATTTCATGTAGCATGATGCATAAGTGACTGGCCCTATGTATTTCCTATTAATCATACATGACTTGTTCATCTTGTCTTTCACTTAGTTAGTGGCCATTATTACTTGTGAACATCGGTCCAATTGTCGTTGACTGTACATACATACTATATGGGATCCCACATTGTTTGGAAATGAGAAGTCTTACTCTTTATAAGATTCCAATGGGGTTCCAGCTGTATCATTGACTAGTTTTTTTGGAGTATAGGTCATGTGGTTTGGGTCTTGCATTGAGGAATTACAAATGGTATCAGAGTCTATCACAACCAGAAATGTGGGACTTGAGCCATGCCACCTACAACAGACAGGCCCAATTAGGACGTCGGGAATTTAAGGGGGAGAGATTGTGATACCCCATATGATAAGCATAAGGGTAGGTGGTGTATGGGATCTCACATTGCTTGGAAATGAGAAGTTCTTGCTAGGCTCCAATTGTATTATTTAACTAGTCCTTTTGGAGTATAGGTCATGTGGTTTTGGTCTTCCATTGGGGCGTTACACATACCTGGATGCCAGTCACAAAAATTTTTGTTCCTTTTTATTTATCCCCCCCCCTCCCAACATTTTGCTTACTAGCTGCCATCAAAGTAGCATCATCGAATCTTGATGCTGTTATTTTAATTTAGCGATAATACTCTGCTCAATGCTGCGTGTTTCTTAATTATCATTGACATGTGCATGATGGGGATGCAAAAATTACATGGGAGAACAAAATTGTAAAATTTCTTCCTTTCCTGGTGGGGTTTTTTTATACATTAGTAATTGTTTTTATTCAATGTACTTATAAAAATAACTAATTCCATCTAAAGAGTCTAGGGGAGTGTTTGCCAGCTTGCTTTATGCTACAATAAAGCTTTGAAGAGTAGGACATTAGTTGTTTGTCTTTAATTTGTTTGCCTTGATTATATTGTAGCCTTTTTATCTTATATCTTATGTCCAACCTGGAATGACATGCAAAACATGTACTAATGTCAAATTGTATCAATTCAGGGCATACTGTTCTTTAATTGGGAAGATGATTTGACTTTCAGTGATCAGTCAGACTATATCTGGTCAATAGCTGATTGGCCACAGAATGGGTGGGCTGGTTCTGAATCGACCCCAGTTCCGACATGTGTCTCTCCTGGTGTTGGTCTGGGGAGCGAAAGAGGTGCACACCTTGGGTTGGGTGGAGCAACTGTTGGTGTGGGCTCTCTGGTTAGGCCTGGCAGGGACTTGACTGGTGGTGGAGCATTTGGGATACCGGGTTATGCTGGTATGGGAGCCTCTGGCTTAGGTTGGGAGATTCAACAAGACTTTGAGGAGTTTGTTGATGCACCACCTACTGTTGAAAATATAAACACAAGGGCTTTCTCAGGTCACCCCTCTAGGCCATTCTTCTTGGTGGGTTCTAGCAATACACACATTTACTTATGGGAGGTAAGAACTTTCATATCATATGGTAACATATGCAATAGTTCATTGGTAATGCATTAGTCTTTCTTTGGGTATTGTTCTTGCAATATTCTTGTAGATTTTGTGGAGCAAATGGGAATTCTTATAAGGTTTTCTACTCATCAGAAAGAAATGTATTTTCAAGTGTTTTTTTGATAAAATACAATCCAAAATGTTGACTATTCTTTATGAAATAATCATTTCCTTGATTGCGCTGTTGGCCATAATGGGAAGGGTTTTGGTTGATTGCAGCTTAGGCATGGTTTCAACCATGTTTCAAATTCGCATTGTAAAGTACCACCATCATCTCGAGGTGCATTAGTATTTGAGTTTCTTGTATTATTGATTTGTCTTTCACCAGACAGACAAACAAATTGAGTTTAGGGAAAATAACTTTTGCATGTTGAAGCTTACCTGTTATGTTGCACCAGTGACCAGTCTATTCTACTCCTTTATTTTCTTCTGATTCTAGATTCTCAGAAATCACTACCAAAAGCTCCAGGAGAGAGCTATAAAAGAGTGAAGGAAAAGAAATACAATGCATGGACATTAAATGTTTAAATAATATGTTGAAATGTTTAAATGCATGGACATTAAAAGTTTAAATAATGCTTTAAGTGAGGTTTGTGAATTGTTTATTGTTCATTGTGACTTTTAGTGCATAAGCATAAGGATGATATGGGTTAATAAGTGCAGTTTGGTAAAGACAAAGCTACCGCAACTTATGGAGTGCTGCCTGCTGCAAATGTCCCTCCGCCATATGCTCTTGCATCAATATCAGCTTTGCAGTTTGACTACTGTGGACACAGATTTGCTACTGCAGCCTTGGATGGAACTGTATGCACATGGCAGCTGGAGGTTGGAGGAAGGAGTAACATTTGTCCAACAGAATCATCTCTCTGCTTCAATAACCATGCATCGTATGTATTCTATTCCTGTTGGTTTTACAGGGCAGTTCCCCTCACCCTTCTTTTCATCTCAGCCATGCTTGGGAAGTCGATGGAAGATTAGGGAATTCATTAGAACGTTATTTTGACTTGGTTAAGCATACTAGCATCACTTCTCCAGATTTGAGTGAAGTAATTTCCTCCATATTATCATGCAAGTTTGTTCCCTGTAGCATGGCCGTTTTCTGCCCATTTGACTCATGATACATTGGCTTTCTTTCTTCTTTTTTCATGTATTTCAAGTGATAAAGGCCTTAGTCTTGGTGGTATGCTCCCTTCAGGTCTAAGGTTCGAATCCTCTTGGGTGCAAACAATTTCTAAGGGTCATCGAACTGGGGGAAACTTCTTCTTGAATAACCCGAGGTGCACTTACGGGAAACTCCTTGTTGAGAGCCTGTGCACCCCCAGGATTAGTCGAGACTTTGAGAACAAAGTCTCGGACACCCGGTGCCAATAAAAAAAATGTATTTCATTTTTATCACTTCTCCAGATTTTAGTGAAGTAATATCCTCTATGTTGCCATGGAAGTCTGTTCCCTGTACAGTGGCCATTT
Source organism: Juglans mandshurica (assembly GCA_022457165.1). Lineage (NCBI taxonomy): Eukaryota > Viridiplantae > Streptophyta > Magnoliopsida > Fagales > Juglandaceae > Juglans > Juglans mandshurica. Next base: position 39,743,748 of record CM039619.1, read on the forward strand.
TCTCCCCATTTGTCTCATTTTACGTTGGCTTTCTTTTTCTATTTCATTTTTTGTGAGTGAAAACCGGGAACAATTATATAAATTACTTGGCTAAAGTTCAGGGTGTTGTTTCTTCTTGCTTATTCAGGATTTCTAAGTATTAGAATTAATCCTCACAATAGTGGTATTTGTTTGATTTGGTCTAGTGTCGGGTAACAAAATCTATAGTTGAAATGATATGTGTGTGTGTGTGTGTACAGTGTGTCTTACTATAAATCTCTTATGACACACTCTACAAGAACATTCCCATGGAAGAACATATGGAAGACTAAGGTCCCCCGAAAAGCTTCTTTTTTTGTATGGACAGCTTTGTTAGGGAAGATTTTCACCTTAGATAATCTAAGGAAATGCCGATTCATTGTATTGAATTGGTGCTATATGTGTAAGAAAAGTGGTGATTCTCTCGATCGTCTATTTTACATTGTGATGTAGCCATGAGTTTATGGAACGATATATTCGCGAGAGTGGGACTCATTTGGGTAATGCCAAGAAGGGTTGTTGAATGGTAAGTCTCAAGTTGCAGCTATGTGGAAGATGATACCGACCTATCTATGGTGGTGCATATGGATGGAAAGATGGAAAGAAACGCTCGGAGCTTTGAGGATCATGAATGGACAATGGATGAGCTTAAAACTTTTTTTCTGCACACTTTATTCCATTGGTCGATTGTAATAGACTTTAATGGCATGGCATGAACGTACACGATTTTCTTGTATCTTTAGACAGTCATGCCTAGGTGTGGCTCTTGTATATGTCCCGTGTACTTGGCTTCGCCTATTATCAATAAAATACTTATTTACTGATAAAAAAAAGTGTGTGTGGGTGTGCATCTTTGTGCTTTTAATTGATACTAAATCTTAAGTACTTTTGTAGGGATGTTACTTATGTTTCTGGTGGATCAGTCATTGCTGCAGCTGGAAATAGCTCCAATGGTGTTAATGTGGTTATATGGGATACATTGGCTCCACCTTCAACGTCTCGAGCTTCCATTATATGTCATGAAGGTTTTCCTCTTAGTTTGAAACTGCACATGGTGAAACTGGTTGCATGTTACTATCTTTATCTGCCCAATTCTATTGATTTGTAGTGGAATGTGTAGGTACATTTAAAATAGAAAATACGTAAAACTAGTTACATTATTATACTATATTCCCACAAGTTTTTCTGGTGGTGATATAAGTATTCCAAAAATTATTGACTCATGAAAGTTGCCCAAAGGTGATGCGAATTATGATGACAACTATTAACAATGTAAGATATAAATTGAAGTTACCTAATCAGAAATTGATTATGAATCTGGTAATTACCTCACTCCCTCAAATGAATTGTTTCTATCCTCCATATAAAGTAAGGTTTAGGTTATCGTTTCGTAGATTGCTATTGTTTTGGTCTAGATTCTTGGCAGCATCATTTGTGGAAGTTGATTAAAAAAAAAAACTTCTAAATGCATCAGATCTGGAACATTGACCAACCCACCACCCTTCTTCAATCTTCTTTAGGTGCTCTGGCCATACTTTTTGGTTTGTAGATTGCTATTCAGCTGTGATTAAATTAGTTAACAATATGCATTTTTAGCAGTAAAGTTGTTTATTCATTCCCTTTTGTTGTGAAGGTGGAGCCCGCTCCCTTGCTGTGTTTGATAATGATATAGGAAGTGGTTCTGTTTCTCCTCTTATTGTGACTGGCGGCAAAGGTGGTGATGTTGGACTTCATGACTTCCGGTACATTGCTACCGGTAAGAGTAAGCGGAACAAGCATGCTGATAATGGTGAAAGCATCAGCTCATCTTCAAGTTCTGACATGCAGAGAGGAATTACTAAAAATGTTGGGGACCGGAATCGAAGTGGGATGCTTTGGTATATACCAAAGGCTCACTCAGGTACAGCTTTGTTGTTTTAAATGTACAAAGGCTCACTCAGGTAAAGCTTTGTTCTTTTAAATGTCATCTATTATGCATGATTATTTGATCTAATTTTATTTAAATCAAATGGTCTGAAGGGAGTATCACCAAAATACGTACCATCCCAAATACTAGTTGGTTCTTGACGGGAAGCAAAGATGGAGATGTTAAACTTTGGGATGCCAAAAGGGCGAAGTTAGTATATCACTGGTCAAAATTGCATGAAAGACATACCTTTCTGCAACCAAGCTCTCGAGGCTTTGGTGGAATTGTTCGGGTAATCTTTTATCACACAAATTTGCTAACATAACATAGAATCTGGCTTTGTTCTCAAAAGAAATTTCTTTAGTTGTGTACCTGTACTAAAGAAAAATTCATTCATATGGAACAGGCTGCTGTAACAGACATACAAGTTTTTTCACACGGTTTTCTTACATGCGGTGGAGATGGCATTGTAAAGCTGGTAGAGCTCAAACAGTAGCAACATGGGACCCGGTGAGTTTTAAGCGAAAGATACACCTGTGCTCATGGAACCGTTGTTGCAGAATGAAAATCAGTAAGTTTTGAATTCCACCGCAATGGCGAGCCAGGGAAGGTTGGCGTGACATTCCATGTTGCTCGTTCTGGTTGCCTATTGTCAACATATCTTTACATGGTCAGCAATGTATGTCTCTTACAATTCATGTTTTAAAATACTAGCCATGAGAGCCTGGAATGCAGCTGACTTTTGTGTAGTTTCTTCCATCAGGAATTTTTTGTATTGCTAAAAGCAGAGAAATGAAGTCCCTGTAGCAGTTGTTGTAAATTACTCGAAAAAGACAAAGCTAAAGGATTTTAATATTGGATTGACTGTGATGAAAAAAGATAACCTATCAGGTTTCCTTGCTGGAATCAGGGCTTTTGTCGAGTATTTACTGCTTGTCATTGCTCTTCATGTTCTGTCACCAAGCTAAGCAGCAGCATCGGGAGTTCCCAATTTTGTATATATTTTCCTTCTGCATGGTTATTGCGTGTATATGTATGAAGAAACATAGGAAAATGCTGGAGCTCCAGCTGGAGCTCTAATGTATTTTTTCATGTGTATTTTTTAATTCTTTTTTTATATAGATATTTTTAATGATTTTAAATATTTTTTAAAAATAAAAAATATATATAATATTATTAAATAATACTTGTTTAATCACGAAGTAAAATATAAAATATTGATTTTATATTTTACTTCGTGATTAAGGAGTATTTTTTAATAACTTTTTTTTTACTTCTTGATTAAGAAAGTGTTTTTAATGATGTTCTAAATTTATTTTATTTTTTAAAAAATATTAAAAAATATTAAAAAAAATTATATAAAAAATAACTTTAAAAAAATCACGTATAATATATACTACAGCCCCAGCGGGAGCCGGGCTGTAGCACGATCCAGAAACATAACAAAATCACCTCCTCTGCTGTTCAAATCTATCTGCTTCTTTATTACTCTGACTAAAATGTACATAATTCTCTGAAAAGCAGTGGTTCACTTACCGATATCCATTACTATTTATTGATCATTGTAGCTGACAAAGAAATAAATGCTTTTCTTTTTGTTTCATTTTAGGATCTGAAGTATTTGTATGGGTTTGAGCTACAGGTATCTAATTTCAGCATGGATCTTTTGCATCTTAGCATTGCTATTTTTTTCATCAAAATTATTTATAAAATTTAATAAAAAGTATATTATTTCTATAAATCTAAAATCTTTCTAGTCATAACTTCACATTGAATTAGCTATTGAATTCATCAAAATAATAATATAATATTATTTTTTTAATAAAAATATTTTTATTTTTTTTCATATTTTTTAATTACATTAATCATATATTAATTAATAATTTAATTTGATTTTTACATTATTATTACAAGACGGTTGAAGATTAAACATGAATAAAAAATATTTTTGAAGATTAAAAGTGAATAAAAAATAGATTTAATGAGTAAATAGTGACCTTTCAAATTTGAAGAAACTCATTTATTTACTGTAATTCAAAATTTCACACTTATCTCTTTGACTAATTCAATGCAGCTCTATTTTGATGAAATTTATCATATTTTGTATTTGGCTAAATTTTTTATGAATGTCAATGCATGGTATCTACTTACCTTAAAAAACAAAAAGAAAAATGAGAAACAATGTTATCAGCATGTGTACTCTTCTTAATTTGCCACTTCAAGTCTAAGACCTGCTATATAAAAATAGAGAAAATATACTTACAATCGTGAATTGTGTAACCGTCGCGTAATCGCTTTGAAAAAAATGAATAAAACATAGGACCCACTAATTTTTTAATTGTGGACCCCACTTTTTTTCAAAGCGATGACGCGGTGGTTACGCACTTCACGGTTGTATGTAGAATTACTCATAAAAATAATTAAAAAAAAATTGCAATCCTGATGTGTAAGAGCACTGGTATTGGATTAGCTAAATGTCAATCAAATTCAAATTTTGACTAAATTTTTTCAAAATCAACTGAATTGGACTAATCAAATCACTTCATGTCATATTTGGTGAGTTACTATTCACCAACTAAAAGAATATTTTATTAAAAAGTATTTCATTTCTCTTCATCTCTTCTTCATTTCTTCTTCATGTTAAATAATTTGATTGAACAGTAAAAATTAAATTATTAATTAATATATGGAGTGGATTTATAAAATATATAAAAAAAATTATTAAAATATATAATACTATATTATTATTTTGACTTTGAAATTACTAGTCCAATGTGGATTAACCTCTTCAAAAAAAACCTCAAATTTTAGTCAAAATTTGAACTTGACAATGGTCATGCCATTGCCAATGCTCTAAGTGGCCTATATAAGATAATTACCGTTGAAATGAATGCATTCTAAGCCAATAAGATTAAAAGGAAACTAATATTAATGTATTATTTAGTGCTTAGAACATGTTTTGGATGGGAAAAACCTTTTGGTTGTATTTAAATTAACAAGGCTGTGATAATTAAATCCAAAATAACTGTTGTTTAATCAAACAAATACTTCTTTTTTATTTTCTTAACATTGTTTTTGAATTTGTTTATGTAAGAAAAGGGTGCCTATAGTGGGCACCCCTTCACCTTCTCTTAGGGGTTATGAAGTGCCACTTCATGAGACTTGATGGCTGGCCCTTAATGGCTAGCCAGGGATTACACTAAAGAGGCTATTTACATAGTCTCTCCCCCTCTTTAGGGAAAATATTGGGATAAACAAGCTCTCTCAAATGGTTCTCTCTAGTCACGGCATCTAGGTTGTGGAACGTGTGAGTGCTGCTCTGGTATTACCACGTAGCACACTCCACCATCGATGTAAAGATCGTGGATGAACAATGACGCTGGAAAATCCGTGGAACAACCGCACTAGATCCGAGATATTTACTGTGACGTAATATCGCTTCCGCTGCGCATTTGATCTAGTTTTTCTAACATTAGTATCAGAGCATTTTTAGGTTGTTCCCGATTTATGTTTCGTTGTGCCTATGGAGATTTCTTTTAGGGAAATATTTTTTCTATGACGAAAATATTTTTTCCCGAGTGCATAAGTGATTCTGACCATATATACCACCGTAGCACCCATGAGCGTGCGACTATGCCTCGTAACGTGCTCTGTTGTGCGCAGAGCTGTGGGCACCGTCCTGGTGCAGCAGACAAAACGGCACGCACCAACAGGGTGCCACCATCGCAGCACACACGAAGGGTAGTAGCATGCAACAATTTGCCACAGGGTGCAGAGCACCTGGACTTGCGAGAAGCACCTAGGAGTAGCATGGCTGCCTCTGCTACATGCAAAGCTGCGAGCGCCTCCACGGAGGCACTGTCCTCTGATGCGCTCAGAGCAACGTGCACCATGGTGGTGTTGCGAGCTCTGTTGCGCATAGAGCACAACAACTCCATTTTTTTTAACGCTGCGCGGAGAGGCAGCGCAAGTGCAACGGTTGTAACAGCCCGCTAGAAATTCACTGGTGGAGTTTCTATTGAGTTTAGGAACCTCATGAAAATCCTATAAGTTTTTACAAATCGACCACGCTCAGGTTTTAGTCTGTCATCATAATCGGTGTTATCACTCACTATAGTGCTAGATTTATTAGTTTAATTATTTGAGATAGTTAGAAGTGTCAGAATGCGTTATGGTCTATGCCATTAGATTCAGTGGATTATTTAGGATTTTATGGCGTAATAGCCTATTTTCATAATTCTGGACGAAACGTTTGTTGGATATTGTGAAATTATTTTTAGGGGCACTTCGGGGTTGAATTTTGGTAAACGATTTTTACTATAGGTTAATATGAATATTTAGAATTTTTCAGTACTAAGTTTGTTATGTATTTTTTTGGAGTGAATAGTAACCTCGATAAGCGCACCTAGTGTAGTGTTTTCAAAATCACAGTGTGGAATGTCTAAATTAGGTTAGAGAAGTTTTATTTGGACACTTGGCAAGATCTTAGCCACACATAGTGAGTAGTATTAGACACTTGGCACCATGAGGAACCATTAGATGGATTTGTGAAGGAAGTCAAGGTGTGAGATCATGCCACCTAAGCAAAGCTCTATCTCATCTAATCAACTAAATTGTGTAAGACCAAAAAAGGTTTCAACCCTAGCAAAACCCTAAATGGTTGGAATCCATTTGAAACCCCAAAAGCTTGGTTGAAACCAAAACCCTAAACAGTTTTCTCAAAACCTAAAGTTGGCCTCCAAACCCGTTTTAACCCGATTTCTAGCATTGTGTTTAATCACTAAGTCATTGTTATAACATCATTATCCAACCTTTTAAACCTTGGAAATTTGATTGGGCCAAGAAAAATTGGTTATGGGCTTGATAGCATCTCAAACCCTAACCAAACCCCCTTTAAACCCCAAATTGAAGCCCACTTGGTTGGGGCCCACCAAGACCCACGAAATTAGCCACCTTGGCAAAGATTCTTGAAGAAGTTTCCTCCCCCACATGGCAGACCATCCACTACCATTGGCTGCACCCAATAGTTCCTTGATGTGAAGAAGAAATTCACTCCATCAACCTACATCTCTCACAGCTGCTGCAGGCAATCCTTGCTCCTCTCTATTCTCCACTTTATGTCACATAGCCACCTCCAATCAAAGGTCATTCAAGCCCATAACTTCCCCCTCCAGGAGTCTAAAGTCGTGCAAAACACACTTCTCTCCATTTTATCACTTCTTTCCCCCGTTCTTAGAGAGAAACCCAAAAGAGCTCTCTCTGGCAGATTTTTGGGTCCTTTTGCGTGGCCATTTTTTATCCTTTGTAAGTATTATCTCATGATGACTCCTTCATAAAGTTGTTCATATTTGAGTCTAGTTTCCGTGGATATCTTATTAGTCTCATTTCATGCTCATTTGGTCGGTAAAAAGTATTTTTAACCATGGAAATGTCATTCTGGGAGTGACACTGGAGAGTATGTTATGTTTTGGAATTTTTACCAAGCTAATGGACATATCTTGGTCCGAATATTTTATGGAGTGTTTTTAGCATGTTTTTATAAATGTTCATTGAGGTTTTGCTGCATGAATAAAGCTTTTGATGATAGATTTCCTTAGATTTAGAAACTTGAAAACTGGTAGTGGAAACACAATTTTTGTTTTGGGAAAGTTTAAATATTTCTTGGGTTGATCTTATTCCAAAGGCTTTGTTATTTTTATATGATGATCCTAAACCTCTTATATACATGATAGAATATTATTTTGAAGATATTTAGTATTAGTTTTAAACATATGATTTTTCTATGCAAGAGGACTTCGGTTAAGCCTAAGATTTGATGTTTTGGGTTAGATCTATGTTTTATTGAGTTTTAGCTATGTGATTTTAAGTTTGATGGTTGGATCTTCTTTAGAACACATTTTTAAACCATGATATGTTTTAGTTTGAATATCACATGTCTTTAAACCATGGATCAAGAGATTGATCAAAGTTAGTTGAGAGAAAAGTGTAAAACCAAAAACTCCAAGTGTTGTTTTGTGATTTTTGGTGACTTTTGTTTGATGAGTTAAAGCATAGTTGATCTTAGGATGATGTTATGAATATGTTAGAAGTAAGATTTGATTTTTTGGAATTCTTGGAGATATTTTTATTAAGGTCAAAACTTGTGATTTAAGGGTTTACTTTTTGTTAAAAAGTTTGGGTCCTTTTACAAAAAGTTTGGTGTTGATGATTAGCTTTTCTTAATGGATATTTTAAGTGTGTTTTTAAACTTAATATAGGAAGATCTTTGTTGCAAAATTTTGGTTTAATCGTGGGTTTTGAAGATGGAAGAAATTGCAACCAAAATCAAGAGAAATGGCCTATGAATGTTTCGACCATTGTGAGTTTTCCATAGTTGTGATTGGTTTTAAAATTTTCTGAGCTGTTATGTGAGTCTAGGATAAACTTTACATGAGGAATGTAAATTTTTGTAATTTTTAGAGTTAGGATGTGAAATCCTTAAGTTAGGGGTAAAATAGTCATTTTCCAACATATAGAGGGAAAAATAGTAATTTTACTCTAAGTTGTCTATTTTCACATTTTTCTCATGTTTCGTGCTTTACTCTCGTAGAACGCAACGATCTAAGTAAGTTAGCTCTTAACTTACTATCAGTTTACTGTGTATGTGTGATGAGTAAGGAAACTACAATTTATGTTCGTATGTTGTTATATATACCATGTCATCACATGTTTACCTATTACACGAATTATTCTGTCATGAAATTTTTATCTGTTATACAATATATTTTGTCTCATGTTACTATCCATTGCAAGTATGTCACATTATGTATAATATATGTTACATGTATGTCATGACACGTAATATTCACTGTCACATGTTATGCAATGTTACGAAATATTGTCTGTTATATGTTATGTCATGTTACAAAATATTGTCTGTTACATGTATGTCATGTTATGAAATGTTGTCTATTACATTTTATGTCATGTATGTCATCTTACATTCATGTCACGTTACGCTACGTTAGGATTTCTGTCGTTTATGTCACGTCATGTTACGAGCTATCATGTATGCTTGTTAAGTTATTCATGTCAATTATGACCCTAAGTGCAAGGATGGGGTAATATCCTAGTAGAACTCCTTTGTTCACGCTAGAGTGTCTAAATAGGTGTGAAATCTCTTGAGTTGACGAAGTACAGTCAACAGGTTGTGAATGGGGCCTAACTAGCTGGTCACCGAAGCGCGCCAGGCACTAAGGCCGATGGAGCCACACATTATGTTACGTGTGTCCACAGCAAGTGTGTCACAAATAATTCATGGGGCTACAACAGCTATGGAGCATGAAGTATAGGGCCACAACAACTATGGAGCATCATACACTACGTGAGACATAGCAATTGTGACACGTAGAATACGTGAGGCCACAGCTGGTATAGACATATGTGTTGTGATACGGTAATCGGCAGGGACACACGGCTGAAGGGGACCCGTGTAACACCCGTATGGTCACTTTATTAATTAAGTCCATTGAATAAGATTCCAAGTTCATGTATTTCACGTTCAAGTCATATTTCAAGTTCATGTTATGTTCAAGTTCACGTTCATGTTATGTCATGTTCACGTTCACGTTATGTTCTAAGTTCACATTTATGTTATGTCATGCTCAGGTTCATGTTATGTTCAAGTTCATGTTCAAATTATGTATGTTCAAGTCCATGCTATATTTCAAGTCCATGTTATATTTCAAGTTCACGTTCATGCTATGTTGCTAGTTCATGTTATGTTTTAAGTTCACGTACATGCCATGTCACGTCAAGCTAAGTTTCAGTTTCAGTTCAAGTTATGTCATTTATGTCATGCTGTATGTCAAGTTATGATATGGTTACTTATGATTTTGATTATGCATTAGTGCTTTTACTGCCATACATGCATCATTAACCTGTGTGGAAGTTTCCTGTTAACTTGGTGAGATTTGAAATTTGTAATCAAATCTCACCGTGGCAGTCCCAACTACCATTCCCCCCAATGGTAGGCGATATGTCAGGATCAGAGCAAGGAGCTGACACTGGCATACCGGAGGAGGTTGACTAGATGCCGTAGACGCAATACGGAGCTTGCAGCCTCCATAGTTAGGTCTTTGGATAGTAGTCCGGCATCATTAGTCGAGTTACGCGAGTTACTCAACGAACTAGCCCAATAGTATATTTTGTTAATGTAATTATGGAGCCAGGTCTCCATTGTTTTACGATTACAGCCTTTTATGACCCGTGCTGTAATTGTGGATGTTTTAAGTATGCATGGTTTATGTTTTAACTATTTGGGATATTATAAGTTTGGTGCATAGTATTGCTCAAAAAAAAATTATCCACTGCAAATATTGCATAATGATAGATGCATGTTAGAAACATTGTATCTTATATGTCATGAACGGGGGCAGGTAACCTTGTATTGCATGTCCCGATGCTTCGGATGTCCGTCAGATCCCAAGCGGAATCTGGGAGCGTTACAATGGTGCACCTTGTGGCACTGAAAGGGTAGCGCTGACCAAAGTGGCACACGTCCATGGCGGCGCGCGCCCAGCTGGGCGTTGCGCCCATGCAGGACAAATGTGCAGCATAGGATAGCGCCAAAAGGAGCAGCACTGCCAAGGAGTGCACCATGGAGAGTGGCACGCCCTGCTGCAAGTAGAGTGGCGAGCTCCTCCACAGAAGCGCTGCTCTCTGCTAAGCTTTGCCGCGCGCAGAGGAGCACGACAGCTCCGCGGCTCCACAACACGCGACTGCAGTGCTTCTAACTGCCAAGATGTGGTGGTGATGCAGACGGGGCAGCCGCAAGCTTATGTCTTCCATGGTGAGCAAAGCTCCGTGGAGTGGAAGAGAGGGTAGCGGCGGTTGCACGGCCTATTTTTTTACCGTTACATGCACTGTAGGTTGTAACCGTCGAGAAAGATGATGAATAGTAACCGTAGGTTACATATGAGGAAGAAGATGAACAGTCCATTTGTGATGGACTTGGTTTTTTGGGCTTGGATGGATTGTCATTTACGGGCATGGGCTTCAGAATATCTTCGGCTTGTTTTTTTCTTTAAATCATATTTGGACCAATTTTTTTTAAAATTCATTTTTTCCTTGGACCGGCCTATATAAATTTTTTGTTATAAAAAGAAAATAGGCCTGTTTTGATGGGCCCAAGAGGCAGCCCAAGAGATTTATGGAATGGATCAGCTTATGGCTTGCAGCCCAGTGTGCTGGACGCACATCCCAGTCCATCCTCTTGATCCAATTTTTTTTTAGAAGAGAAAAGGTTTATGTGGTACTTTGAACCCAAGAACTCACACACAAGGCAATGGGCTCAACCATTGGACTAGAGCTTATTGTTAGTATATATGCTAATTTTATTTAGTAATTCAGCATATAATTGTGGCATAAAATATTTATTTTTTTCTAAAATATATTTTTTGCATGTACTTATTGAATACATGCATGCCATGATATTATGATGTCATATTTTATCACATTAATAGGCATTTTATTTTAAGTAATAAATTGCCTAGATTATTATTTTTTGGTGAATAATGATTATTTGGATCAAATGTGATGTGATCATTTTTGTACATGTATTGTGATTACATGTAATTGTATGAGCTTATTTTATCACTTGTATTGTTAGACTATTTTTTAAGAATTAGTCTTCAGTTTTTTAAAATGTGATAAACTAGAGGATTAAGTAGCCCGAGTCTGATTAGTCCATACTTATGATTGGCTTAAATTGATTTCTTCGATCTAAGAAGAAATTATTTTTACATGAGACTAACTCGGTAGATTACTTACCCTAGTGGGAGTATGGTTGAAATTGATTTGGGATTAATCTCCTATACGATATAAATTTGCGCGAAAATTAAGTTAGAAATTAATAATTAGACATTGAGGCGTAGGCGTAAGAGATGATTAGTAAGCCTAGCAAATTTTCGATCTTGCGACGTGTATTAATTATTTTTGCTCTGACTTTGATTAACGCGGCAAATTTCATAGATGTGTGTGCAATAAGATGTACATAGTTTAGTAACTTTGAGATAACCAAGAATAAAGCCTATAGATTATGTATGCGACTTAGTTGTCATATTAATCTCCTCCATGAGTAGTAGTTGGAAACGAATGAAAATTATTTTGAGTGTCAGATAGTCTTAGACCATCATTATTGTAAAACCTCTAAAATGTCTAGAATAAAATTGGAAGTGCGCGTGGGACGCATGCACTACAATTTTTATAGAAGTTGATGGGATCAACTATCATATAGAGCTAAATCACTATTTTGCCTTTAAGAATCTTGTGGGTAATAGTAGAAATTTTGCGTTGTTTTTGTAATACAAAGATTAATTGCTCCTATATTTTGAGATTGAACATTATAATCTTAAAGCAACTCAGATTACTCACAGATAAGAACATACTCTCTAAAACTTGCTAGTATGTCTGGCGAGTAAGGATATTAAAATCTGAGTGTGCAAGCGTGTTGAGGACATTCTTGATTGGCACATTCATTTTTTAAATTTTATCAGTGCACCTTTATGTGATATTAGCACTGCTAATCTTGTTCAAGTTTTATTTCTCTCTAGCGAGAACAGATAGGTTATTGCAGATATATAAACTTTGGAGCACCCCTTGAGAGTAATACCAAGCACCTTGGAGGTTTGCATGGCAACTATGACAAAAATCTGAATAATTAGGTATGACTTATCTAAACCTAAACTAAAAATTTTGCCCGTGGTTGCACTGATGCAAAATAGGTTTTAGACTAAGATAATTTCTCGCAAAGTTTTTTTTCTTTTCTCTCTTATAGTGTATTGGAGAATATGAAAAATATTGAGTATGCAAGAAATAAGGATATATCGCTAGTTAGCAGCTAAAACGTCACATACTGCACTTGTTGCACAAAACGATGTTTTTATTAATGCTTTATTAATGCGATATTAGTGAAATCTATACCTAATTTGATTTAAGACTTAATGAAAATAGTGGTGTTAGTGAGAATTCCTAGAGGTTTAGAAGTTGGATGGTCACTCATTGACTCAGTAATATTATTTCTCAGGTGGGAAATGATATACTAAAATATGCTATAGAGGCATAGGATGATGGGTGTGAAGATTGAGAAATTGAAAATTTTCTCGCTAATGAGATCCCTCTCCTTGGTTTAATAAAGTCAAAGAGAAAAGGCAATATGAACATTTTCTATGTGAAAGCTCCTATACATGCACACTAAGGACTTTGATAATAAATATGTTGTTTCATCATAAAAATGCGATCCAAAATTTTTTATGAAAATATATTTTTCAGTTAAAATTTTTTCGAAATCGCAATCGTATGAATTATATGATGAGAACAATTATCTCGCAGTTTATTGACTTGCTGAGAATGGTGTTACATCACACTTGAGTTGATGTAATATGGGGTTGCAGCCTTAATTCTTATTTGTTGTCGTTAGATCGAGTTCATTCGCTTTTGAGAAAGGCTGAGTGACTATTTTGTGCAAATGTGAATTCTATTAAAAATAGAGAGGATCTAAATTTGATCATTTTTTGGTTGAGACAAGAAAATTACTCGTATTTTCGGCGAGGGTGGGGAATTGTGGATTTTTGTAACACTTATTTTTTAAAAGAATGTTTTCATCACGTTTCATTCCACATTACCTTAACTTTAATATTTTCAAAATTCTTTTTATATAAGATCGCCGAAAATAGTAGGAGTAATTCAACAACTAGTGGGAGTATACCTTTGAGTTAAGGTGTACCATTAGTGATAGTGACTCCCAAAAGTTATAGAATATAAGGATCCTCATAAATAGCGTGGTAGCTTTATATCAATATTCTCTCGTCGTTTAGAGACTAGAAAAGAATATTTGTAATATGGCTTCGCTAAATGTATTGAATTCACATAGTAGGAATCCCAACATAGAATCTTAGATTCGCTTCACTTATATGATCTAACCTGGGGTTGTTGATCTAATTGACAAAGGAAAAGTGGAGTTAATAGAGGTATAGATCCACCTCTTAGCACTAATTGAGTTGCATTTAGATAGTTATTGATCGCATATTTATTGAAAAATTTTCTTGAAGGTGTTAAATAGCTAATTCTCATAGGAGAATTAGATGGTTGTCTTTTGTGCTATTTAGGCATGAAGTACTTTGAGCGCATGATTGTTACTAGTATTATTTTGGTACAGAAAGTGAATGAATGATGCTGGTACTATTTACATGCGGCCTAAACAAGCCATCTATTCAAAGATACCCAATGTGCTTAGTCGTTGTTTTTTATCAAACGATCTATTGAATAAAATGGGGTTCTTTGAACGCTGTTGACAATATTAGAAAAGTGTCATCCTAAGAGATATTGTGAATTGATTATCTCAGATAATTAATTGTTGCCTATAAGAGGTTTTCCATACTACGAGGTGATGGACATGGGTTTGTGAAAAGTAGCTCAGGCTTCATGTCTTGTGAGACTGTTTATAAGAAAAACAGTTTCTAGGAGCTCTTGTTCAAAATCCATAGACAATTAATGAGATGGAAAATACTAAAGAATCTCGTTTTGCCTATACTGTTTGGTGTTTCCATTATGGTTTGCTCATGGGAGTTAGAGGTTAAGATTTTGTTAGAGGGTAAATATGTCTTACTTGGTTAAGTGAGTTTGTGATGCGATTGTCGTTAGAAGTAATGACTAGATTATTATGATTGTCTTTGGGGGCAAAGGCCCTAATCGCTTTACCCTTAATGAAAAATAAATAATGGTTATCTCACATGCTTTTGTTGAGTGCAAGAGATTTATATGAAACCTTGAAGTCGCAAATTAAGTTTGCTGAATAACATTTGTGGTCACCTTGTAGATTCTTAAAAATCGCAGTTAGACTTACTGAAGAATCTACGGCTTATATTATGAGTCTGACCTAAATGAGATTCGCGATGAGTCATCACTGACTTCATGGTTGTGCAAAGGACTTTTACATGTAAAATCTGAGTCTCTTGGTAGGAGCATGTTTTGGAAAGTTACTATACATTAGAATGCGCATGGAGAGAAATAGTCATTAAACACCACTTGAGAGTTGTGGTTTAATAATTGTTTGTCGACCATATGATTTCTCTGTATCTCATGGTATTGCTTGTCATGCACATGATACTGATGTGTTCTATGATCATGTGGCGTGATTGGAAGCATTCTTTGGTAAGCACACACATTCACCATAAATTTAAGAGTTATGGTGAAAAATATATATTGACAGGTTTAGATCGGCTCACTCACATGAGCGATTGTCTTTGGCGCCACAAAGAGGTAGCGAGCAAAGATGAGACAATGTGTTACTCGGTACTTGTCCGGAAAGGGATAAATTGGAAGACACAAAAGATATGTCGCCTTAGTGGGAGCTAAGATGAGATCTAAGGACCGTGCATGGTTACCCACAATCCATGTAGCCTGTGGTTTAGCCAGATGCGAGACCCTCTTTGGCGCTTTGGATAGCGAGCAAATGGAGGGACGCGAGTTAGGCGCTGAGATAGCGACTAGATTAAGATCTGTACGGTGAATTGAGAATATATATATACGCTCTTTCTTTGGAAAGAGAACTCCACCGTAGCATATATTTCATATTACATGTGCTTTTGCGACCAACAGTAGAGGTGAGTGAATGGTTCCCTGCTTCCTCACCGTGTGAGTCCTGTAGGTTATAATTGATGACTTTAATTTATTTATGCCTTAGGAGACCTTTAATTATGTCACGAGGTTGATGTTTTAGTGTCTGCTACTTTGGCATGTTATCTGTGGCCATGAATAATGCGGTCTAAAGAGGCATTGCTGGGAAAGCGACTACACTGAAACTAAATGACATGAGCGCGAATGGAAGACTATTTGGTAACACATCGATAATGGTGTGTACTCATTGCTAGCAAGTTATGTTGCTTCTTGGGAGTTGCAATATAGCTGTGAGTACATCATGTTTTATGGAGATTGAGCATTGCTCTGAGTCACTTGGACTCGAGAGGGATTATGGATGCTTAGTCTGATGTGACCAAATGAGTCGGGGCATAACGAGACACTTTTAGGAATGTTGCTATGTTGGTCTTCTCTAGGAGAGATTTGGTATAATACTCCCATTTTTCTTTTACAGCTGTGCTCAATAGTCGCATGGCCTATTTGCCAGTATAAACAAGATTGAGAACATATTGAGGGATGCAGACCTAGGGTCTTGCCCACTATGTGTGAGTGAGAGATGTAAGAAAGGGACACCCATAGTGGGCACCCCTTCACCTCCTCTTGGAGGCCACTTCATGAGGCTTGATGGCTGACCCTTAATGGCTGGCCAGGGAGTTATACTAGAGAGGCTATTTACATAGTCTCTCCCCTCTTTAGAGAAAATACTGGGGTAAACAAACTCTCTCTCTCAAATGGTTCTCTCTAGTCACGGCATCTAGGCTGTGGAATGTGTGAGTGTTGCTTTGGTATTACCACGTAGCACACTCCACTATTGATGTGAAGATCGTGGATGAACAACGACACTGGAGAATCCGTGGAACAACCATACTAGATCCAAGATATTTACTGTGAGGTAATATCGCTTCCGCTGCATATTTGATCTAATTTTTCTAACAGTTTCTTCTCATAGAAAAGTGACCTTTTTATAAAATAAATAAATAAACAAATACCTGTGTTCTATGCGTGCTCGCAAAAGACGCAGGAGGATACAACGTTTAAAAGCCCTTTTATAATGTAATTCTGCTTTAACAAATCCATGGAATTAGGCCATAGTTTTCGGTTCTGGCTTTAATCTGTCACGAAAGAAATATGGGGATACCGTGGTCCGTGGCATGGCATCAAACAGCTTCTACTTCGAAACAGGAAAGTAAGGAAAAGTTATCCTTTTTAATTGCTCTCTTTGATGTGATTCTTCTTTCTACCTTTTTGCTCGCCAGGCCTCGTTTGGGAAGACATCATTTTATTTCATCTCAAATATTACTTAAATACAAACACTTTTCAATTTCAAATTTTTAACTTTTTAATCTTATCATTATCTAATCATTATAATTTTTTCAAACTTTCAAATCTTAAAAAATCAACTTTTTTAAATTATAAAATAAAAATTATATTATAACAATATTTTAACTTTCTAATATTTTTATTTAAATTTCATTTATTTTTCAAAATCTAATAAAACATCTTAACTCAAACTATTTCACTACTATTCAAAAGTAATTTCATTATTAAATATATATATATATATATATATATATATTATATATATATATATATTGCTGTGTCCAACAATAAGAGTAGAAGGAGATCAACTGTTTTTTCTTATTTGGGCAAGAGAATTGGTGGCAACAACTATGACATAAATTTAGAGAAAATATATCTGTAAATTCATAGAGTACGTAAGTGACATGTAATCTTTTTGATAAAAAAAGAATAAATACGAGATTCATATGAAGAAAAAAAATTAATTTTTTAATAATAAAATTTACTCTTTTTTAAAAGAATTATACTACTCTTACACACTTTACAAATTATATCTAGAATTACTAATAAATTTATTAGATTATTGCAAAATTAATAGAAAAGTCAAAGAATGCGGTCTCCATGGTATTATTTTCCATCCATTTCATATTCTACCTACCTAACTAGAATCTGCAATTGTCTTCCAAACCAAAAAGTGGGTCTGTTGCTGCATAATGATAATAATAATACCATGGGCACACACTGGATTATTTAATTTATTAGTGTACTACTTTTGCCTTGCTTTCTTTTCTTTGCTTTGGTATTAACTCCTCAAATACAACCTATGTTACTGAAAAATAATGTTAGATATAATCTTCGAGCGTATAAATTTTATATATTTTTTTAAAAACAATATTAAATTATTTATTAAATAAATAATTTTTTCATGTGAATTATAAATTTATTTATTTATTTTAAAATAGAGTGTGATGTTTGTACATTCTAAAATTATAAATATTATTTCTCTATTATCCGGTGGGAGCTTGCTTGTAAGATCTAAAAACCAAATGGCAAAATGCTTGGATTTTCCTACCTGTATCTTATCTTCTTTGTATTTGTATTGCTTCCTTGTTATAGTAGTAGTAACTTGGTTGACCATCCAGCCTCCTCCGGGGGGTTTAATTGCCAACTGTACATGCAAATAGCAAATAGCATGTACGAACAAGGAAAACAAGATAGAAATGGACCCACTTACGATTAATGATATTTGTTGACAATTTCTGGCTTATTATAAATGGTTGATAAACTAAGAATGATAAGGTTTTAGGTCATGGATCTCAAAATTCTCATTATTTAATCATTATAATAAACTTTTAAATAAAATATAAAAAATAATATAATTTTTTAAAATTTTAAAATGAAAATTATATTTAAATAATTCTTTTTATTTTTATAATATTTTTATTCAATAATTTCTCTATTATTTTTTTAAATTTAATAAAATATTTTAATTCAAACAATTTTAATACTATTCGTAAGATAAAAATAAGAATTGCTCTAATTCTTAAATAACATCAAAGTTTGATATTTTTATTTTATTATAAAAAAAGGTATCTGCAGAGTTCTAGAGTATACAAATTTTTTTGGTAATTCTTTTAAAAAATTAAGACTAATATAAGATGAGATGAGATGAAAATTTTAAGACGAGATGCCATAATTATCATTTTTATTTTTTTAAAGTTGCGGCATTATAAAATTATATCAAACATTTTTCTGACTAAACTTTACGAGGATGGAAAACGTGGGAGTGGCGTAAGAAACGACGTCGTATTTTTGCCGCCGATTTGAAAAATGCTTTTCCGTGCAAAACCGACGGAAGAGAAGAAAATGAAATGGTTACCGAAAACGATAGGAAAGCCAAAGCCAAGAGTCAAGACCCTCTCCTACTTACAAACGGCCAGCTTCTATGGTTGTCCTAGATTCTCTTCTGGGTCTCGACTCCTTCAAAACACTTGTGCGCTTCGCTCCCTGCGTTTATCCTCGAACTCATATAGATTGATGCTCTCTCACCCTTGTCCACCAAACTCTACCCAATTCAATTCAGTCTCACTCGCTATCTCTTGGTTTGTTCTATGTCTTACTTTATCTTCCCTTCCTTCCTTTCTTTTTCCATATGTGTTTGATTACATGCTTTTTCTTCTTAGCTTTTATGGGGTTGTTTTAGTTTACGACGTTGTTTCAAGTGCTATTTCACCTTCTCTGTGTGATTGACCGATTGTGTTGCTGGGTGCTTCACTTTCGTAGTGATTTCCAGTTCTATATGTCGGTTTTTCCTGCGGTGGTTCTGGGTGTTGGTTGTTTTGGTTCTATTTTCTCCGGTTTTTCTCCTTCTTTTCTTAGACACAAGGATCTGGTGGTCATGCTGGGAATGTTGATAACTGATAAGAGTTAGTGGATATAGGTTTGGATATAATTGTTAAATTCAATGAACTCTGTATTGAAGTCTGGCACAAATGACCTTGTCGATCAATTCCAAGCCATCTTACTTGGGTTGGTGGTTCCTTGAGGAAGAAAGCGTTGTGCTTTTCGAGCAGAAGACAGAAGCGCTCCTCATTTATCTACATATATGATTAAGATCATCTTAGAGTCTTCATCGTTTGGTTCAGGGGAAGTATAGTTCTCAGTATCTTTCAGTTCTGGTAATGAGTTTTCATGCAACTAAAGTCCCTCCTAATGATATTTTTGATAATGTCCTTTGGAATTAATATCAGTAAAATACTAGCTTGTACCGTTCACTTGACCATGTATGCAAATATTTGTATCTATTAAAGTCTTGTATATTTTTTCTTCTATTTGCTCTGGATGAATGTAATGACGTTTATAAGCTTGTCCTTCCCACTTATGTTGCTCTTTACTAATGGAATGTTCCGTTTGATCTTTGTTAAGTGATGCCTTTATTCCTACTTCTATATGGTCACTTAAGCCAGAATTTGGCTTGAATTTCATTATAAGTGAAGTATTCTCCTGGCTTTCCTTAATGAAAATTGCTTTTTGAAGGAAGGAGTTTATGTCGTAGAGCTTATGTTTTTTTTTTTTTATTATTCACTGTTTTTGCATAATAAGATTTATAGCTAGGATATGGTGCTGGGGTTGATATCCTCCAATAGAGAAACATTTTAGCAGTAGTTAAAGTGGCTCCTCTGCCATGGTTGGAAAGGACACTGTAGGATTGCCAGCTTCAAATGGCTGAGCATATACATTATATGCCACTGGTTGGGATGGCCTTGCTTCATCAAACTTTAATGAAGTCGCTATGTCAATCTCATGGTTAAATTTCTGTTTTTGATAATGTCTTTTGACAATTCAGAATCTGGTTACAGTTGCATGAAAGCATATTCTGCAACGAGGGATGCTGTCTTCTTAATCATTACTAGTTTAATAAGACATAACTAGGCTTTGCATTATTTCTATGACCATTTTAGTCTTGCTTCTTAAGTCAACATGCTCCTTTACTGTAAAAATATAGAAGGATTGGAAGTAGAGCTAATGGAAGCAGAGTTATTGATTTTTTTATTTTTGTTGAAGTCTTTCTTTTGATCATTAGGAAATAGAAACGTGGAAAGCTGGAGAAACTCATGTCAAAAAAGTGAATAAATAAGATAATGGATCATTCCTATTTTCTTGGATTTGACTTGTTTTCCTAAAGACTAATCCATTCTGAGAGGGCCAAAATTTGTGGAGAAGGTGGAAAATTGCACATTATTTTGCTAGTTACTCTTCAAAGATGTTGAAATGATGAGTGATATGGGAAAAGCATTTAAAGGAACAATTGAGTCTGCTGTGATCTGAAAGAACTCTTTAAGTTCTAATAAAATAATTACTTATAAAAAAGTTCTAATCAAATAATTTTCCATGTTCTAAACCTAAACCTTTTCCATTTTAATAATGATAAAAAAGAAAACCCACCTTTTTGCATTGATGTTGAGAACCTCATCTCGAATGCTTTCTTTTGTATGTTTTCTTTTTTCTTCTTTTATTCTCTGGGAATTGGGGGCATTGGAGGAGTAGGATCATTTCTGTCCTCGACAACTGAAAACATATATACCAGTGCAAGTTTTGTCCTAATTATGTTCTGTTAACAAGTAGCATTTCACTCTATTCTTATTAAGGAGGAAGCTTTTTATGAATTTTTGAACTTTTTCTTTACTCAAAATTTTAAACTCTAATTTCTATGCAGCAAAATGTGTCAAAGAATAGAATAGTGATGGCGGTAGCAGAAGCAAGAGCTGCATGGCAGAGAGCAGCTAATCGCTGCTTTTTCCAAGAAGATGCCAAAAGAGCTCCGAAGTTAGCTTGCTGCCAATCATCATCTTCAGCATCTAAGCAGGTTGACACTGGACCTACCAATAATACAGATGGGCAATATCATCCTGGCTCTATTTTTATGCCTAAAAGGAATCCTTCATTTTCAAATCTTCCCCCCGACACAAGATGTTGGCTCCAATTGCAACCAAGCAATGCAAATCAAAAGGGCTTAACATATGAACAGTCGGCTGCATTGGAGGCCAAAGTGGTCACCTTAGGAGCTGGCACTGTAAATTCAACAGCTAAGCTCGATGAGGTCCACCCTCAAAAAGGGGACATTATTAATGACAATGATGATAAGAACTGCGAGTCTTCTCTTGATGGGCAATATGGTCTCCCTGCTGTTCGTATGAACAAAGCCATCGAAGCCAGAAAGGAAGAGGTAAATGATTCATATTATAAGAATGCCGAGGACTATTGTGAACTAATGGAAGTAAGGGGGAGATACGAACACTTGGATATGGATCCTGATGGTTGTCCAGTTTCCAAGCAAGCCAATGAGTGTAGCTTAAATCCAGAATCTCCATGGATTGGGGATTATAAGAGAGGACCGAGGTGGCAAACAACAGATAAAGAAGAATTGGCCTTCTTGGTCGAGAAGAAGTCACTTAACCATATTGAGAATTGTGATCTCCCCCCACCTCAGAGAATTTATGTAGGGAAGCACCCTTATGTTCATAGTGGCTGCATTGATCATGATGAAGCATTGCTGTCATATTCTGATCGGAAGGCCAGAACTGGTAGCATTTCCAATAGGACTCATGCACAGGGCTTTCCAGATTCCGGGAAAGCAGATGGAAATGAGGTGGCTTCATCTGAAGAAGGGTGTTCACAATATGGTTCTGACAAGTCATTCAGGTATAAATAGATTACCATCATTTTCATTCTGGGATGAAATACTACTATTTGCAGATATTAGTAATTGTCTTATGTTGATTTTGTTAGTTAAGCTTTTACATGTGTGTGGGTGTGTCTTAAAATTTTTGTACACAATATCTTAGATTTTGTTCTGTCTTGCAATTTAATAGCAGTTATAGTAAAAACTACAAAGATATCACGAAGGCATTACAAGTTTCTGAAGGTGGCCCTGAAAAAGCTCTGCTGATGGAAGCACTCTGCCATTCTCAAACTCGTGCAAGGGAAGCCGAGAAGGCAGCAAAGCAAGCTGAAGCTGAGAAGGAGCACATTCTTAAGCTCTTCTTCAGACAAGCCTCACAACTTTTTGCCTATAAGCAGTGGTTCCTACTTCTGCAGCTAGAAATTCGTTACATCCAGATTAAAAATACCGACCAATCAATTTCCACTCTCTTCCCTGTGGTCCTTCCAAAGATGGCTTACAAAGGTTGGAAACAGCGAAAGAACTGGCAGAAGGCTACCAAGAGGAGAAGGGTCCAGCGAGGGCGACCTAGGCATGATATCAAAAGGTATGCTGCTGTTTTTGCTTTGGGAATGAGTCTCGTTAGTGCTGGCTTGCTTCTGGGATGGACTGTAGGGTGGATGTTACCTCCTTTCTAGTGTACAGTGTGTCAGTATTCGAAATGGTGAGAAGAAAATCAGAGAGCAGTGCACGAAGGATGAAGGAAGAGTATTGTGTATTCCTCAAAAATGATTTCACTGTACATAATGCCGTGGGTATATAACCCTCTCATGTAACAAACTAACCAACTCTATACAAAAAAGGAAAAGCCAGCAAATAACAGAAAGTATTTACAAATAAATGAAAAACAAGGAAAATGATGTAATTACAATTAATCCCTTTTTTATACTTGTGCTCAGATGTCTTGTAGTTTCTTGAGGAGATGAACGACTTGTAGCTTGATTCTTTGTACTGTGTAATAGCCCCCCACAAGATGGAGAATAGAGATTAACTATTCACATCTTGGATAAATGTAACTTAATGATGAAGGAGGGCAAAGCCTTTGTAAAAATATCAGCTAGTTGAGACTGTGAGGCAACATGAGCTATGATGATGCTGCCCTCTTGGATCTTGTCTCGGATTAAGTGACAATCTAACTCAATATGTTTGGTACGTTTGTGAAAGACCGGATTAGCAGCGATGTGGAGTACGACTTGGTTGTCACCATAAAGGAAGGCAGCCTGAGGATGTGGAACCCGAAGGTCAAGAAGCAATTACCTAAGCCAAGTGAGCTCAGAGCATGTGGAAGCCATGGATCTATATTCGGCTTCGGCTGAGGAGTGGGACACCATAGATTGTTTCTTGGATTTCCAAGAAATAAGGGAATTGCCAAGAAGTATGCAATACCCAGTGACGGAGCGACGTGTATCAGGACACGAGACCCAATTGGAGTCACAATAGGCGTTAAGTTGAAATGGAGATGAGGATGAGAGTATTATACCCTGTCCAGGTGCTGCCTTGATATATCGAAGAGTTTTATGAGCTGCAGCCAAGTGTGAAGTTGTGGGACAATCCATAAATTGGCTAAGGATCTGGACAGCATAAGATATGTCAGGCCGAGTGATTGTAAGATACAACAAACGGCCAATAAGTCTTCTATAGAGGCTCAGGTCTGGTAGTGGGTCACCAGAAAATTTGCTGAGCTTAAAATTCTGCTCAAGGGGCAGTTGAAGTGGTTTGCTGCCGAGGGTCCTTATGTCAACCAAGATGTCCAAAGCATATTTTTTTTTTACATAAGTGAATACCTTTGGAAGACCTGGCAACTTCCAAACCAAGAAAATAGCGCAAACATCCAAGATCTTTGATCTTAAATTGAGTGTGAAGAAAAGATTTGAGTGATGCAATGGAAGAAGGACAATTACCAGTCACAATGATATCATCTACGTAAACTAGTAAGGCAATGAAAGATGAACCATCTAGTTTAGTAAAGAGACGCTTTAGATGTTCAAATCCAAAATCAATGAGAGAAGAGGAAAATTTAGAACACCATTGTCGTGAGGCTTGTTTAAGTCCATAGAGGCTCTTGAGAAGCTTGCATACTTGATTGGGTCCTCCTTTGTTATAACCTAGTGGTTTACGCATATAAATCTCTTCATTCAAATCACCATGGAGAAATGCGTTGTGGACGTCAATTGAAGAATTGACCAGCCTTGTACTGCTGCAACAGATAATAAGACTCTGACAGTAACAAGCTTGGCGACTGGGGAAAAAGTCTTTGTATAGTCTATACCTTCTTGTTGTGTGAACCCCTTTGCAACAAGCCTTACTTTCAACCTTTCTACAGAACCATCAGCATGAAACTTAGTTTTGTAGACATATTTGCAATCAATTGCCTCTTTTCCAGGAGGTAAATCAGTAATAATCCAAGTTTGGTTCTGTTCTAAGGCGGACAATTCAGTATTCATGGCTTGACACCAACCAAGGTGTTTGACAGCTTGTTTATAAGTGGCAGGGTCAGAAGCAATGGAAATGGAGGTGGAAAAAGCAGTAAAAGAAGGAGAAAAATTCTGGTAAGTCAGAAAATTAGCTAAAGAGCACGAATTACCAATAAAGGAAGAAGCCGTGGACAGCAACTGAGAAGGGCCTGAATGTGAAGTCTGGTTGCAGTGGAATTCCTGCAAGTATTGTGGAGCTCTCCTTACCCTTTGTGACCAGCGAAGAGGGGGTTGAGGTGGGGAAGTTGGTGTGGGAAGTGAGGGAGTAGTAGTGGGAGAAAAAGTGGAAGAATTATGTGATGGTGTAACATGTTGTTGGGATGAATCTGATATAGGTATGGAGGGTGGGGTGGCGTGATGGTGAGGAGATGGGCTGACTTGTGGAGAGGAAGAAATTGTGGGAAAATCAAGTGAGTCCGGTAAAGGTTTAGTAAAAACAAGGGTGGGGTTCGGAGAAGGAGTGGATGGGGGATGAGGTAAAGATTGAAATGGAAAGATGGATTCATGAAAAAGCACATCCCGGGAGACAAAGGTGGTTTTGGACTCAAGATCAAGCAATTTATAACCTTTAGTTCCAAAAGGATATCCAAGAAAAATGCACATGCGATCTCGATGATCAAATTTTGTTCTTCCTTGTGAAAGAGTAGCAGCAAAACAAAGAGACCCAAAAACTTTAAAATGAGCATAAGTGGGTGGAGATTTAAATAAAAGTTCAAAGGGTGTTTTGTTTAGAATAAGGGGACTAGGGGTCCTATTGATGAGGTATGTGGCGGTCAAAACACAATCATTCCAATATTCAAGAGGAAGACCAGCTTGAAATTTTAAAGCACGAGCCACATTAAGCATATGTTGGTGTTTCATTTCCACAACTCCATTTTATTGTGGAGTGGCAACACAACTTGTTTGATGTAGGATCCCTTTTTATGAAAAAACTCTTTCAGTTTAAATTCTCCTCCATTATCACTTCTTAGAATTTTGATGGTGAGGTTGAATTGATTTTCAATCATATTGGTAAAAGACTCAATGCTGGTTCGGGTGGCAGCTTTGTTAGGAAGGAGATACAACCATGTACTCCTAGTGAAGTCATCAACTAAAGTTAAAAAATATTTTGAGCCATCATAAGCAGGAACAGAACATGGTCCCCAGAGATCACAATGCACAATTTCAAATGGTATTGATGTCTTATGTTTGCTATGAGGGAAATGAAGTCTATGAAATTTTGCCAATGAACAAATGTAACAAGGCTTTGTATTAGTGGTTGAAATGCTTTTCTTTACAATAGGATCTGTAATCATATGCAGAAAAGGAAAAGAAAGGTGGCCTAGGCGACAGTGCCATGGGTCAGTAACATTTTCAGTGTGTGAAACAGAAGTTGTAGCAGACTTTGTAATGGTGGAAATTTGAGAAAAGGTGGTCACTAAGGTAGAGGGAGAGACAGTCGTGTTGAGCAGGTGATATAGACCATTCTTCACTTCACCCTTCCCAATCGTTGTCCAAGATAAAAGGTCCTGAATAAGACAAAAATCAGAGAAAAAAACTAGACAACAAGTGAGATTGGCATCCAACTTTTTTGCTGAAATTAAATTAAAACTAAAGGAAGGAACACACAAGACTTCGGTGAGGTGAAGTGGGGGTGTTAAGTGAACTGTGCCCGTGTGTGTAACAGATACATTTTTGCCATTTGATAACTTAACGGAGTGAGAAACAGGAGAATTAATAATGGTAAAAAAAGAGGTACAACAGACCATATGGTCAGTGGCACCGGTATCGATTATCCAAGGAATTTCTTGTGGAAATGAATGATTGTGTGTGCAGGTGGATAAACAATTTGAAATACCAGAAATCTGAGGAGTTGACTTAGGAGGAATGATGGATTGAATCTGGTTGGCAGAGGACTGAGCAATGGTGGAGGGCTGCCGTGGTTGGAGTAATGCCTTTAATTGCTGATATTGTGCCTGAGTAAGACCTACTCGACCATCACTGGAATCCTCAAGGATGGAGTCAATAGGAGCAGTTTGAGTAGTAAAAGCATTGGATCCCTGAGATTTATTGAAAAGTTTGTATCCGGGGGGGTAGCCATGGAGCTTGTAACACTTCTCCATTATGTGTCCAGTCATGTTGCAATGAGAACAAATGGGGGCCTCAGCGTTACCAACCTTGAAACACGTTTCAAAAGAGTGTCCTGTGATCTTGCAGTGAGAACAATAGACTCAATCTTTCTTTGATTTTTGTTGAGATGGATTACGGGTAGGGAATGAGTATGGTTTGCGAATGGCAAAGGCCATGGAGTCAGATGGGTTTGAAGTAGGGGTCATTTGATAGTGGCGTTCCTGCTGTTGAATGAGAGAAAATATTTTTGTGATGGGTGGAAGAGGATCTAAGAGCATTATCTGGTCTCGAACAGGGGAATATGTGTCGTTTAAACCCATCAAAAACTGAAAGACATAGTCCCGTTGGTATCAATCTGAGAGAGTTTTCATCGATCCACAAGAGCAAACTAAAATGGGGTCATAAATAAGTAACTCATCCCAAAGAGATTTAAGACGTCCGTAATATACACTTACAGTGTCGGAGTCTTGTTGAAGACTGGCAAGTGTCTTCTTGAGCTGGTATATACGAGGTCCATTTTAATGGGAGAAACGGTCCTGAAGAGCGAGCCAAAGGTCACGGGCATTGTCTACAAAAGCAACACTGGATCTGATGGAGGGGCTTATAGAGTTCTGAAGCCATGAAACCACCATGTCGTTGCAGCGCTCCCATAAGTCAAAAAGAGAATCATCGGGGTCTGTTGGTTGAGAAATGGAATCAATGATGAAACAGATTTTATTTTTGGCACGGAGAGCTCGTCTCATCGCACGGGACCAAGTTAGGCAGTTCTCGCTGGTAAGCAAGTCGGTGACCAGAACAACGGCAGGGTTGTTGCCGTTGTCCAGCCAAAATGGGTTGTTAGGGTCGGTAAGGTTCAGGTATTTGGCCATGTTTGTGGCAGAGAAGGTGTTTGATATTTGGTGTGAATGAGCAGAGGAATTTTTGAGGCTGTTGGAGGAAGAATTGTCGGAACCTTTGAAATCCTCCATGGGTGGCTCTCAGGCTCGTGATACCATGTCAGTATTCGAAATGGTGAGAAGAAAATCAGAGAGCAGTGCACGAAGGATGAAGGAAGAGTACTGTTTATTCCTCAAAAATGATTTCACTGTACATAATGCCGTGGGTATATAACCCTCTCGTGTAACAAACTAACCAACTCTGTACAAAAAAGGAAAAGCCAGCAAATAACAGAAAGTATTTACAAATAAATGAAAAACAAGGAAAATGATGTAATTACAATTTAGCCCTTTTTATACTTGTGCTCAGACATCGTGTAGTTTCTTGAGGAGATGAACAACTTGTAGCTTGATTCTTTGTACTGTGTAATCCAGTGTATCACTTGCGCCTTATGAAGATTGATTTATAACGGTAAGTAACTGTTTTGAATATCTTTTATAAATTTATCTTTGTAAAGTTTTAAGTATACAAAAGTGCAAAATGAGATATGCGAATATGTTGGGGCGAAAATATTCTGAATTAAACATTTCATCAAGAAATTTTCATTGTCCCTCTGCATTCTATTTGGTCTTCAATTAGAGTTCTACTTCACAAATTTCGTTCTTTTTTTCTCCCTAAAAAAATCTTAGACAAATTTTTTGGGTTCAAAGTCTCTTGTTTCAAAATCGATGGCGGGTGGCGGTTATGGGGTGGCAGGAGGTT
Organism: Juglans mandshurica; assembly: GCA_022457165.1. Classification (NCBI taxonomy): domain Eukaryota; kingdom Viridiplantae; phylum Streptophyta; class Magnoliopsida; order Fagales; family Juglandaceae; genus Juglans; species Juglans mandshurica. The sequence goes on from CM039619.1 coordinate 39,772,090, forward strand.
TAAAAAATACCCCGTTGCAATGAACTATGAGGAAGAGTTGTCACTGATGAGTTGGGAAAGAGACTTTGGATTTATCTTCGTGTCATTCTTTTTTTTTTTTTAACTGAATGAGAAGGGTACAAGGGGGCAACCAGACGTGACATTCCTACCATGCACTCTATCCGTCAGGAATCGGATATGAGCGGATTAGACATCACATCCCAATCAAAGATGCACCCATTATTCTGTGGTCTTTTGCTGTCTAATCCTCTCATATCCGATTCCCGACGGATAGAGTGCATGGGCATGCATGGTAGGAAAGTCAGGTCTGGTTGTCATGATTCTACTAAGAGTGGCTCTACAGCCACACATGACGGATCTTGACTGGGAGTCCCAACAATAGATTTAAATGGTTTTTTAGGTTATTTTGATTGAACAGATATTAAATATTTTTCATCCAAATCAACGGGAATTTTAGGAATAATCTCTAAATCCATCATTCTTTTAATATTATGATAATTAGTATGGCCTAATTTAGCATGCCATATTGAAGATGAACATGTAGAAAATATAAATTTATTATTAGGATCAAATTTGTTTACTACATTGTTTTGAACATTTATTACAAACAAGTCATCACTCACATAACGTTTCTCCACAAATGACCCATATTTAGTAACAATAACTTTATTGGATTGAAATAAAAATATGTAGCCTGCTCCACTAAGTAAAGATCTACTAATATGGTTTCTCCTCGCCTCTGGCACGTAAAACACTTCTTCTAATAGAAGAGTATTTTCAAACATTAGTTTGAGTTCAATTTTTCCTACTCCAAATACTTGTGCAAAGGTGTAGTTACCCATCGTCATTTTCATGCCGCTTGTATCTTGATATGTTGAAAAAATATTGCGATTAGAAATGATATGTATATTGGCTCATGTGTCTACCATCCAATCAGTAGCACTACAAGCCAGATAAACTTGGGGACTTATGGTTACGTACCATTCATCGGTTCCAACGGAGTCGATACCCAGAAAGCATCATATGAGCATGTGGGTTAGGCGATCTTGGTTGTTCGTTGCCTTGGTTTTTCCTTTTCTTATAACAATAATTTTTGGCCAAATGATCCGGTTTGCTATAGTTAAAACAAATAGGTCTCTTATCATTATTGTTGATATAGGACTTTGATTTCAAATTGTGCCCATAACTAGTTTTACCCTTATTGAATTTGGATTTCTGATGTAATAGGTTCTTATGTGTTCAATGGTCTTTTACAATATTTGCTTTAGACTGAAAATAAGAAACCAATAGTGGGATATGATTATTTTCCAAGTGTTGTTCTTGGATCCTAATGGCGGATATCAAGGTTTCCATGGTCATATCTTCAGTTTTATGTTTAAGAGATAGGCCAAGATTTTTCCATGAAGAAGACAACTTGTCTATTGTATAAGTAATTTGGAGACGCTCAGTAATAGCCATTCTCCGTTGGCCCAATTCATGATAAAGGACAATTAACTCATGGGCTTGCTCTACCACATATTTGGAATCATACAGGGATATGATTATTTTCCAAGTGTTGTTCTTGGATCCTAATGGCGGATATCAAGGTTTTCATGGTCATATCTTCAGTTTTATGTTTAAGAAATAGGCCAAGGTTCTTCCATAAATGAGACAACTTGTCTATTGTATAAGCTATTTGGAGACGCTCGATAATACCCATTCTTCGTTGGTCCGATTCATGGTAAAGGATAATTAACTCATGGGCTCGCTCTCCCACATATTTGGAATCATCCATCTTAAAACCAATTGGCTTGCGGTGTACTTATCTATTTCGGCATCTTATATATCATATTTCTTATCAAGATCATTTCAAATCTCTTTGGCAAATTTAATGTGTAGGTAAACATAAAAAAAAAGTGTATCACTCAAATGATTTAAAATCCGACATCTACACAAATGAGCTTTTTCTGCATAGTTTTGCAATTTAACAGTACATGCGGGCTCATGTAAATTATCAGAATGATGATCATTTTCTATAACAAAATATAATCTAAGTATTGTAAGAAAGATTTTCATCTTTTATTGCCAACGTTTAAAATTGACTCCTTCAAATTTCTCGGATACAATAGGTTCATTTGAAATCATGGTAACAACCAATCAATTAAAACACATTTCTAGTTTAAAAAAGAGAAAATCTACTCTAGATTGTTGGGAAATAATTTTGATAATAAAAGAGATATATGTAAACGCATTGTAAACTAGAGAATATGTAAAAATAACAAGAACAAATTAGAAAGAGAGAACCTGGTATTCAGGCACATTGTGATGAACGTTTTCCTTAAAGTATATTTCATCGCATCCAAATTTAAACATGCACTAGGCTTTTTGACAATTTACTCCCAAGATACAACAACGTTGATTGCCGTTATCTCATTGTCAATACACACAGAAGGAGATACTCGAACCTAATATAAAATAGCTAAAGCCCAAAGAAAGAAAGAAAAATGAAGTGTTTCTCTAATTTTTGTAGATAATTTAGAGTGAATAAATTTGTGGGTGAGATTCCTTATTTATAGAGCATGAAAGGGCACTTGTGAAAAGTCATAACTAGAATGAAATATCACTTGTGAAAAGTAACAACTTATATAAATGAAATGGTACTTGTGAAAAGTCACAACATATAAATGAAATGGTACTTGTGAAAGGTGACAACTTATATAAATTAAAGGATATTTGTGAAAATTCATAACTAAAATGAATAAGCACTTAGGAGAAGTCACAAATTTTCAAATATTAAAAAATATATTGAAAATGTTTCTAATTCACCAAAGGGCACAACATCTTTTTTGGTTGGCAAACGGTTAAAGCTCTTATCCACAAGAAGTATGCATTGGTTCAAGTCACTATGATACATTTTCATTTAAACTTTAACAACCGAATCGATACATTGAATAATAACAATGGTTCACATTATTTGTTACTTAACATTAAATATTTTAATCATTTTTAAGTCTAAAACCAATAGAGTTGCCTTCCCGCCTAGCCATCGTGGGGGGCCGGATTTAGCCACCCCAGGTGGGCCATGCCTTGGGACTACCCGATAGTTGCCCATGTCTCAACCACCTCTTGGGTGGCCAGATTCAACTCTCTCATGGTTGTTAGCGTATGTCCTCCATTTTTTAGAAACTTTTAAACTTTATTTTAAAAGAATCTTTCATGTAGCAATTGTATAGGCTACTGCGTGTCTATTATTAAATCTAGCGGACAAAATTGGTGGAGGAGGGAGCAAGTATCAAATTTGTCATAGTACAAGCAGTTAATTCTAAAAAAAGGATCAAACAAGGGACAAATCACAATCGAGAAAAAGCATTGGGGCGTTATTGACTAAAATCTCCTAATTTTAACTATCTTCAGATATTTTCTCTCTTTTGAGTGAAGTTCCAAAAGATTTATTTCAACGTTAGGTGGAAATGTTTTAATTTTTCTATATATTTGGTTCAGAGTTTGATATAGTAATCTAGTGTAAAGGGTGTCTTTATTTTTATATTAGATTAATATTTTAAACTCAGTCATTCAACCGCCAAGGCATTTTTCTTTAATAACAAATGTATATATATATTGATGGGCGTAATCGGTTGAGTCTGGTCGGTCTATGAGGAGATTTTTGAACCGGATCAAAAATTTCGGTCTACCCATTTTCCACCCTAAGACCGGACTGAGTACACCTATAGATCGAACCGGACCAGACCATAATCTATTGTTATGGGCCAATGCAAAATGGGTCACCATAAAAAAAGTCCAAAATTACCTTTTAATATTTATTTTGGCCCAACATACAAAAAACCCAACATTTTTCAAACATTTTCTTTTCTTAGCAAATAAATTAAATGAAAAAAATTATGTAAAATAATAAAATTAAAATTAAGTGAGGACTTGAATGTTGATTATCTAATTAACTTATTAATGAATTTATTAATTATAATTATATTAATAATGTTACTAACTTAGTACTCAATAGTATAATAGTATGTGTATGAATTATGATAGTTAATACATTATGACATATATTAAATTTTAATATTTTATATATGGTTAATGAATAATTGGTCCATAGATATTTCATACTTATAACTTAGATATCTTATAAAAAATGTATCTAACTATTTTAATTAGGTGTAGATACTAGGTAACTAGAGTATGTATCATTACATATAATGTTATGATTTATCATAAAATGTATTAGTTAATTGTCAATAGCATATTAGTTAATATTTAATATTATATTTAACATATATGGTCAATAATCATAGTTTATATGAAAATAACATAATTAAGTTATATAACTACTATATAGAATACTATATAAAAAATAATTAATTATATATTTCGGTCGGTCCGGTTCGATCCAAAAAATCATAACCTGAGACCAGACCAAAAATCAAACTTTTGCAAACTAATGGACAGAGAGCGGACCATTAGTGTTATCGATCTAGTCCGGACCGACTGGAACCGTTCAGTCCAATAGATTTTTTGGTCCGGACCGGTGAACTTACACCCCTATATATATAATATAATATATAGGACAATGCTAGGGGGATCGAGAATGGTGCGCCTTGCATTGTATCGATAAGTTCAAATGTATTTTTTTATTTTTCTTTCAACTATTTTTTAAATAACTTTATAACATTTTTAAAAAATAAAAGAACACTTCTTTAACCATTAAATAAAAAAAATCATAATCGGTCAATTTTAACGGTTTAAGTAACGTTTTCCATATATATATATATATATGACATGCCATTATGTCGCCCCGTTTATACCGCATTTTGTCCCATTGACGTAACACAAATATAAAAGGGGAAGATGAAACCTAAAGTTTCACTCTTTCTATTTTTGTGTTTTCAAATGGCATTTTATTTTGAATATATTTATTTTATTTTATTAATAAATTACGTGGTGGTGCCACGTGAATCGGATAAAGTGAACGGTGTTAATAGAACTTTTAAATATTCAAAAGGGACACTCCTTCTCAAGCCAAGGTGCCACTAGGATGGCTAACTAGACTGTCTCAGCTTGGATCTAAGACCCATATCGGCCTTGTTGAACGTTGAGATTGAGTATACATAAGTTTAGATAGTGAGACTATTTTAGAATATTTTTAAATAGTTATGAATTAAGATATTGGAATGATTTTGTGTAAGAGTGTGGATCTATTGAGACATGTTTAGATGTATAAAGTAAGTTGATGAGTTCTGCTACATATAATCACTTTTGCGTATTTTTTACACACTCCACTAATGTGATTAGTTAAAACAGTTATTTTATATTTAGAAAAAATGACGTAACCAATCACATTAGTGGAGTACGCAAGGAGTATGTAAAAATGACTGTATTTAGAGTTTTTGAAGAGAGAAAGGGTGGGGTGTGGAATCAATGAAAAGTTATTCGAGTTATACTATATACAATCATTTTTGTGTACTCTTTGCGCACTCTACTGATTTGATTGGCTAAAACAGTCCTTTTATATTTAAAAAAATGATGTAACTAATCACATTAGTAGAGTACGTAAGGAGTAAGCAAGCTTTTGAAGGGGAAAGGATGGGGTGTGGAATCAGCAAAAAGTTATTCTCTTCCCTCAATGAAAAGTCTTTTTATTGAACAACAATGAAAAGAGATGAAAAAACTGAGATAAAAATGAAATATGTTGTGTGAGTTTGGAATAAGAGTATTACTAGTTTGGATATTGAGGTATTCTCAAGTATTTTTAAATATTTTATTTCTAAATATCCCTCAAATACAACTTTTTTAACTTTTAAATAAAACACAAAAAACAATACAATTTTTTAAAATTTCAAAATAAAATAAGATTCAAATAATTTTTAATTTTATAATATTTCTATTCAAATTTTTTTCTTTTATTTTTTAAAATCTAATAAAAAATTTCAAGTCAAACTATTTAATTACTATTCATAATTATTCTAAAATATTTTGAGTGGCTAAACGGGTGCGTTATCCTTCTCTACACCTAAATATTGTTTCGGCTCATTTCTTTATTTTTATCTACTTGTAATTATTTTTTATTTATAAATTTCTTTTAAAAAATATTTTTTAAAAGAAAAATGACTTGTATAGACTCCCGAGTCCCGAGCGTGTTAGTCTATGCAAGCATTTTGAAAAAAGTGAAAACACTTAAAAATTTTCAATTTTCTTCGAGGAGTCATACTTTTTTCAAACAAATTAGAATTTGCACGTCTTAAACTTGTATCTTTCCTAAAATTATCTTGCATTTAGCATTTTACTATCTGACATCTCGTATCAATGCAACAATTTGTGAACTTCTATTCAAAAGATTTGTAGCGGACCCATGAATCATATGTACAAAATCTGAGACCGTCACTTTCCAAAAAAAAAACCAAAAAAAAGAAGAAAATAAAGAGAATACATGTACTTATAGCCCATGGCCCATGGATACAAGTCGTTGCCAACTTCTAACAACTCTAACAGAAAGCCCTTAAGGCACACCGGCACACAATATAAATGATAGAAAAGAGTTTTGCTATATACAAGCAAGTTTGCGTATTAATCTGCGTACTAATATTCTTGTTTTTATATTTTAAATTTAAATTAATATTGTTTTCAATAAAATCTACTTTCTGACTAATCATATTAAATGAGTGCACGTATTAGTGCGCAAAATCGCTTATAACTAGATTTTTCCGATAGAAAAATGCTTCTTCCACCAAGATTCTCTTTGATTTTTTTTTTAATTTAATGGTTAAAAGAGTATTTTTTTAATATATTTATAATTTTTTTTCAAAATATTTAAAAGAATTTAAAAAATATTAAAAAAATAAAAAAAAAATACAGTTTTATACTATTGGTACAATGCAAATGTCATCTTTCTTGATGATACTAGCTTGTCTATAATTCCGGCAGGTTTCGGTCCATTCCGGTATATTAAGGGGTTGTTTGAATTGAGAGTCTTTCAACTGATCTCATATTATTTAATTATTATAATTTTATCAAACTCCTACACAAAATATAATAAATAATTTAATTTTTTAAAATTTAAAAAAATAATATTCTAATAATATTTTATTAAATTTTCATATCATCTGATATCATCTTATCTTAATTCATTTCAACTTACTATATGAAGTTCAAACCTCCCCTTAAAAGCACTCTCATTGGATTATGCAAATGCAAATCCAATAAAGTGTTTGGCTAGAGTCTCAAAATGTGTTGCATTGGATTATGCAAATGTAAGAGGGATGACTTTTTGCTACAGTAAGTTAGTGTTGTGCAAATTTGATAGTTACTCTAACATGACCAAAATGAATAAAAAATATTTTCTTCCTTGCTTTCTACCATGATTTGGTTGGAGCAATTTTATTAAGGTTATAATATTATTACTAATTAACTTATAATCGATAGAATGGTAAAATATAATAAAATTAAATAATTTAAAAATATTTAAAAAATAAAATAATATTATTTTATTATTATATAAAAAATATATGAATAATAAAAATTGGATGTGAATGCAATAGATAAAGACAAATTATGTCATATTAGCTATTAGCTAAAACTTGAATTTGAGTTTAGTTATCCAAAGAGAGTCATTTAAGAGCATTGACAAGTATAAAATTTAGTTAAAATCTCAACTTTTGGCTATAGTATTAATTTTTGACTAAATGAGTCTACATTGGACTAGCTATCTTAAAGTTAAAATAATAATATAATATTATATATATATTTTTTAATTTTTTTTTACAAATACAATTTATATATTTCCTAGAACTTCATGCTTTGTAAAAATAATGTATCTACTCTATCATATTCGTAATCAGTAGAATAAATAATGTGCATGTCATGCATGTTTTACCATTCAAAGAGAGAGAGAAGTGATAAAATAATAAAATATTACTTTCCATTGTGAATAGTAGCTAGTCATGTTTGGAGAGGACTTAAGATTTACTGTAACTCAAGTCTTAAGTTTTGAACTTTTGGCTAGTCCAATGTGAAAGTTTTTTCTCACATTTAGCTAAAATTAAGACTTGCATTGATATTTGGCTAGTCTATTGCCAATGCTCTAAATGGAACTTCGATAAATACTACTATGGGAAATGCTATACATTTGCCCCACACCTGCACATACTTCACATCATTTTTTTTTTTTTTTACACTCAATACGTTGAGTGTGTGCCGGTGTGTGGCAGATGTAAATATTTTTCCTACTACTATGCTAGGGAAATGGAGGGGGTAAAATTGTAAAAGAGGCAACTCCTTTGCTTCCACCTTGCGGGGTGCAAGTCGCGACATTTCCTTTTGAGTTTTGGAGAACTTTTCCAGTTTCCTACCCTAATTTCTCTGCCTTCCAGCAGCCCAGCCTTTGATAATCGTCCGCTCCGTCTCACCGTCTCACCGTCGCAGCACCTCTTGTCTCAGTCCGATCCGTCTCTCCGTTGCAGCAGCTCTTGCCATCAGCCACGGTCTCTCTCTCTCTCTGTGATGGATTCCATATTTATTAGTTTTTTTTTTTTGACTTTGGATTCTGGAATCAGACCCTACCCATGTGTAAAACGTTGTCCATTATGCGACTGGCCCTCAGAAAAAAAGGCCTTCAGTGAAGAGAAATCATTGAACGGAATGGATCCTGTAGGGATTATCTGAATAGGCTATTAAGATTCTAACGCATTGGTTAAGATTCAGACATTATGAGGGACTTCGATCTCATCTGTAATTCTGTATCATTGCTTTTTCGGCTACTACTTCTGGGAAGGTTCAATTGTCTCATGACCAACTATTAGGATTTGGGTTCTTGTTTAATTTTTGTTTTTTTCTGGGTTCACTTTCATGCGATTTTTTATTTTTGGGGTTGAGAGATGATCAATTTACTAGTCCTTCATTGCACTGATTATATCCTCTGACTATTACATTTACTTCACAAGATCAAGATTGCACTGAGGGAGAGATGCCGGTGATGCAGAAGCTGAGGATGTTTGTAGTGCAAGAGCCAGTCGTCACAGCTTCTTGCCTCATTGCTGGCGTCGGTAATTTCTTACTCACTTTCTCTTTTAATCGCTAACCTACGTTTCACATTTTCGGTTTTCTTCTGTTTTTATATACTTTCTGTTCAAAGTTTTGATTTGTCAAAATTTTTCGGTTTCATTATTTGAATTTTGAACAAATTGTATTGGGATTCTGGGCCTTTTTTTTGTTTGATTACTAAAATACGGAGGGACAGTTAATAATTTTCATGGACCAGTTTACTTATAAAAAAAAAGTAAAAAATCATGGACCAGTTTGAGACCAATTTTATGGTTTTCCAGTCAGATTCGGTTGGTAGGCTTGGGATATTTTTCTTAGAATTTATTTGGGTTTTACCTGTATTGGAAAATTGGCAATTGTAATGGTATCTATGTGACTGGAAATAAGTTTATTATGAATAATTAATGATTAGGGCATGGTTTGGTTAGCATTTGGGATGCGCTTAGTTAATGGATATCATAAACTCTATGATATTTGGTGAAACTGGGCAAAGTTCTTAATGACAAGAAGACAAGTTAAAATGGGCCATTTTTTGCATCGTATTAATGGGGCAATGATATTCACCTGTTACAACAAAAAAGAAATGTGAACAAGAAACTGGGAAACTGGTTGCTTGTGAGCAATCCCAAGGAAGTTTGTAAGGTTGAGTTATGTATGGAATTTTCTGTGACCTTATCTGTGGAATAGTGGGCAGTTCTTGAGGTATACTTGAATTGCAATATCAGTAACATGGGCATGTGGATGACAATTCCATCTCTTCAGCTGCTTGTCGGTGCATGCTGGGCAAAGAAAACTAAAATTGGGGTCCCTTTATGCGTAATCAACTGGACCAGAGGAAAGTAATAATAGAACTTTTAAGGTCAGGCAGGATCCCCCACAGTGCTTCTTTATGTTGGCCTATACTTGACTTGGATAACTATATGAGTAGCCATACCATACTACATAGCTAACTTTTTCTCTGATATACTCTAATTTGATCCACTTATGTGAGTGAGTTCCATATTACTGATTCATATAGATCAATCATAATTTCTATTGCTACTGATATTGTTTTATTTATTTGAATGGATTTTTTTTCCTGTAAAATAGCGACAATGACTAAAAGGGACACTGATCTATACTGTCTTCATTGCTCTCAGGAGAGCTCTATGCAAAGAACATAATATTCTTTTGTTGTGTGCAAGAGTGCCAAATTTGTTTTTTAATTTCTATAATTCTTTGAAAGATCATGCATTTAATGGATTTTCTACATCCGGTATTTTTGGGGTTTGTGGCTATCTCCATGGGGAAAATGAATTCTTCAACTTACTAGTTGATATCTTGTTAAAAATCCAGGCCTGTTTCTTCCAGCTGTTGTTAGGCCCATCCTTGACTCCTTTGAAGCATCTAAACAAGTTCCCCAGCCCGCTTTAAGTGATGTGAGTATTTGGTTTTGCAATATGTTTCTTTTATGCCTGTATCTATCAGTTTCTTTTCTTTTTCTGTGTCCTGTTATTTGGGTACTTAAATTTTAGTGTGTTTTCGAAATTATTTTCGTCTAAAACTCCTTTTCCTTTTGTGTAGAGTTAGAACTTACGTATTTTGTGACAAGTATTTAAAGAATATAAAGTTTAGTATGCAGTAGTTTTTTATTTACAAAGAATGACCATCTCATTAGCTGATAACTTGCCACACTTAGAAATAGCTAATAGTTTCACTACTTCGAGTAGCCTTCTTTTGAAAGCATACGCATCAATTATTCATGGTATAGGTGTACTTTTGGTGTTATACTTCAACCGTAGTTGGATGTACTGATCTGCCAGGGATGCTTATGCCCCTATAGTCTATATTGTGTATGTTACACTCTAACTATTCATAACCCCATGGTTCAACACCTCATGGGTGCAAACAATCATTTGGGGCCACACCCCCTGGTGAAAAGCCAGCGATTTAACCAGTTCCGTGTAGAGAAACTTCCGAAGGTGCGGTGCATGGGACCGAGGTTTACTCTGAGAGGTGGGTCCGAAGAGCCCTGCCTTGGAGAGGTTCCCCAACATTAAAAAAAAAAAATTACACTCTTAACTATTCATTCCTCGACCCTTTTCAGTAAGTTTTCATTTTTTCATCTCTCTCTACCTAAAAATCTTCAAAATTTGGGTGCTTGCTTTCATATGGTCATGAACATGGGAGGATTGAAAGAAAGGGGAGGGGGAGAGAAATCTTACCTACACTATTGATAGATACACATTCCCGAAGAACTCAACCTCGTTGCTCCCTGTAGTTGGATTGCATACTTTCCTTTTATGGTTTATTGGAATAATAAGAGAGGGATCAAGAAGACCATTTGCTAAAGTTATCATACTCGGATGGACTAGATCAACTGAACTAGAAAGATTGTTCTATTTCTGACTGTGACTGCTGTAATCAGAATGCAACACATTTAACAAGACCTTTCACATTAACTGCCTTAGTTTCTGTAATCCCTTTCTTTTTCTGTCAATGGTAACGACTCGTACGTTGCAGGTGGTTGCGGGTATGACTGGAAAGAAACAAGGGTGATGGTGTTTGTTGCTGACAAAATCTCAAATGCCCCCCCGCCTCCTTTGCACTTGATTTTATTCTCATCAGCAATGTAATAAGCCTGACTGTCACGTATTCGGGGTGAATTAAATGATACTAGTAGCGTATCAAAATCTTCTTATTTGTGCAAGGCATATGAATTATGAATGTTAAGGTTCACTTGAACCCTAACTAATGCATTCTTACATTCAACATGAAAATCTAGCAGTATGTATCTCTTCCTGCTACATTTTTGTTTCAATTTATGAATGAGAAATGCTGTCTAACTAAGAGATGTATAGTTTTACAAAAAATTTACTTTAGAAACTGATCTTGACTTGATGCTATATGTCATATCGTAAAGTTTTTATTTTATTTTATTTTAAGATAGATCAAACTTAGGGCTGTAAAATTTTTCCCTTGGACAGATAAAACTGACTAGACAGATTGGTTTCGGTCGACCGGTTTGGACCGATTAAGGGACCAGTCGATCTTGGCCTCGGAAAGTAAAGAAATTGAATTTTCGGTCTGTGACCGGTCTCAGGGTTGCGTTTTTTCACTCCCTACAGACTGAATTTAATATATAAATTTTTAAGTAATTTTTTATATGATATTTATAATTTTTTTAAGTAATATAAATTAAAAGCAAGTAATTATATAATTTTCTTCTAATTAATGTTAAGTAATTATTTAATTCTCTTCTAACCTAATTTTTCATACTTAGATTATATAAAAATTAAAGGTTAAGGATTTTAAGACAGTACTAACTATTAATTATTGATATTGATGGTATACATATTATTAGCATTATTAATTTATTATACTTGATTAAATTTTAAAATACTTAATCAGTCAAGTATAAACTTAGTCAAACAACTTAGATTACATCATTCATTTGATATTTTTTTTATCATTTTATATAATATTATTGTCAAAAACTTGAAAAAAGATTGCCTGAAATACTCTTTATAAGACCGACCAAACCGAAGCAATACAGTCCGGTTCGGTCTAAAGTCCTTATCGGTCCAATCCAAAATCCTCTTCCAAAACTGACTAGACCGGATGAATCACATCCCATCAAACGAATTACCAAATCAATTTGTTAGAAAACAATCTAAAGTTAATTATCAAGACTAAGGTCCGTTTGGCAGCACAATTATTCTAAAGTATTTTCAGATATTTCATTTCCAAACACAAAACAACTTTTAGTTTCATATTTTCTATCTAATTTTTACAACTTTTTCAGACTCCCAACTAAAACATAAAAAATAATACTATTTTTTCAAATTTCAAAATATAAATAATATTAAAAAAATTTATAATATTTGTATTTAAATTTTTCTTTCTCATTTTCTAAAACTCAAAAAAATATTTTAATTAAAACTATTTTACTATTATTAACAAATATATTGAGATATTATAAGTATCCAGGGTGTGTAAAGAAAGGATTTCTTTTGGGATAATGCAACAACAATTATAGGTTTTGCACGATTACTTTTTCGTTCTTAAAGTTTCAGTTTTATCATTTTGCTCTCAGAAATTTTATAATTGTATCAACTAGCTACTTCCCTCATATATTCTGATGGAAATTTTAACCGTGGCATTGGCTAAAAAGGAATAATATTTTATAAAAGAAGTTACAAAAAAAAAAAAAAAAATCACTTCCAAAGAAATTAGAAAAAAAACATAACATATAAAAAAAATTCACAGTATGTATAATTTTTTTTTAAAAAAAAAGTATTCTTGAAAGGACAAAAAATTAAAACAATAAATAGCTAAGAACAAATATAAAATCAAAAGTTCAAAAAATCTAAAATAAAATATAAAAATCAACAAATTGTGAATACATTGCCGAACATATTGTGGTTGCCTTGTTCTCTACAGTGCTTTAAAGGTCTCATATGTTTGTTACTCAACCAAATTAATCTGACCACAACTGCTGGCAGTTCCAATTTTTCTGGTTTAAGCTTTTCTATTAATACACTAAGTGCATGTTTGGGATTGTGGTGGGAAATATAGTTTATAACTTTAGGACTTATAGCTTATAACTTAAATAATAAGCTCTATAGTTCAAAAGTTGTTTACTGTCTGAAAAACATGTATCTAAATCTTTTAAAGTTAGTTACATTAATTTTTTTAAAAATATATAGTTATCTGCGGGAGCTTTTCTATAAAAACTTCAATTTGGTTTTTTTTTTAAAAAGTAGACTTTCAGTTTTTTTAGGTGATTAAAGTACTTTTTATAAATTTATCAAATATATCATTTTTTTTTCTTTAAAAGAGTTTTTAAATAATTAAAAGTACTTTTTAAGCTTTCAAACTCAATCCCAAACAGGCTCTAATAATCTTATGGAAGTCATCACCCTCTATTGTGCATTTCTGTATCTTTACATGGCATACACTCCAAAATCTTGAGCAGCTGGACATAACCATAAAGCATGCACAGCTATTTCTTCCTCCCTCTTACAAATTGGGCAAAGTGAATGATCAACAATCTTTCTTCACCTCCATTTTCCAATTGCATTTCCAAATATGTTTACCATTCGGTCCATATGTTTTTCCCTTCTGTTGTTCTACTACTGTATTATGTAAATGATGAGCACTTTTAACAGTGAATTGGCCATTGGGAGAGGCTTTCCAAAATTGTTTGCCTTCAGATTGCTGCGACTGATCAACTGAGCCTCATTTGCATCAACATCATATATGAGAGAGAGAGAGGTTTCACTAGTGAAGGTCTTGGTCAATCAATTTTTCCACATAACCATTTGTTAGAAATATTTTAAAATTAATGGACATACATAGATCATAATCATACATTGTATAATTTTCAAATGAGTAATGCTACATGCAATCGTAGAGTACGCAAGCGTCATGCAGTTGTTTTGAAAAAGAGTAGAGTACTCTACTATTAAAAAATTATTTTTTTTTATGTGGGTCTCGTATTTATTCATTTTTTTTAAAGTGATTGCGCGGCGCTTGTACACTCACGACCGCAACTATCATTTCTATTTTTAAATACAAAGTTTGAGTAATGTCTGTAAGGTCCATCATTATGATTTTGGTTAGATCATAAGCATTAAAGTGGTACAAGTCCAATTCATATGGAGAGACCCAATAAGGACCCATGTAATTTCATTATTTTATGATATGCAAAATTAAAACTTCGGTATTATATATAAGTTATGGCCCCACTCCAAATTTATTTTTTACTCACTGCATCTCATCGTTGTGAGTTTTTACATAGAATGAGTATTGAACGTAGAAAACCAAACTGTTGTGCTCTTCTCTCTGTTGGCTACAAGTACGCCATCTCTACTAAATGTCTACTAACAATTTGACATGAGATCTTGGCATATTTAGATTCTCCAAACCCAACAATTGGTATCAGAGACTCCTTATCAGATCATTGTGGAAATTCGGTTTCTATTATTTGTAAAATACGGTTTCGTATTTGTGTTGTCTTTCACCATTCAAATTAACTTTTGACTTGGTTTTAAAAATGAATGGGGCAACCAAATTTTTTTTTCTCAGTCTGTTGTGGTGGTCGCAAGTTGGTAGTTCTTTAAATTTCTCCATAACTGCCACTTGTGGTGGCACAAAACTATGTTCAATTTTTTAAATAAAAAAAAGGGCCACCAAAGGCACCAGGAATTGAAAATTTCCTCACCGGTGTTTCCTCGTCAAGATTCATAGGAAATGGTGCTTGGTTGGCCATAATAGTGATAGTAGCAACTAGATTTTTGCTACAGGAATTTGGATCGTAACATAATAGAAACTGGGTCGTGGATCTTTGGTTCGGTAGGGTTTCTTTGTTTTATGTTAAGTTGAGTTGGGTTATATGATATTGGGGCTTGTAGCAATGGTCTTGCCCAATTTTTGGGTCCAACCTTTAATCCTTTTGGGTTTAACTTTATTAAGCCAGGTGAATACCCATACCCAATACATGGATTGACCCTAACTCGTTTGACCGACCCATTTGGTATTCGGGTTAGTCAATCAATAGGGTTGACTAATTGTTGACCAGGTCGCCCAATTTGATCTGAATTCCAATCAATAGGGTTAGTCGATCAACAAGATTTGACTGTCTGGTTGACTGGGTCGCCTAGTTTGACCTAGCTCTGATCCTAACATAATTTGACAAATTAAAATAATTAAATAATACTTTTTTACAAAAATTAAGAATTAAAAAAAACTTTCCTTTTTTTAATAACACTATTATAGACAAGTTACTTAATATTGTCTTATTTATATACATAATTATTTTGTTCGAGATATGCATTGGCAATTTATACATATGGTTTAGAGAAATTAAAGTGATAAGTTGCCTAAGTGACCTCTATCATGGAGATCTTCTCATTGGCCTAAAAATTTAAACTTTAATTAATTGCATCCAGTTACATCTATATCCATGTGAATAACAATCGGTCCAAAGAAGGTTGTTATTTGGCCGGATCATAGATGGTATAAGGTAGTTAAATGTAAATTGTATAATTTTCGAATCAACCTATGTATTCAGTAGTTGGTGCAAAGGTTGGTTATTGTTTGGCCAAGCCCTAATTTTATATTACTTATGCTAGCTAGCATTATTGGGAGAAGGCCACTTGCATCTCGATTTAGGTTCAAGAACAAAGCTCGTATAAGCTCGGCTTGACTCATTTGAACTTGTAATAAATGTGTTGTATATTTACGTGTTATATTTATTACATATTAGTTGCATTTTATATACTTAATTGTATATTATTAATTTACATATAGTTTACCTTATTTGATATATTTATTATGTTCCCAAAGTGCGTTTAGGATAATTTGTATTATTCTTTTTTTATAAAAAAAATATTTTATGTAATTAGTTATGAATGTTTAGTTGTGTATTTTATTACAAGTTATATGATATATCAAGCTATTTGATGTTTGTAATACAATTTATTTTATAAATTTAGTTAATAATGTATTATGTAATATAACATTAATGTTATATATGAATTTTCTAATTGTTACATAGATTATAGCCTATTGATATGGTAATAAATGAATGAGTGAATACACATTTACTTGAAAGAATTACCAAATTAACTATAATTTATTAACTATAATTTGTATATATAATCTAGATCATAACATAAGTTGATGGTATTTCTTTTTAATTAAAGAATCATATCATTAACCTTATGCACAATATGATTTTCATTATAGTAAATAAATGATAACACATGTTGTAAGTTATAACTATTACTTATTATTTATAGTTGCATATTATTATACTTTAATATATGTACATGAACTTATATATTATAATTATATATTTATATCATATGCTTGTAATACACTAATAAATATAATATACAATAATGTACGCTGTAATATAAATATAATATACAATAATGTACGTTGTAATATATCTATAACTTATATTTAATAATAATATATTATACAACTAGAACTTTGATTTATTATATTATCTATACATTAAATGGTTTAGTTTAACACATTTATTTAATGTGTGTGTGTGTGTTTTTTTTTTAATTTATAACTATAAGTTAATTTATTTTATAAAAAGTTATATGATAAGAATTTTTTAATCAAAACTACTTGGTTGAAAAGTTAAATAATTAGATTTTTTAAAATTTAAAGTTTTTTATATTAATCAAAAGATAAGAATTAGGACTAAAAAAAATCGAGTTCGAGCTCGAGCTACTAAAGTTCGAGTCGTATATTTATTTTTAGTCGAGTTCAAGCCGAATACAAAAACATTAATAGTTAACGAGCCAAGTTCAAACAAGGATATTTTAATCTTATTCGAGTTTGAACGAGTAAACATGCTAATCGAGCTCGAGTACCCTTGTTCGAATTTGGCTCAACTCAGTTCGTTTGCAGCCCTAATTGTCAATACTTTAAAATTGATGGAACATTTATTTATTGTAAGTTTCTTTTATTTTCTTATAGTCAATGCATATTTGATATCTGACAATTTGAATAACATAACAACATTTAATGGATCTGAATTTGCAAAATCGAAAGAGCATGTTACTATTGTTCTTGGGTGTATGGATCTGGACTATGCGCTTCGGATTGATGAGCCTCCCAAGCCTACTTATCAAAGTTTTGCTAATTAGAGGGCAACTAATGAGAAATGGGAGCGCTCTAATTGCATAAGTCTTATGATAATGAAGTATCCTAGTTCTAATTAATATTCGAGGTGCAATGCCTGAAGAGGAAAACGCCAAGAAGTGCTAAAGCCAAATAGCATACCGACTTGTTGCATCAGAAAAGGTAGAGACAAGTACGTTTGTTAACAAACTTATCTCAATGCGATATAATGGCAAATGGAACATAAGGGAGTACATTATAGAAATGTCAAAACTTCTTACTAGATTGAGAGCCCTAAAGTTAGAGTTTTCTGATGAAGTTCTCGTGCATCTCAATTTAATTTCTTTTTCTGAAGAATTTGGTCCCATTAAGATTAATTATAATACTTAGATGGATAAATGAATTCTTAATGAGCCCATTGCTTAGTGTGTGCAAGAGGAAGAGATGTTGAAATTAGAAATGATAGAAAGTGCTCACTTGACAACTTTTAATCGTGGAAATCTGAGCACCAAGAAAAGGAGGAATAATATATAAAGCTAAGTCAGTAGCGGATGCAATGACTTCAAAGGCAATTGTGTAACAGAGATAAGATAAGATGTCTACCTGTTACTTTTGCAAGAAGGCTTGTCATGTGAAAAAAGATTGTCTCCAATATCAGAAGTGGCTTGCAATGAAAAATTATTTTCTATATATATATATTTTTTGCATTGAAGTTAATTTAGCTATTGTGGCACCTAACACTTGGTGGGTAGATTTGAGAGCTACTATTCACATCAGTGTCACTATAAAGGGTTACCTAAAGTACAAAAAATGTAGTGATGATGAAAAATTCATTTACTTGGGAGATGACAATAAAGTTAGTGTAGGTGCAATTGAAATCTATAGACTAAAATTAAAACCTAGTTTGTATTTTAAAATCTGTGTTGAACGTATAAAAGGTAAGCAAAGAAATATAAGAAAAATAGGTGCCAACATGAGTTTAGACATCTTAGAAATGATATATATTGAAGTTTGTAGTCTATTCCCTATGGCATCTTGGGGTCAACGATATTTTATTACTTTTATATATAATTGTTCTCATTATGAGTATCTATATTGGATACATAAAGAATTACAAGCATTGAACATTTTTAACGCTTATAAAATTGAAGTTGAAAATTAGCTTGATAAGAGGATTAAGTCTGTTAGATCTAACCGTGGTGATGAGTACTCTAGTAGATTGGACAAATTAGGTGAACAATAATCCAAGCATTGGACTTGGAAGACTAATCCGTTGCGCTCTTTCCTTCAATGGCTACAGGTATGCTCTCTATCAAATTTCTACTACGGTTTGACATGAGATCTTTGCATATTCGGATTACCAAATCCAACAGCATTCTCATCCAATATTCTAATTGGTGATAGAGTTTCAAAAGAAGAATCGCCTTGAAATGGTTTATATTTCCAGATCTACACTTGTTTCTCATTCCCAATTCTCAAAGTAAAGCAGTACATAAGCTCATCCAAGCAAAAGAAGGCTTTAGGACAAGTTCCCATCCAAAACAAAACCATGTGGGAAGCATTTTGCCTTATAAATTTGACTTGTGAGAGAGTTAGGAAATTATAGTAACTGCCAACATTGTTTAGCGAGCAAGACTTTATTGAAACACTCTAAGTCTCGAGGCGCAAGACCCCCGTCTGCTTTTGTTTTTCTCATATGATCCCAACATATCTAATGAACACCATTAGATTTTGCTTGGAAGTTCTGCCAAAACTTTCTGATTATCTTACTTATCTCTTCACATAATGTCTTTGGAAAAAGAAGAAGCACATCCATACTATAAGTTGGGATGGATTGTAAAATAGCTTTAATCAACACCTCATTACCTACTTGAGATATAAACTTAGTTCTCCAATTATTAATTCGACTCGAGTTCTATTTTAATGTGTTGAAAGGACTTGATCTTGGACTTTACTATTTTTGGTGTGTTGAAAGGTACTTGTCAAAATGTTTTGTTGGACAAATACTAGTAGTGGGTAACAAAAGTTCTTGAGTATGCATGCTTGTGCTTTTTTTTTTTAAAAAAGATAGTTAACTTAGCCAAGTTATGTTTATACCCTAAAGCATATGCTCATACAATTCTAGAATGTGATACAGTCTCAACCACTCTATAGAATTGACTTTACAAAACAATAGACTATCACCAGAAAGAAAAAAATGACTCATTCTCAGTTCCACACTAGCAATAGGTAGACCTGATATAACTCTATGCTACATTGCATCCGATATGAGAGAACTTAAATCCTCAAGCACAAATTATAAAGAGATAAGGTGAGAGTGGATCACCTTGTCTTAGTCCGCGTGTATACACAATCTTTCCTTGTAGCTCCTTGTTGACGAGAATTAAAGTCACTAAATTAATACATTTCACCATGGTTTGAATCCACTTTTCAGCAAACTCTATCTTTCTCATAACCTCTTCTAAATACAATCATTCAACTCAGTCATATGCTTTACTCATATCTATCTTAATAGCCATATAACCATCCCTACCACTCATCAAGGAGTTCATAGTGTGCAAAGTCTCATACACAACAAGGATGTTATCAGTAATTAGTCTAGCAGGTGAAATGCACTTTGGTTTGGTGAGATGATACTAGGTAAGATGTGTTTTCAATGTTGACCCAAAAAATGGCAGGATCTGAAGTTTTGGGATATTTTATGTAAGAATTTCACAAGAGTGAATTATAGAAAAAAACCTTACATTTCATTACTGAGATTGTACTGAATATATACATTTTTGTATGAGATATTACAGTAGTGACTACAACTTTACAATCTTGACAGTGAATCTAAAAATGGAAAAAAAAGAACAAGATCAACTATTGATTATGTAACAGTAGAATTGAGTGATCTAAGCAATCTAATGAGTTGTCTTTATGTGAGGAATCTATGCAATCAATTGGCTTAATAGCCCCCAACAAGGTAATGGAGAGTTTTGAAGCATTAGCTTGTCTCTAAGAAGAATGAAACGGACTAAGATAAGGCCCTTGGTGAAGATGTATGCACAATGATCAGATGTATGAATATATTTGATTTGAATATCATTGTTTAAAACATTCTCCCGAATGAAGTGATAATTAACCTCAATATACTTGGTATGAGCATGAAATATGGGATTGGAAGCCAAATCAGTAGCACCAAGGTTGTCACACCATACAGTCGGGGATGAAGTAAATGAAAATTTGAAGTCACAAAGAATCATCCTTAAGCAATATAACTCAGTTGTAACTAGTGCTAGAGAGCGATACTCTACCTCTATGATGTTGTGAGATACAACACTTTTCTTTTTAGCACACCATGAGATGAGGCATGGACCAAGACAGACACCAAAACCATTAGTAGACCTGGGTTCATCAAGAGAACCTACCCAATCCAAGTCACAATAAGTATGTAGTGTAAGAGAGCCACGAGAAAAGTGAAGTCCATGAGTAATAGAGCCCTTAGATATCTGAGCACCCTCTTGGTTGTAGTCCAATGAGAGGTTGTGGAAGAATGAAGGAGTTGGCACAACTGATTTACAGCATAAGCAATGTCGGGTCTTGTCAATGTGCAATATTGTAAGGCACCTACAATTTTTCTGTATTCAATGTCGTCAACAAAGGAATCACCATCATGTTGTGGTAGCTTGTTGCTAGATGCAATAGGTGAGGAACAAGCCATGGCAACAACCATATTAGCTCAGTGTAGTATATCTAAGGTGTACTTTGATTGGCTGAGATGAATTCCATTGTGATCCCTGTAAGCTTGTACTCCAAGAAAAAATGTCAAGTTGCCTAAGTCTTTGACTGCAAAGTCTTTTTGAAGAAGCTGAATCAAGAGTGAAATATGTGACAAATGTGTGCCCGTGACAATTATGCCATCGACATACACAAGCAGCAAAATGTGAATGTTAGCTTGCTGAAAAATAAAGAGTGAGTGATCAACTTGTGACTCCTTGAAGCCAAGGGAAAGCAAAACCTATGAGAATTGAGTGTATCAAGCTCGAGGAGCTTGTTTAAATCCATAAATGAATGTTATTAGCCTACATACATAGTCTGAAAATTGAGGGTGTTTAAATCATTGGGGTTGCTCTATGAAGAAAATTTCTTGCAAAGTGTCATGCAAGAAGGCATTGGAAATGCCCAATTGGTTAACTGGCCAATTGAAGTGAGTGGCAAAAGTCAAGACCACTCGAATGGTGGAGGGTTTAATCACTAGACTGAAGGTCTCAGTGAAGTCAATTTCATCATGTTGCTCAAATCCTTTAGCAACAAGTCTTGCTTTGTATCGATCAAGGCTACCATTTGGTTTTTGTTTAACTTTGAAGACTCATTTGCAATGAGTAACATTGTGGTGGGTGCGATGAGGACAAAGTACCCAAGTCTTCTTTGCTTGAAGCGCATTGAATTTAGCAGTCACGACAGCCCTCCATTCCTCAGATTTAATAGCTTAGGAAAAAGAAGTAGGTTCTTTGGAGAAAATGGTAGTGTGGAAGGTTATTAGGGGATGTTTAATAGAGTAGTAGAGATGGTAGTCAGGGAAGTTTTTGGGTTTGGAAGTTCCTGCTCTGGCTCGGGTAACAATTGTGTGAGTGGATTGTGGGGATAATGGTGTTGGTGTTGAAGTAGTAGGTGAAGTAGGGACTGATGTCATAGGGAGAAGATTAGGAGTAGTATAATCCTGGGCAGAATTTGGAGCGGGGACTCTGAAATCTTCATGATGTTCAAAATTCTCTACATATGAAACTTGCATGGAATCTCCTACAAGGAAAATCTTTATGGGCTCAATTTTTCTTACCAAAATATGTGGGTTCGACACATATCTCACTTGTTGATTCTTTAAAGGGATCTAGATTTTGGCGTATGCTCATGAAGAATCTTATGTTTGTGCAAACAAATTCCTTGTGGCATGTAAAAAATGGAAACTTGTCTTTTTGGAGGGATCATTGGGTGGGAGAGGAACCGCTATGTGATTAACAAGAGATTACGGACCTCCCTACACTGAAAGTGGGCGGAAAGTTTACTACTCGGAGTGCCTAGGACTGCCTGCGAATTCATGCACCTCACGTGTAATGGACAGAATGGATTTGGCACCCTTCCCTTCCAAAAAAAATGTCGGTTCTAATGTGGAAAGCCTTGCATGGCTGCTTAACTGTGGATGACAGACTTCATCGAGTTGGTATTAATATTGTCTCAAAGTGTGACTGTTGTTCTTTGGGTGCTTATGAAGATCAGAACCATGTGCTTGCTATAGGTGACTTTGCTACACAGAGTTGGAGACGGTGTTGTTCTCAATTAGGCATGCCGTCATTGTTCGTGGAAAGAAAAGGTAGAATGCTGGTTTTGACGTGCAAAAAGGTCTTCTTGCAGAGGGCAGCTCCTTGGTATCCTTCCAGTTATTGTTACTTGGCGATTATGGTGGAGGAGATGCAAGGCTCAAATGGAGGGCACTCAGGAATAAATTGAAACGGTATGGCTCTCTATTAAGCACTGGTTGTCTTGGGTGGGTTCAAAAATGAAAGGCCAGGAAAAGTTCAGTAAAGGGATGATGAGATACTGCAGGCTTTAAATCTTCCTCTCCCACGGGCTAAAAAAAAAACAGGGAAAATAGTGAAGTAGGAGAGACCAAAAAGGGGATGGTGTAAACTAAATGTGGATAGTTGTTCTTTGGGAAACCCTGGTGCATCGGGTGCAAGGGGAATCGTAAGGGATCACACTGGAGATATGAGATTGGGTTTCTTTTTTCCTATTGGGCATTGTACTAACAACTATGCAGAGGCAATGGGTTTGTATCATGGATTGAGGTATGCCCAAAATATGGGTTTTGATGTCATTGAGATTGAAATGGATTCCAAATTGATTATTGATTGGGTAAGTAATAAGAGATGCGGTTTGTGGTACCTGGAGGATTTCTGGGAGGAGATTATGAGCTCTCTTGATGATATTCGGTTTACATGTAACCACATTTACAGAGAGTGTAACGCTGCTGCTGATAGCCTGGCGAAGCTTGGTGCTAAAGGTAGAACAATCATATCTTACTCCACTTTGGACCTTCCAAGGGAGACTAGAGGCTTTATAAGACTGGATAAAGGAGGCTTGCCATATATGAGGAGAGAGTAGATGTAGGTTTACACATTTTTTAGTTACGTTTTTCTTTTTTGTCAGTTTGGTTAATAAGTGGGGTATTTTCTATGTTTATAGTTTATAATTTATTTGTTTTTTATGCTTGGATGTGATTTTTTATATATGAATTGTAACTCAGGTGTCAAGTTGTAACCATTAGGGGTGGGTAACGGGGCCCCGCCCCGCATAGAGAGGGCCTAGCAGGGGCGGGAGGCGGGATGACCCCAGCGGGGCCCCGCCTCGCCCCCCGCCCCCGTTCCACATATAATTTTTTATTTATTTATATATATATATAAATATATTATATAGATATATACAATTTATTAAAGACTTAAAATTATATTCAAATCATTGGATTGCCTTGGCCTCCTATATAAACGTTGGTCTAGAAGGCCAAATCAATCCAAAATCTAACTCTATTGAGTTTAAGTTTTTTTTATATTTATAAATTTTAATTTATTATTTAAATTATATTATAATTTGGGTCTAAAAAAATATTTTTAGACCAAAAGTTTTTTTTTTTAACACAATGTGGTGGGCTAGGCAAGGGGCGGGGCGGATGGGATTTTTTCCCCCGCCCCTGCCTCCCGGGGGCCGGGGGGCGGGTGAAAAACCCCCAATCCCCGCATGGTGCGAGGCAGGGTGCGGGGGAGGGTAACCCCGCCCCGCACCATGCAGGTATAACCCCTAGTAACCATGGTATTTCTCCGCCAAAAATGATGATTTTTTCAATATATTTGGGGTACCGTCCTCTTCTAAAATAAATGGAGCGGGGATGTTGGGTGAATTGGATAAGGGTATAGGGCTATAGGGCTATAGGGCTAGATAGAGAGGGAGAAGGGGAGCTAAGAGGAAGAAAGGAAGAAGAGATAAGAAATGAAGAAGATATAAGAAATGGAGAAGAAACAATACATGTAGAAGAGTCCTTGTTTAGTAGAATAAAGGGCAAAAGAGCCTAGTTCAGGTGGGACATTTTTGGTATGTGAGTCAAGCAAGGTTCCCAATGTGAGAAGTTCAGCTTGGAAGGCTTCAAAAGACATGGGCTGAGCTCGGGTGGCAAAGGAAAAATTGGTAATGAAGGGTGTGTAGGAGGGATGGAGGCCACTGAAAATAAAAGAGATGAGATCTTCATCTTCGACAGGCTTCCCCATAGTTGCAAGTTGATTTGCACATTGCTTGGCCAATTGAAGGTAGGCAGTGCATGATTTAGAGTCTTGGCAAAGAGTCTGCAATTATCTTTTTAAATGAGCTACATGAGACCTAGATTGCTAGGCAAAGCGTGTAGCAAGAGAGGTCCAAGCCTGCCTTGAGGTATTGAGACCATAAACTGTTGATAAAATCAGTTGTTGATTATGTAATGGTAGAATCAGAGTGATTTGAGCAATCTAATGAGCTGTGTTTATGTGAGGAATCTGTGCAATCAATAGGCTTAACATTTTATAGGAAATGATTTCTGAGATCATGAATTGTCTTCAGTAGAGTGTTATGTAGGGAATCGCCAGTTTGTGGCATTCACCAGAAGAGAGCGGGCAAGTTCTTAATGACAAGAAGACAAGTTAATTGGTTATTTTTCACATCATAATAATGGTTGATAATGATATGCAGTTGGTACAATAAGAAAGAAACATGAACAAGAAACTGGGAAACTGGTTGCTTGTGAGCAAGCCCAAGGAAGTACTTTGTAAGGTTGAGTTATGTATGGAATTTTCTGTACCTTATTTGGATCCACTTATTTGAGTGAGTTCCATATGGACTGGATGATCAATATTTTGGTTTGAGGTTATTTCCATGGGGAAAATGAATTTCTTCGAATTTACTAGTTGATATGTTGTTAAAATTTCAGGCCTGTTCCTTCCAGCTGTTGTAAGCCTCATCCTTCACTCCTTTGAAGCATCTTAACAAGTTCCCCATCCTCAGCCCCGTTTGGATAGTGACATAAAATGAAATAATTTTAGATAAAAGTAAAAAGTTGAATAAAATATTATTAGAATATTATTTTTTAATATTATTATTATTTTTGAATTTGAAAAAGTTGAATTGTTTATTATATTTTGTGTGAGAATTTAAAAAGTTATAATGATAAGATGAGATAAAATTGTTTCTGTATCCAAACAGGACTTAAGTGATGCGAGTATTTGGTTTTGCAGTATGTCTCTTTTTTGCCCGTATCCCGGTTTCTTTTCTTCTTCTGCTTGTTATATGGGTACTTGAATTTTATCTATTCTTTTGGAATCGTCTAGAAACTCTTTTTCCTATGTGTGGAGTTAGAACTTACTTCATTTTGTGACAAGTATTTAAAGAATTTAAGGTTAATATGTAGAAGTTTTGATTTACAATGAATGGCATTCCATTCATTGATAACTTGTCTCACTTAGAAACAGCTCATAGTTTGGCTGGCTTCGAGGAACCTTCTTTTGAAAGTATAAGCATCAATTGTCATGGCATAGTGTTGTACTTTTGGTGTTATACCTCAACTGTAGTTGGATGGACTGTTCTGCAAGGGATGCTTATACCCTTTTTATAGCATTCCTTACATTATGTCCCGTTTGGATTAAGTGTTTCATCTCATCTTATTCTTACAACTTTTTCAAATTTTCATACAAAATATAATAAACAATTCAACTTTTTCAAATCTCAAAATAATAATAATATTAAAAAATAATATTCTAACAATATTTTTTTTAACTTTCATTTTTCATTTAAAACCATCTTATCTCATCTCTGAATCCAAACTAGCAAGCTTTCATTTTCTCTTCTCTTTCTCTTAACTAAATGTCTTCCTAATTTGGGTGCTTGCTTTCATATGGTCATCAACATGGGAAGATTGAAAGAGAAGGGAAGGTGGGAGAGAGAAATCTTACCAACCGGGTCAGAATTGATAGACTAACTGAACAATTCATGAAAAATTCAGCCTCATTGTGTCCTGCAGTTGGTTTGCATGCCTTCCCTTCATATTTATTGAAATAATAACAAAAAAGAGAGGGGTCAACTGAACTGGAAACTTTGTTCCATTTCTGACTGTGACTCTGCTGTGATCTGAATGCAATATATTAAGAACTTTCACATTGATTGCATTTGTTTCTGGCAACCCTAATTTTTTTTTTTTTAACAAATTGACATGACTTAGTTCTTTTTTGTTATTTTAAGATAATTTATATCAAATCACGTCAGGTTGTAAATTCTTATTTGCAATACTTTTTGTAGACCTAACACTTCTCTTTATTAATTGCTGCAATGCATCCCACAATTCTACACTATGTTGCTACTTTGAGAGTTGCTACAGCTCAGAGTCTCAGACACTGGAATTGGCTTGTGCACCATATATTCAAGAGCTAAAATCATACACACACTTTTACCACAGACTAGACTAAAGATGAAACATCATAATACATAAAAGATTACAGCAGTACATCTGCTCTTTCTCTTTTGTTCTCTTCTCTTCTTTGGTAAATAAGGATCATCTACCATACACTTCATTAATAATTAGCACCTTCACCCGAATTTGGCATGTTCCGATGGCTGAACCGTACATAATTGTACAGCTATATATATTGAATTCCTTTGCTAGAAGCCCAGATATCTTTCCATAAATAAACATGGCCGAGATTAAAAAAGGAAAAATGAAAAAGCCTAGCAGAGCTTAAAGAGCTAGCAGAAATATGCAAGCAATATACGTCCTTTTCTTTAGTGGAAACAGCTAATGTCAATGGACCCATCTTAGGGTTTACACTGTGAACTCTTTTAAGTCACATGTGCCATCTTTCTTCAACTTCCTACTCCCCCATGGAACCACCTGCTTCAAGCCCTTGTACATAGTTGCCTGCAATATCCAACATCTCAAATTGTTGTGCAATGTTGTTGACACAAGGAAAACCAGAACTACAAAATCACAGGAAGGAACCCTCAGTTTGGACCACTTTCTTACTTGAAAAAGCGTAGCCAACATTTAGCTAAATACCAATTTCCCCTTAAACCAACCCCTGTAAAAGCAACCTTTATAGTTTTATTTTAAAAAGCTCCCAGCCTTGGTATGGTTGGGGAACCTTTATCAAAGGCTTGGGTCCAACTAGTAAGCCAGCAGGACGCATTTTTTTGTCAACACCAAAAGTCTTGGCAACTTTGTAGAACCACAGACCAAGATAAGAAAAATGCCATAAGAACTCAGAATCCAAAGTTTAATTTGTCTAGAAACATAGAACATGAAGTCATTCAAAACAGAAGCGAGAAGGTAGATTGCACACTAAAGCATAAAAATGAACCAGAGCAAAAACGATTAAAAAACTTGAAAGAGAAAAACATACCCAGAAATGAGAGCGGGCATGGGAGAGATTGGATAAGCTTCCTGTCCTTCTAAACTTTGTCATCTTTACCTTTGTACTGTTGCCCTCTCCCACACTACTACCACCATCACTCTCTCTATCCAAGGAAGATGGAAAGACATGACTGCAGCCTCCAACCTCTCTTTTAGCTTTGAAAGCCTTCCTGCCCCAAGAACCAAACCAGCCTCTCTCCTTGACACCTGATTTATTGCTAGCAGTAATGGCTCCAAGCTGCCCTGATCTCTCGTGGCTGAAAGACCCATAGCACTCCCCAGAAGTGATTCTAAAGGAAGCAGACTGAAATCGAGACCTGCCCACAAAAGGACCCTCCAAGACAGTGGTGGGGGAAGGCAATTTTGTATCAAAGAGCAACCTTGGAGGAAGTTCCAAGCACTTGGTTGTGAGGTTGGTGAGAGTGGTGCAGGGCCTGGGCTTGCCTGGTTCTTCTTCCCAGCGAAATGGGACTGAGGCTGAGGAATGGAGTGGTGGAGTTTGCATCCCAGAAGGATCTGTTGAGTGCATCATGGGTGGGACTGAAAGGAGTGGTAGCTTTAGAATGGAGCTTGCCTCCGGCTCTGCCTCTCCCGCGGTTCCCATGTCTCTCTCTCTCTCTCTCTCCCTCTCTCTGTGGGTGCTTTTTCGGTGTTGTTTTTTTATGGAGAAACGTGAGACAAGGGGGAAGGAGAAGGAAAAGTCCTCGGGAGAAAAGGCTGGCCTGTTTAGTAATCCGTCGTGTTGGAGAGGAAAATGCTAAAAAGGGAGCACCCCTATGTTATTATCATGAGCTCTCACGTATTCCTGTTCAAACTTCTAACGTGAATTGCGACAGGTCGTTTTCACTGTATCATGCATTTTAGATTTGAGTGGCGCTAGAGCCACCGCTCCCAGTTACCGCTGGAGCTACCGTTAGTGATATTGTGAATTTTATTTTTTTATATTTTATTTTATGTATTTTTTAATACATTTAAATATTTTTAAAAAAATAAAAAAATTCATAATATTATTAAAAAGTACTTACTTAATCATTAAGTAAAAAAAATAATAAAAAAAAATAAAAAAAGTAGAGTGATAAAAACTATTGGTAAAACTCATTGGTAAGAGTAATATTATTCTTTAGATTTATATGCAGATAAATTTTATTGGTAAGATGTCGAGAAAACAGTACATTAGTAAGAAGAGTTTAAAAATCAGATATTATATAAAAAGTGTCTTCACATCAAATAACTCATATCTAAAATAGATAAAGGAATTTTTAAATTAAAAAACTCTTCTCATCAGTTACTATTCACTATCTCACATCTAGGGGTGTGCCCCGTCCCGTTTCTGCCCCGCCTCCGTATGGGCGGGTGGGCTACCCCGCTCCTCCCATGCGGGGGCGCGGTCCCCCGCCCTGCATAGAGAGGGTCTACCCTGCCCCTCGCCCCCCGCTCCCGCTCCACATATAAATTTTTATTTATTTATATATATATAAATAAATATATTGTATATAGATATATATAATTTATTAAAAACTTAAAATTATATTCAAGTCATTGGTTAAGGATGACTATTGTATTACCTTGACTTCCTATATAAAGGTTGGCCTAGGAGGCCAAATCAATCTAAAATCTAACTCTAATGAATTTAAGTTTTTTTTATATTTATAAATTTTAATTTATAATTTTAATTATATTATAATTTAGGTCAAAAAAATATTTTTAGACCAATTTTTTTTTTTTAAACACAATGTGGTCAAAAGGCGGGGGGCGGGGAGGATTGAATTTTTTCCCCCACCCCCGCCTCCCAGGGGCGGGGGGCAGGGGGAAAACCTCCAAACCCCGCATGGTGTGGGGCGGGGTGCGGGGGAGGGTACCCCTCACCCCGCACCATGCGGGTATCACCTCTACTCACATCTCACACCTTATAAAAAATACTTATATATATACTTTATAAAAAAAAATTATAATTATGGAGTGTATGAATGAATAATAGCTAATGCATAGAATTTTTCTTTCAAAATATCCTCTCTTATCATTCAAATGTAATATACAATATTGCCAGAGTATAAATATGTAGTTTGATACTTTTTATCTATGCATACATTTTTTTTATAAACTTATCTCCCTCCCTCTCTCTTTCTTTATTATTTCTCTTTCTTCCTCATTTCATATATATCTTTCTTATTACTTATTTCTATATTTTTGTTTTCATTTGTTCAATTTTTAAGGAAACAAATAAAAAATTTGGATAAGTTGTTGGATGGTGCTCTTGTGAAGAAGTGATTAGTTAAAATAGAAAAAATAGAATTTGATTAGTTATTTTAGATAAAGAAATATATATATATATATATATATATATATATTTAAAGGAGTACTATGACTACAAATGAATTATATAAAAGTAAACCTATAAATTAACGTGCTTTTATGTGATCCGTCAGATTTACTTTACAATAAAAATAACTTTATAATCTAAAGAACCACATCATGTTGTAAGATTATTTTGTGTTATTCATTTATGGCTAGATTATTTCTCATATATAAATAAAATTATACACACACAACCCTTTTTATAACTTTTTTAACAACTATATTTTAAAATGAGAGTATTTATATAAATTTATTTTACTTTTGTACATTATTTTACAAAAATACTTATTATTTAAAACATAGTTGTATAAATGATTATAAAAAAGATTGTATCTCTATCATTCTTCATCTTTTTGAAAACCAAAATTTACGCATCGCACCCTTTAATAACTATTAATCGCCAAGTAATATTAGTGTTTAACTCTAATCATCAAGATAAATACAAATATATATATATATATAGAGAGAGAGAGAGAGAGAGAGAGAGTATGTTGTGACAAGATATTAGTAATGATATAGAGAAAAAGCATCTATATCTTATGAGATTATTATTACAGTGCTAGGATGCCGCCCAGCAATGACCGTTGGGCATGCTGCCTAGTACAAATTTATCTTTTTTTTTTCATATTGTTTTGAACATATTTAACTATTTTTAAAAAATAAAAAAATACATTAATACACTAAAAATTATTTTTTTAACCAATAAGTAAAAATAAATAAATAAATACATTAGTAGGGAAGGGGGGGGGGGGGGGGGGTAAACATACTAGCATTTCAAAGATTGTAATGAACAACATTGTAGACATAACCCAATACTAATTAAAAGAGATTATGGACAAAAAGTGAAGATTTTTGCAACTTCTTGCCACTTATGTTAGCAGAAGAATATAATTTGCAGTTTTTCATATTTAGTAATACACAACATGAGGGTATAAATGAAAATTAAAGTGTATTTTTCTCTTTGAAAATAATTTAGAATTTACAGCTCATGATTTCCAACCAATTAAAAGACAACTTATGGCAGAAAAAAGGATGAGCATTAGCATTAGTCTATGCATATACATATGTAAAATCACCTCTTTTGCATATCCACTTTATCATTCAAGCAAAATTCTCACATTGGCTTATACATATTTGAGACAAAATAATAATAAAATCAATTTTATTATAATAAAATTGCTAAAATTATTATTATTTTAATAAAATTATTATAATAAAATTATTATTTTATTATTATTAATTTTTTGCTAAAATCAATTTTATATATATATTTTGTAATTAGCATCCACTACATACATTTGACATTAATAATACAAATGTAATAATAAAAAATATAATTTTTTTATATATTATATTAAAAATATAATAAAATGAAATATATATAATATATTATAATAATAAAATGAATGTGCAAATGAAGGTTTGTTGTGTTGTTGAATGAGAGAGAAAATGAAAGGATTGTGAGAGAGAGAGTGGGAGGAGAGAGAAATAATGATTAAAATATAATTTGTAGGGTGAATAGTGGTTATCCAAATTTGGATAAGTACTGTTCATAGGTAACTAAATATTTGGATCTGCATAAGCCAATGTGAAGGATTTTAGGGTCATATTATGCAAATATGACTTTGCATATGCATATGCATAGACTAATGCTAATGCCCTAAGAGCAAGCCATTGCCAATGCAAGTTTAAATTAGAAGCAAATATGAGAAAAAACGTCCGCATTGGCCTAGCTAAATTTATGAAGTTTAACATTTATGTTACAGTATATGTTAGCTCCTCTCTATATCTGGCGAGCTACTGTTCACGGACCAAATTATTATTTTATCATTTCTCTACTTCCTGCTAATTTTTTCCCTCGGTTTTTCTCTGTCTTCGTCCCCAAAACCCTTCATTTCATCTTTCTTTCCTTTCTTTCTCCCGAAACTCCCTTATTTTCTTCGTTTTCTTTTTCTCCCGAAGCTCCCTTCTTTTCTTCGCCCTTTTCTTCTTCAACCCGCAAGCCATAATCTCCATTTTCTTCTTCAACCCGCAAGCCATAATCTTCTAGCCCCATTCTTGCTGAGGCGTCGCTTTTCCTCAGCCCGCAAGCGTCCCCTTCTCTCCAGTGGTCGCCTTATCCAGCGGTTGCCGTAGTTTTCGTTCTCTCTAACGTAAGTTTCTCTTCCTCGCTCTTCTCTCCCTCTTCTCTGTGTATTCTCTGTGCCGTCTCCTCTCTCCCTCTTTCCCGATTCTCACTTTATCTTCTTCGAGTAATTAAATCACATCCTCTTTTGCGTTGCAAGAAGAAATAATTGTTGAATCGGCTTCGTTCCACAAATCTTCCAGAAGGTTCTTCAATTTCCTCCACGAATCGGCTTGGCTCTACCCTATACAACATCTGCCACTACAAATTTGCCACTACCGTTGTGCGATTTGGGTAAATGCTTTGCTAATTTTTTTTTCTTTTTGAGGATGAAATGGTATGGTGTATCAAAATTTGCCACAGATTTGCTTGGTATTTTATTGGGCAACTATTGATATTTCATTTAGTTCTCTGTTTCTATTTTCTCTTTTTTAGGCACTACCGAATATATAAAGCATGACTTCATTGTGTTGATGGCATGTCATATACTTGTATACGTACATTAGGCTTATCTAAACTCAATGCTCTTTGTTGTCATGCATGAACCCTTTATAATCTTATAAATGTTGGCCTAACCTCATATGTTGATGCTTTTTGTGCTTAATTTCTGTTGGGAATCCAGATTGAGTTAAAATAACGTTGTTATATACTCAAATCCATTTCTTCCCGTGTCAAATTTGTGGCTTTTTCATGATGAGATAAGAGGCACGCACACACACATATGTATATAGAAAGAATAGCATATATATTTCTTCCAGCTTCTTTGACGCAAGCAATCTAGTAATTAGCCCAGCAAGCATCCCCTGTCTGAACTGCCTTTACTAAATAGCTCAGCCAATGGTGGGAGTTGTCCCTTTAACATGTGCACAATGGCTTGCATCTACCTTTCACTAGTACATAGAAATGGAATACTATTTTGTTGGGAATTAGTAAACAAATCAATCATGAGGAATTTAATAATGTGGTTCAACTTGAGATAAGGGAATTGACTTTGTTGGTTTGTTCTAATTGTGAATTATTGGTGTCTGTTTGGTGTATAATATGCTGCCATTTATATTGGATAGTCTTTAATATTATCCAACCATTAAACAATACCTCAAACTCAAACTAGAGGTGACCGTGAGCTAAGAATGTGATAGAACTAGAACTGGAGACAATGAATCAAACGTTGGGAGATGGTGGATCAGAGGCTGCAGGTGGTTGTTTGATGTAGTTTAGTAGTGAATCAAGTGTCTTATTGTATTATAGTGGAGCTTTTATTTGTTTCTTGAGAGCTGTTTCTTCACCTAAAGTCCATTTCTTTTTTTCATCAGGTCATTAAAAAATAACTTTATATATAATATTATATTATTATTTTAACTTTAAGATGACTAGTCCAATGTGGACTCACTTAATCAAAAATTGATACTATAGCCAAAAGTTAAGATTCTAGTGGACTTGGCAATGTTGCCAATGCTCTAAGAGCACTCTCATTGAATTAGCTAAAGCTAAAGTACATTTTTTATGAATGTAAGATGAATTTGACTTTTGGCTATTCCATTCACATAAATCTCCACATTGGAATAGCTATTTTTTCATTATATAATAATAAAATAATATAAGATGAATTTGACTTCAGCTATTTACACCAAATCTCTACATTGGAT
Organism: Juglans mandshurica; assembly: GCA_022457165.1. Classification (NCBI taxonomy): domain Eukaryota; kingdom Viridiplantae; phylum Streptophyta; class Magnoliopsida; order Fagales; family Juglandaceae; genus Juglans; species Juglans mandshurica. The sequence goes on from CM039619.1 coordinate 39,806,327, forward strand.
TATCTATTTATTCATTATATAGTAATGAGTAATTAATAATTAAAAAAATATTTAATTTTTTAATTATTAATTTGTTTAATTTTATCATATTTTAGAAAAATATTCAATGGACAGCAAAATCACACGAAATCAGATGGTCAATGGACAAAAGAAATGAACAAAGTCATTGATGGAGATTTCGGAAGAGAGAAACAAATGATATAAAATGAATTTGATGAATAAATAGTATCTTCCAAATTTAAAAATTACTTTTGAAGTTACTATAGTTATATTTAGAATATTATTACAATATGATATATTTTATAGTTTAATAGTTAAATTTTTATTGCTGTAAATGCAAGCACCAGATCAGTGGTCATACACGAAGCTGATTTGACAGAGTTTTTAGCATTGGATGCCCAACGTGAGAATTCCTTTTCAATGGTACTGTGACTCTTTTGACTTTACTTGATCCCATCGATTTCCCTTCCAAACAAGTCATTCTTTCATCCCCACCAAACCAAACCCTAATCATGATCAGATATTGTTAAACGAGTTATTGTAATTAAACACTACAATCTCCATTCAAATCTTCTACTTATGAAATATATATAGAAAAATAATAGTTATAGTCGTGAGTATTCAAGCACTGCGTAGTCACTTTGAAAAAATGAATAAATACTAGATTTATATGAAAAAAATTAATTTTTTAATAGTAGATTCCACTCTTTTTCAAAACGACTGAACGACACTTACACACTTCACATCTGTATGTAACATTATTCATATATATATATATTCTTAAAACATATATTTACTTAATAATTCATAAATTATTATTTTTAAATGCAATTGTAACTTTCTGTTTAGATTTAAAAAATGTTATGATCGATCTTTATAACTGAAGTCCTTGTAAAAACAAAAAAACAAAGTGTATCTTTTTGTTTAGATTTAGAAAATGTTTTATCTCTTCTCATTTTTTATTATAATTTTTTTAAAATTTTATACAAAATATAATAAATATTAATTCAACTTTTTTAAATCTTAAAACAAATATAATATTAAAAAATAGTATTCTAATAATATCTTTTTTAACTTTTATCTAAAACTATCTCATCTCATCCCTTAATAAATTGAACATATTTTAGGTCAAAAAGAAAAAAAAGAAGGAAAAGTGACCTCTCTTGTGAAGTACTCTATGATTAATTCATCCAAAGCACATAAAGAAATAGGTTCAAATAGATTTATTTATATGGTGACATTCGAAGAAGCGAAGCTGCGCGGCGTGCGCGCATGCATTCGAATAGATTAAAAGAAGTACATGCATATGAATCCACCATCGCACCTAAATTATGAGTAATGCATGCAAGGTGGATGTAATCATCTAGCTGTTGATTGTGTTATTTCTTGACTTTTAGACAAAACAGTAAGATATATAGAAGGTGGATCGATCGGACTGACTAAAGATTTGCTAGCTTTGAAACTGTGGCATGGTGGGGTAGCAAATCTTGTAGATCTAAGGCTAAGGAACTTCAAAGGGTGGTGCCTTTGACATGTGGGAGCTTTGGAGATGGGTGGCGTACGTGTGGTGCTCATGCACCAGTTTGGGTAGCACGTGGTGCACACGTGCTCATCTTAAGGTGGTTACACTCCTAAGAGCATTGGCATTAGCTTCATCAAAGCCATCTTCAAAATTTGATGAAAATTACATGTTTTGCATAAATCTAAAATTTCCTTAGCCAAAACTCCACATTGGATTAGTCATTTGATTCATCAAAGTAATAATATAATATTATTTTTTTAATAATAATATTTTTTAATTTTTTGGAACTACACTAACCATATGTTAATTAATAATTTAATTTATACTTAAATTATTGTTTCTCAACTAATTTTTTTCCTCAACTTAATTATCCAATAAATACATTTTTTCAATCAATTTTTTCTTGAAATGGAAAATCAGTTAGAAAAATCATTAATTCTTATTCAAACAGAAATTTAAAATATATATAAAAAAATCATTCGGTTACACTTTTGGTCAAAATCATTAGCCCAAGTAACATTTTCAATACAATATGACAACTGGGAGGAAGAGTGTCAGGTCATTTTGCTCCAATGGCATTCAGCTTGCGGGATTAAAACACAATAAAAAATATATTTGCTTGAAGAATAGTAACACTTCAAATTTGAAGGATACTATGAATTTACTGTAGCTCACAACTTCCCATCTATCATTTTTTATGAATCCAATGCAGCTAGATTTTAATCAAATTCATCAAATTTTACATTTGACTAACCTTTTAATGAAGCCAATGCCAATACTCTAAGGTTGTAAATTGATAGTTTGAGAGTCCAATGATGTGGTGCGTCGTCAAAAGGTGGTCGGAAGGCTATATAAGAAAAAAAAAATGCTAAAATGAATATGAACATAGAGAAGGAAAGGAATGGATAGAAGATGTCCTTTCTAATGGAAAACAAAAGAGGAGATTTAGATTTTGAGAAATGATATTAGCAGTTTTCGGATGTGTAATCTCGCGCATTTTCTTTGTAGGTAAATATGAAATTTATATTAAAAAATTTAATTTTATTAATAGTAAATCTCACTTTTTTATTATTTAAGATTTATAAATTCAAATCGTTTATACAAATAATAATAAAAACTATAAAATTTATTTTTACTCTTTGTATAGTTAATATCTCTCCTTCACTATTGAGAGCCACAAAATGAGATAGAAATATTGATTTGAAAAGAAGAAAGTACAAAAATAGGTCAAATATATGTGCCTTGATGAAATTAATACCAAAACTCAAGCTTTAATGATTGTAATTATTACTAAGTTATAAAAAGGAGATGATGACAATATAACTCTGCAAAGTAGGAAGAAGGAACAATGACCTGACTGCAAACCAAATTTGCGCAACTTTTCATGTGAACTGTGCAAATCGGCAGAAAAATGAGCACTCATTGAGCGGTAAGAAAAGAAGGAAAGGTACATGTACTTATATTTATACTGTAGTGAGTGGAGGTAGCTCGATCCAGCAGAGCACTGGCAGCGCATTCGGTAAAACTAGAAAAGTGTAAAATTTGAATGGATTGTGAGTAAAGACCCTGGCATTGGATTGGCTAAAAGAGTTGTAGGAAATTTAATTTTATCTTTATATTTAAAGATTTATTATTCATAAGTTTATTTTATTATTTTATTACAAAATACAAGAGATTATTAATTTAAGTTTAAAAATTAATTTGTGAAATGTGTTTGTTAGATAATTAGGTTGAAAAAAAAATAGTTATGAAACAATAATTTAAATATCAAATTAAATTATTAATGTATATATAGTTAGTATAATTGTAAAATATGAAAAAAAAAATAAAAAAATATTATTATTAAAAAAATAATATTATATTATATTTTGATGAATCCAATAACTAATTTAATGTGAGATTATGGATAAAGAAGTTTTGAATTTATGAAAAATATATACTTTTCATCAAATTTTAAAAATGATTTTGATGAAGCCAATGCTAATGCTCTTAAAACTCTATCTGTCTGCTGCTGCTGCTTCTAATATCAAAACAAAACAAATGAACGAACGAAAGATCAAATTAATGCAAAACGTACGATACGATCATGTTCGACCATTAATCAAAGCATCAACCATGCCCCACGCACACCGCACCAGCTTACCCGATTTCTTTGTTTTAAATTAGGCTCACTCTCTCCCTCTCTCTCTCTCTCAAAATAATTGTAACAGAAATGATACTTGCAGTCGTGAGTGTGCAAACGTCATGCAGTCACTTTGAAAAAGTGAATAAATACGGGATCCACATGAAAAGAAATTACTTTTTTAATAGTAGATCTCACTCTTTTTCAAAGCGACTGCACGACGCTTGCGCACTCCACGACTGTATGTAACATTACTCTAACTGTAAACCTTCTCTCTAGAAAACCAACTGCTCTTACGTTGGAGGACCCTCCTCTAATAACGTAGTATAAATCTAGTTTGTTTTTCATTTATATTCTTTTCTGTTTTTTTATAGGTTGAGAATATATTGATTTTTGGCCACCTATGCGATTCACGTGCCCCACCGATAGATTATTGTCGATCTACAACCTTCAAAAGTAGAATTTCAAACGAAATAGCACGTGAGTCACACAAGTCGATTAAAGTTGCATGTATTGCTCACGCATAATTGCACATTGTGCGTGTAAATAGTACACGTGCCGAACCACTCGACTCTCCAATCTCGAATCTTCTAGAAACATCTTCTGGCACCCTTCCACTAGCGACGTGTGAGGCTCACGCTTGATATAGTACAATGGTGAGCTGCCAATGATCTTGTCGTTGCGATTCTAGATATCTGACTACTTTCCTGCTTTTCCTGAGTAAGGACATGGAGGTGTTAAATTTCTAAAACATAAACTTTTTTTTTTTTTTTAAATTTCTGAAACATATTTTTACAATGAAGGAATTCACAAATAAATAGATACATGAGGCTAAGCTTTCTATGGTAACAAATAAAGTATGGAAAGAATGTACAATGGCTAATTTCTAAAATCATGGTGTTGCTGATTTTGTTGCTAATTTGGTGCGAAGTGTGATCCTGTCAATACTCTCCCTCAAGTTGGCGCATGGAGATCTGTAATGCCCAACTTGCGTGGAAATGATGAAAGAGTTTTCGTCCTAATGCTTTGGTAAAGATATCGACAATTTGCTGATGGGAGGAGGTATGAACGGCTGTAAGGAGGCCTGACTAGATCTTATTACGAATGATGTGACAGTCAATTTTAATATGTTTATTGCATTCATGAAATATAGGATTGTGAGCGATGTGGAGAGCAGATTGATTGTCACAATGTAAGGTGATAAGTTCAAAATGATGAACACCAAGATCAGTGATGAGTTGTTGCAACCAGGGTGAGTTTGCAAATGGTGAACGCCATGGGGCAGTATTTAGCTTCAGCAAAAGAACGTGCCACTGTGAACTATTTTTTGTACGCCAGGAAATGGGCCTCATGCCTAGCTGAATGAAGTATCATGTGGTGGAATGAAGGGTGGTGGGACAGTTGGTCTAATCAGAATCGGTGTAGCCAGTAACATGTAAACCATTGGAGGAGGAGAAAAAATGTCTTGTCCTGGACCACCTTCGATGTAATGAAGAACACGAGTGGCAGCTTGCATGTGAGGAACACAAGGAGCATGCATAAACTGACTGAGAATGTTCACTGCAAATACAATATTAGGGCATGCGATAGTTAGGTAGATGAGACATCCAACAAGCCATCGATAGGTACAAGGATCGGGAAGAAGAGTGCCATCGTGATTGGTGAGCTTCAAGTTTTGTTCCATGGAAAAATGGGTGATCCGAGCACCAAGTTTTCCACTGTCAGATAAAATATCAATAGCATATTTTGGTTGATTGAGGAAGATGCCTTGCGGAGAACGAGCAACTTCGAGACCAAGAAAATATTTGAGAGGACAGAGATCTTTGGTTTTGAAGTGTGTGGAGAGAACATCTTTGAAAACCTCAATTTGTGAGAGATCATTACCAGCAACCAGAATATCATCAACATAGATGAGAACAATAGTGATACTGGTGGAAGTGACCAAGGTGAATAAATAATGATTTGCCTGAGATTGAGAAAAACCTACAGTAAGAAGCATAATGGTTAGTTTAAAAAACCAGTTGCAGGATGCTTGTTTGAGGCCGTAGAGGGATTTGCGAAGATGGTAGACACGAGTCTCCCCCTTGGAACAATAACCAGGAGGAGGTTTCAAGTATACTTACTCATCAAGATCACAATGTAAAAAAGAATTGTTGACGTCAAGTTGATGGATGATCCATTATTGTGTAGTAGCGACAACCAACAAACACCGAACAATGGTATTTTGGCAATGGGGGCAAAAGTCTCATGATAGTCAAAAACTTCAACTTGAGTGTAGTCTTTGGCTACTAACTGGGCTTTGTATCTTTTGACAGAGCCATCCGCTTTAAGCTTAGTTTTAAATACCCATTTGCAACTAATGGATTTCTTACCAGGAAGTAGTAGCTCAATTGTCCCAGTGGAATTGTCTTCAAGAACACAGAGCTCAGCAGACATAACTTCACGCTAATGGGAATGGTGAAGAGCAGTAGAATGGCAGGAATGTTCAACATAAGTAGTGAGGCAGTAAAAAAAATTAAGGTAAGAAGGTGAGAAACGAGAATATGAAAGAAAAACAGATAAAGGATGAACAGTACCTGAGGGATATGCAGTAGGTGAGGATGTCGTGGGCTCTGTGTGTAGGGTCATGCAGACATAACCTTGAAGATATGATGGTCGGGTCGATGTGCGGCGAGGGCAAAGAGAAGTGGGAGGAGGGGTGGATCAAGATTGCTAATAGAAGGAGTGGAAGAAGGGGATGACAATATAGGCTCTGGGATAGGGAGAGGAAGGACAGGGAGGGAGGTATGAGTAAGATCAGGAATTTCCTAAAAGAAAAAATGTTTTTCACAGAAAGTGACATCATGAGAATAGAAGATGGCTTGAGTGTCGAGATTATAAAGTTTGTAGGCTTTATGAGTGCTAGGATAGTCAATAAAGACACATTTAGGAGCACGAGGAGAAAATTTATCGTGAGAAGCATGAAGAGTTTGAGCATAACAAAGACAACCGAACACACGAAGGTGATCATAGGTGGGGAAAGTTTTAAAGAGAAGTTCGAAAGGAGATTTATTTTGGAGAATACGGTTTGGTGTTCGGTTGATGAGATAGGTCATGGTGAGTATGCATTCACCCCTAAAAAGTCAAAGGTAAATGGGCTTGAAAACAGAGACTGTGAGCAATATTCAGGAGGTGCTGGTGTTTCCATTCCGCAACACCATTTTGTTGCGGAGTTTCAACACAAGTATGTTCATGAATAATGTCGTGATCATGGAAATAAGTTTGAAATTTATGAGAAAGAAATTCTTATCCATTATCAGTTCTAATTATTTTAATCATGGTGTTGAACTGATTTTGCATAAGTGCAAAGAAATGCATGAGATGGATATAAGCCTCATATTTATAATGCATAAGATAGATCCAAGTAATGCGTGAAAAATCATCAACTATTGTAAGAAACTAATGAGCACCACATAGTGAAGAAGTATGATAATCACCCCATATATCGCAGAAAATGTGATTAAAAGCAAAATTACTTTTATTAGCATGAGAAGGAAAATGTAGTCTTGTGTGCTTAGAACGAGCACAAACATCACAATCATAAATAACACAAGCATTATCTAAAAGACTATGACTGATTAAGCGGGAAGGATGAACTAGGCGTTGGTGCCATAAGGTTTTATTTGCAGTAATTTGCGTGGAGAGGGTCATAATGAGTTTGGGCCGGTACATATAAAGCCCAATGCAAAGCTCACCTGCTCCAATCTGCCTCGTCAAGTGTGGGTCCTGAAAAAAATAATTTGTAGAGGAAAAAGAAAAAATGCAAAAATGATTAATAGTAAGCTGATGGACTGAGAGGAGATTAAAAGTAAAGTGAAGGACATAGAAGATATTTTGCAAAATTAGGGTTGGAGTCAAAATGCAAGTGCCGACACCTTTTATGCGAAGGGTGTGGCTTGTGGGTAATCTAACATGGCGCTCAGGATAGGAAAAAGAAATTGAGTTGAAGAATGTTCAATCATCATACATGTGGTCGCTGGCACCATTGTCCATGACCCAGTCATGGTGGTTTTCGAAAAGAGGGGTGGAGGAGACGTTACCCACGAAGTTGGCTGAGAAGGTGGTCGGAGTGAGCAAGTTGAGCAACTTCTGGTAGAGATCCAGTGACAAACCAGGCACCGGCGACAAGGGAGAGAAGATGCAGGTGTTGTTCATGGTGGTCGGCAAACTAGAGGGTGGTTTGCCGAGCAAAGAGGGCAACGACTTGGATTGTGGTTCTCAACTTGGCGGGTAGCCGATGATCCGCCAGCAACGATCACGCAGGTGGCCGGGTTTTCCACATTTCGAGCATTAGAGGCTGGGCTTCACAAAATTGTGGCCGTGTGTGGAGAAGGCTAGTGAATCCGAAGATTGTGACTGAAGGTGGAGGAGACGCTGCTGCTCTTCCTGAAAAAGAATAGAAAAAATTTTTGAGATGGGGGGAAAGGGTTCCATAGTAAGAATCTGTGTTCTAAGTTGTGAGAATGAGTCATTGAGGCCAAGCAAAAATTGGTAAATTCATTCATCCTCTGCTTGTTGTTTCAGTTCTTTGAGATCATTGCTTTGTTGTAAATGGCTAAGTTCATCCCAGATTTGTTTAATCTAATTGTAATACTCATGAACAGAATGGGTGTTTTGGTGTAGGGATGACAGTTCACGTTTGAGATGGTAGATACGTGCATTGTTGCTGTGACAAAACAAGATTGAAGATCGAGCCAGACTTCGCGAGGGTTGGTGTGGAATTCAAGGGAATTGGCGATGGAGGGACTGATGAAGTTTAGAAACCATGTAAGGACCATGTCCTTTGTTTGATTCCATTGGGTGTAGTCGGCAGAGTTAGGGTCGAGTGGTGGAAGGGTGCCATCAACAAAACTTAATTTGTTCTTGGCGTTAAGGGTACTGGTCATGGCTTTTTGCCATTTTGAAAAATTTCCCATGTAAGAAGGTTAGAAACAAGGATAATATTAGGAGAATCGGAAGGATGTAGGAGGTATGAGGAGGAAGAGGGGTGGTAAGGGTTTAAAGAAGAGGTCATGTAGGTGGTAGAGAGAGGATCATGGTTAGGCTGATACCATGTTAAATTTATGAAACATAAATCTTTTTTTTATTTCTGAAATATATTTTTACAATAAAAGAATTTACAAATAAATAGGTACATGAGGCTAAACTTTTTATGGTAACAAATAAAGTATGGAAATAATGTACAATGACTAATTCCTAAAATCATGATGTTAACTGATTTGGTGCTAAGTGTGATCTTGTCAACAGGAGGTGGTGTATGTGAGAATTTTCAACAAACTCGTCAAAATGGTTACTTGCGGTTGTTGCCTTTGACCACAACCTTTCCTTGTTTGTTTTGGATAACAACAAACGAACGCGGTCCCATTCATGACTACGCCAAAGAACAAGAGCCCAAAACATTGGTCTATTGCTTTTGTATTTTTAATTTTGTTTTAGCTGTTGCAAGTAGTGTAATGGGCACATTGTCCACCCCTCTTCTTCCATCTCTTTTTTTAATTTAATGCAATTTGTTTATAAAAAATTATTATTATTTATTTGATTTGGGTCAAGGTCGAAATCAGTTCTCTGATTTCACATCTAATTTTCTCATAATATGACAAAAATCTGCAGAAGAATTCTTATTAAAAATACTAGAAATTGGAATGGAGGAAATAATAAAATTAAAAATCTGAAAAACAAAAGGATAATCGACAAAAGTCTAGAATATATTTAAAAAATAAAAATATATTTTTTTAATATCCTAAGCCACTAAAGATTTACATGTCTTTTTTTTAAGTCCTCTTTTGGTTTACGTCGGCGTCTCTGGGTGGGTTTTGTGTCTTAGCGGTAAGACAAAGACAAAAACTCTTTAGTTAATATCTTTTTTGTTGAAAGAATAAAAGAAAGCGGAATGTTAAAATTACGAACAATGCTACACAACCTCCCAACCTCCACACACAATATTTTTTTAAAATTTTTTTTTGAGTTTATTCTTTTTAAAATAATTTAATTTTTCTATTAATTATTCATATATTAAATATTTGATGAAAGAAAAAAAAATAATAACAATTAAAAAATGTGTGGTGTGTAGAGGCTGGGAGGTTGTGTAGATTTTTTGTAAAATTATTGATCGAATCATATGTATACATCATTATCAGCAAAAATATCTATTAAATAAGATTAATTCAAATTACCATTCAAATTAAGCGAGTGAAAGTTTCACAAGTCTCGAACTTTGCTTGTCTTAAAACTAACGTCAAATTATTATGATTGCACCTCTACGTCGCTTAAGAGGCTACTCGAATCTCCTAAAATAATTCTGCACTTCAAAATTAAGAGTTCAAGATGGTTGTTCTAAGAAATTGTAAAGAGAGAGAGAGAGAGGGGAGAGTCTTTGTTCTGTCTATTCATTTTTTTCACATTCTTAAAACTCTCATTTAAAGAGTTTTCTGATGAAATTTTTAATTAACTGCTTTTAACTTTTCCACCCATATGGATATTACATGGGTCATAGGGTACCCATTACATTAATATCTAAATAGCCATAATAAAACAAAATAGAATAATCATATTTTGTGTAATTCCTTTATTACTAAAATATTTCTCAATTTTGATTATTAGGGGTGTAAAAAAAAAAGTGGACCGGTAAACCGGACCGGACCGAACCGGTGGATTTGGTCATGTACCGAGTTTGGTTCGGTCCGGTACCGGTTTTATTTTTCTTAAAACCGGTCAAAATCGATTTGGTTCTGGTTTTTCTTTTTCTAAAATCGGACCTGACCGAACTTGACCGGTTCATATATATATATATATATATATATTATAATTTTTTATATTGTATATAATTTTTATATATTATATATAATTATATATAAAATAGTTTTGTATTATATGATAAATTACTAATTAATATAATATTAAATTTTAGAATCTTATATCATTATAGTCTATTGTATTAATAGTTATACTAAAACTATATCACTATATATTATAATATACTACAATATATTATCACAATAGTATTATATACTATAATATACTATTATATATATTATATAATATATAATATAATATATTAAAACCGAAAAACCAGACCTGAACCGGTAAAATCGAAAGTACCGATTTAAAGGGGTAACCAGTGCGGATCGGTTCTTGAAAATACAAAACCGGTGCATACCAGTTCGGTCCCAATTTTTTTTTCAAAACCGGACCAAACCAGACCGGTTACACTCCAATTGATTATGGATGTTGGATATAAAGTGAGCTAGGTCCAACCCATTTAGAGTCTATCACCAAAAGGAAAGGATTTTACAAAACAAGTTGACTCAGGCACATAAAGGAAATGACCTCATAAGGCAAGTATGGTTCAATTAATCCAATGAAAGAAATAAACCTTTATAAAGAAAGGAAATCTCCTGAAATTGGAAGAGACTGGACTATGCACAAAGACTCCTAAAATCTTCTCTCTTCAGTAGGATGGCATATTCTTCAACCTCCAGGAAATATAATTTCCTCCATTGTATTGAGAAATAGGTGAAGCCATAAGATATTGTGCAATCATCAAACTTAGTGGATTTTGCCACAAACAACCCGTGGACATAGACTTTTATGTCGAACCATGTAAATCTCTTTGTCTCTTTTTACTTATATTTTATATATTTATTTACAGTTTATTCTCATGGATGAACGTTCGAGTTTTGTATCGATATTCAAACCACCATTGTGGGATTTTTTACTGCATCATAAAGGCCTCAAACTACCATTGTGAGCCAGGGATGACTCTCTCCTCCCTTTTTGGCCTATTGTGCAAATTTATGAATTAACAATTGGTTCTGCCTGTGGGATAAACTTATTCTCTACATCACAAGTGGGAAAATGATGACTCCCCAGCTTATGAGATTGTTTCCAAAGAAGCATATAAGTTTCCTCTCAATTTTTTGCCTGTTATATTTATTTCGTTAATATTGTTGATGCAAGAGAGGAGGAAAATATGAGAGGAGCATGTGCAGGATACACGACCTGCACTATGCACATGGAACATGCATGATATACATCACGCACGTGTACGCCATGCATATAAGGTACACACTGTGCATGCACAATGGGCATGATGGGTGCACATCGCCGTGCACCTAGGGGCTCATGCTAGCGAGCATGAGGGCTCGCCACCTCTTTTATAGGGCGTAGGTCAAGTTTGGCTGCCATGTCCAGAGGTCTAGACAAAGTCGGCGAGAGTTTTTACGCCGGCTCCTCACTGGTCCCCCTCACCAAAAATCCACCAGTCTCCCCCCTCGCACATGGGAATGTCTTGACTTGCTCGTGGCGAAATGTAGTCTTCGTTGACAACATTTGGCATGCCAGCCGTTTATGTCGCCAACCAGCACACTCCTGGTGAGAAACACTGACGAGGTTGGCAAGTGTCTATGCTTCGTCACAGGCACACCACGAGCATTGAATGCTGGCAGGTAAACCACCCGTAGAATGTATACTCGTAAGCGGCAGCATGGATGCATGGCAACCCACAAGCCCGCTATGAGAGGCGACTGCGACCACCAACAATAGTGAAAAACAAGGTCCTCGCTACCCCCATGGCGGAATTCCACAAAAGTGAAAAACAGTGAAAGAGCTAAGAATTTCCACGATCCTCGCCACCCCTATGGCAAGCAATGGTCTCACCAAAAGGGATATTGCCCTTGGCAATCGGGGACCCCCATTGAGCTCGACACCCCTTTGGTGAGCAACAATTCCTCATCGCCTCCTCACATATGGTTCCTTGCCGGATCTCGACACACATGGGCACATAGACAAAGTTGCTCCAGATGAAGTCAACAGTAATGATGCATTGGTCCATCACCGGTTTCTGCCACAACACCCCTCGCCCAGAAGTTGTCAGCAAGCACAGCGCCACCATGTGCGTCAGCTTGGTTTCAAATCGTTATTCACCGGTTGGAGGAGGGGCATGTAACCATTAGACCAACATAGATCAAACAATATACAACTTGCCTGTGACGTCATAGGGGCAACGACGCCCTTAGGACACACTAGACCCCACCAACGGTCACCACATGCCAAGACCAAGGTCACCAATTGCCATTCGAGAAGGCAAGACCACCGAGAACCACGCCACGCGAGGAGGCCAGTAAGCACAATGCCTAACTCATCATCGGTTTTTGTTTCCACCATTACATTCCTTGCCCACAGCGAGCTTGAAATTGGCAAGCAGGCCACCTTGACCCATCGGCAGTTTCTGTTGCCACCAAGGCGTCCCTCGCCCTATGGTGAGCTCGAAAGCGTCGCACCCAAAACCAAGGCAGTGGACTCCTCCAAGGTGAGCAAAGGTGGTAGCCAATCTCTGTGGCGAAAATTCCTAGCATGGTGCGCAACTGATTGTGGCGAGCATTCTACTATAGGCGAGAAACGATGATGGTGCTGAGCAAAGGCAAGAGCGGTTACATCCTCTGTGTCAAGTTACGCTCGGATTCTATATTGGGAAGCTACTATTCCCATCTTGTAGGTACAGTGGCTTTGTCTTTTTCTATTGTTGACCAATGCATTTGCATAATGTGCTTGCCCATCTTCATAGGGTTGATTGGTGGCCTTGCGCTTGGCACAGCCGAATGAAGCAGATGGAGACCCCTGTCTGGTCCATCGGCATTTTCTATCACCACCATAAGGCCTGTCCAGACCACACCATTAGTTGTAGAAGCTGCCAATCATTAGTTGCAAAAGCTTTGCTAGATGTCAGTAAAAAAAGTTCTGCCTGCCGTGTTGATGGACACAATTGGAATTGTGGGACCTTTTCTTCTAGTTCATCATCGCTGAGTACAGGTGACCAAACACCAAGGGCTAGTTGCTCCACTCTATGGTCACTTGACCTAAACTAGAAGACCTCCTGCCACAGCCATTCCTTGACAATATGAACTCCACTTTCCATGCCATAGCATGTTGCCTTGCAGTCGTGCAACACACGAACAAATCACGCTACTCACCACCACGAACCACCCACGGTAGGTAGAAAACGAGGCAATGGGCAGGAATAAGAAACCAGTGGACAGAAGCCACGAGCAGAGAAAATCGTTGCGGGCAATGGGCTCGCCATGACTTATGATCAGTGTGTATAGATGGAGCAAGGCTCGCGAGAGTCATGCGATGCATGGGATCTTAGAAAAGAAGAACTTTGCAGGCAACTAAAAGCAAGCAATAAGGCTACACACAGTAACACAAACGGAACATAAAGGTAAACAAGTGAGTTAAGAAGATATGTGAACAATGCTCTTCGCCCAATACTCCCACCGTCGACCACTCTCTACCTATTGCAACAGAGAGCGAAATGGCTTGGCGTAGCCTCATTACTTATTGTCTATATTTATTTGTGCTAACCAAATTAATTTGTGAATGTGTCTCCCACGAAACTCCTCAAGATTCCACAAGAATCCTAATGGGTAAATAAGCTGGAATGTACTTTACTCGTTGATCTTAACCATAATTAAGTTCAAACAATCCACATCCCAAACAAAAGTCCCGAAGCATATAGACAAAACACAGAGGTTGCACAATGGCGATCAACCCCCATCAGACAGAAAGATCAGGAACCATCCACCGAACCTAGAACGTTAGTTGTGGGGTCACCCTCGAACACCACAAGGCACCTAAACTCCTTACCTTTACCTAAACAAAGGCACACGCTAAGCAACAACACTCTTCCCGAGAAACATCACTCTTCCGAATGACATGAAAGCTCGCCACAAGCAACTAAAGGACCGTGTAGCCCTCAAGCCTCACCGGACGCCTTAGGCCTTGCTTGAGCACTGCAGGGATTGGATGCTAACCAAACATCATGCCACTTGACTCAGCATAACCAAGTGCATCTTTCGCCATAGCGAAGCGGTAGAGCATCACTCCCCTTGTAGTAGCGCTGTTAATCACACCTCCCGTCGTAACAACGCAATCAAGTACAGCTCCTGCAAAAGCAACAAAATCGAGCATCTCCTATCGGGCTTAATTACACTTGAGCTATCAGGTTAGCCTCCCTTAAAGCGGTCGAGCACCTTTTCCTTTGGCTCTAGCTCTACTTGAGCACACGGGTTGCCCCCCAATGTGGTCAAGCATCTCCTTCAGCAAAGTCGAGTGCCCTCGCACTTCACTTGACAATCAAAGGACAATGACACTCTTTTGAGTGCATCACTCCTCTCCCACAAAGTCGAGTGCCCTTTACTCACACTTGGCAATCAAAAAATGATGACACTCCCTTGAGTGCATCACTCCACCCCCACAAAGCCGAGTGCCTTTGCTCGCATTGGACGATCAAAGGATGATAATACTCCATTGAGTGCATCACTCCTTACCCACAAAGCTAAGTGCCCTTGCACTCGCATTTGGTGATTAAAGGATGATGACACTTTCTTGAGTGCATCACTCCTCGCCCATTAGTGCGGTCGAGCACATCTCCTGACTTAAAAGCCGAGTGTCCTTGCACTCGCACTTTGCGATCAAAGGATAATACTACTCACTTGAGTGCAATCACTCGTAGCCTGTTAGTGCGGTCAGGCACATCTCTCGTTTGCCATCAAAGCCGAGTATTCTCACACTTGCACTTGGCCATCAATGCCAATGTGGTCGAGCATCTTCTTTAGCAAACACCGAGTATTGACACTCGTGCCACAACTGTCTCATGCGGGTTACCTTCCGGAACGAGTCAACAGGTTTAGCAATTGCCTAGAATGGACCCAGAGAATCGACAGACTCCCTAAGCACCTAAGTGCAGGTTACCACGAATACACCCTAACCTCCAAACAACAAATTGCCTCAAGGGGAAAGAAATCCACTAGTGTTGACAAAAACAAAAACGGTTGCTAACTATAGAAATAAGCGCCCGTTGCTCATGATAAGCAGTCACATGCGACTATCTGAACGCTCGATCATCGGGAAAACTCTCGTGCAAACAAACTTCTTAGAGGCCCATCCTTGAAGGCCCTTATTATAAATTTCACAAATTCTCTCGAGCTTTGCCCTCAAAGATCTTCCTTACTTTACACAACAACAAAAAACTAGAGACAAGTTCCTATAATTTATTTTTCTGTAGTTTTTCATACTATCCCAATCAACGATTGACTTAAAGATTCTCAAAACCTTATTGTTGAACAAATCGACCTTAAGAATCATGGGCATCTGTTGGATATAAAGTGAGTTGGGTCCAACCCATTGAAAGTCTATCACCAAAAGAAAAGTATAACTCAATTACTCCAAGGCTGGAAAGAAACCTCTATAAAGGAAAGGAATCTTCTCAAATTGGAAGAGACTGGACTACACACAGATACCCCAAAAATATTCTCTCTTCAGGAGGATGGCATCTTTTTCAACCTCCAGAAAATCGAATTTTCTCCATTGTATTGAGAGATAGGTGAGGCCATGAGAGATTGTACAATCATCAAGCTTAGTGGCTTTCATCCCATGGATGTAGGCCTTTATGCCGAATTATGTAAATCTTTATGTCTCTCTTTATTTACATTTTCTATATTTATTTACTGTTTATTCTCGTGGATGAACGTTCGAGCACCGTATCAACTTCCAAACCACCACTGTGGGCCTTTTTTATTACATCATTGAGGCCTCAAACTACCACAGTAGGCCAAGGATGACTCTCTCCTCCCTTTTTAGCCTGTTGTAAAAATTTATATTTTAACAATGACAAAACTCATATGTTGGTTACCCCATAAACAATCAAACATACTATCCATAAACAATGCATGCAACTAGGAGTTGGCCAACAAACGCCACACAAGATGGTAGGAGTTTGAAAACATTGCTTAGATGAAAGGAAAGTAACCCTAAGGCAAGCGTAGGCACATCTCTTCTCCAATACAAGGAAATGAGATCCAGACTTGAGATATTAAATTTATAAAATAGGGATTATTGTTGAACAAGATTAGGGCTGTAAACAAACTGAGCCTAGCCGAATTCGAATAAGGTTATTCAAGCTCGATTAGCATGTTTACTCATTCGAACTAAGCTCAAATTCGAATAAAAATCGAATATCCTTGTTCAGACTCTGCTCATTAATCATTAATGTTGTTCGGATAGCTTGAGCTCGACTAAAAATAAATGAATGAGTCGAGCTCGAACTCGATCTTTTTTTCCATTTCTGATTTTTATCTTTTGATTGATATAAAAAAAATTAAATTTTTTTAACAATTTAGTTATTAAATCAAATATTTTTTATTAAAAGTTTGTTATGATATAACTTTTATAAAATAACTTATAGTTATGAATTAAAAAAAATACATAAGGTAAATGTAGTAAACTAAACTATTTAATATATATTGATAACATAATAAATCAAAAGTTTTAGTTGTATAATATATTATTATTAAATATATGTTATGAATATATTGTAACATACATTACTAAATAGAATCATTATATTCTCAAACTAGTGTGTAGAGCACACAATCCACATCACTTAAATGATAAGATCTTATTTGTAAGATTCAAATTTTAAAATATATCTTTCAAATCAAATTATATCATGTAAGAAGTGTGTGGTGTAAAGACTTTAAAATAGCAATATTCTACTAAAGTTATATTTATTAGAGTATTATAAGCATATGATATAAGTATATAGTTATAATATGTAAATTATTGTACATATATTACACTATAAAAATATAATAATATGCAATTTAGAAGAAAACCATATTGTATATACAAATTATATTTCTTTATCTAGTATAAAGAAATACGGTCAACTTATGTTATGATGTGCATTATATATACAAATTATAGTCATCCATATTAAAGTTAATTTGGTAATTGTTTCAAGTAAATGTGTATTCACTAATTCATTTATTATGATATCAATAGGTTATACTGTATGTAACAATTAGAAAATTAATATATAACATTAATGTAATATTATATAATACATAATTAACTAAATTTATAAAACAAATATAAAACAACTTGATATATCATTTAACTTAGGGTGGAAATACATGACACGACCCATGAATTTGATAAGAACATGAAACAAAATTAACGAATTTGAGTTTGATATAAATGAATTTAGATCAAAATGGATTGACCTGATAAGACGTAATTAATAAACGGGTCAATTGCGGGCTAACTTGTGAAATCCGCAATCAACTCGTATAACATGAATAAATTCTTTTTTTAAACTTTATAAATATTTAGTTTTAGATGTGTATTTTTGTTGTTAGGATGTAAGATTAATATTAGTATTTAATAACTTAATATCTCAAACTATTGAGCTCTTTATTTGTTCATATGTAATTTTATTTTATGATAGTATTAATTTTCTTATATATTATTGGTTTGAATATTGATAATAAAATATTTTATCATGAATCCAATTGTAATTGTGAATGATTTTATATAGTTATCTTTGTATTATAAGTGAAATTATATTAATGGGTTAAAAAATAATATATGGGTTAGCTCAATCCATATATATGAAATGAGTTGAAACGTGTTGAAACATGTTAAATGGATTGTGTCTAGATTATTAAACAGGTTAAGCGGGTCATGTCATCCTATTATTTAAATAGTTCGTGTTAAGATTTTTGGTTTTAATCCATTTAATTAAACGGGTTGTATTTAGATTGACTCATATAATCTAATACTTATTACTTGACACAACACAATCACAATCCGCGAGCATGAATTGTCACCCTAATATAACTTGTAATAAAATACAAAACTAAATATTCATAACTAATTATATAAAATATCTTCTATAAAAAGAATTATACAAAGTATCTTATACACACCTTGGGAACATATTAAATACATTAAATAAGGTAGACTATAAATAAATTAATAATATATAAATAAATATATAAAATAAAACTAACATGTAATAAATATAACACATACATATATATATATATATAACACATATTACGAATTTCAAAACGAGCTCATGCGATCCAAGTTGAGCTTGTACAAACTTTGTTCACAAGTCTAAACTGAGTCAAGTTGAATTTACATGAGTTTAGATCAGGTAATATTCAAATTAGTATTAGTGTTTATGAACATCGCATTTATAAATGAGTTGAGTATATACGAGTCAAGCTCGAACTGTTCATTTGCAACCATAAACAAGATCTAAAGAGGTGAGCATTCAATGCTAAAGTGGTAAGGTATATCGCAAAAATTAATGAGAACATGGAATAGAAAAGATGTAATTGGCGAGACCACTCAAAGAAAAAAACACACACACACATATATATATACACGTGTATATATATAATTGGCAATGTCGTGTATATATATGCACGTGTATGTATATATGTGTGTGTGTGTGCACACGCGCATATGTGCGTGTGTATGTGTGTGAAGTAAAAGCCACCTTGCTTGCTTCATTAACAGTTTCTAACGACAGGGTTAGCGTGTCATGAGTGGTTGAAAAAGACTGATGCCCTTAAGGAGGGGAAGCCTCGTCATAACTCCAGCATGCGATATAAAAATAAAGATAAATATTTAGTCAATCAAATGATTTTATAAATTGACATGTTTTTATGCTATAAGTAAAATTATAAAATTATTTTTATTATAAAATTTATCTGATATCTCATATTGAGCTACTTCAATTTAGAAGTTTGTTTCTATATAAAGTCTATATGTAATAATTTTTAAAAGTAAATAGATAGCGGGTTAATTACTTTCTTCATGAGTTACTACAATATTCTCTTTGTAAGATATTTTTCTCACTTTAAGAGTGTGCTAAAAATAAACTACTTTGAACATTAACTAAACCTTTCATAAAAATAGTAACTAATCGATAAATAATACACACACACATATATATATATATATATATCATACTCATAAAATAATCTAAGTTGAAAATTTTCTCATGATATAAATAAACATGTTTCTTCATATAATTCATGGGCAATGCTAGGGATTCTATTGGGGGATCCCGTTGATGTCCTGCTTTCCTCTTTTTTTTTTTAGTTTTTTTTTAATAATTAAGAAAACGTTGTTTATTAATGTTGTTCAATAACTCGTGATCAACTTCAACCTCTAAAATCATGTAGCTTACATGTGAAGCACTATGAATAAGACGATGGAGTCCGCCCAAATCCCATTGAAGTAAGGTCCTTCCTCTCTTAACTTGTTGAGTAAACCCCACGCCATCCTATACAAATTTGACGTAACTTTCTACGATATATAAGATGATAGTACGTACCACGTGCCGTAATGTTATTTACAAATTTAGGGAGCATCTTGATTTGATAGAAGTAGTGTAAGCCAACTAATCAAAAGAAAGCGACATCACAAGTATTTTAATTACGGACCCATGCATGCATGATTGTAAGGGATTTGGTGGGTCGAGTTTATGGCGGTAGGTACGTGGTGAAGGGAGGTTGCCATCTTCAAAGGCCATGGAGATGATTGCTTGTGAGAATAGACCCGATTTGATATTATTAGCCAAATTAGATGAGCAAAGTGTTATATATCCATATTATTAAGTTTTAACTTACTACAAATTAAAGTTGACAATGTTGTTGATGGATACAATCATTGGTGGTGGTTGGTGTAGAAGAGAGACTCAGTGATCTGGGCACTATCTTGGAGATAGATTCAATGAAATAAACATTTATATGAATTGTACAACTGTCGCATAATTACTTTAAAAAAAATAAATAAAACATGAGACCTATATGAAAAAAAAAATTAATTTTTTAATAATAGATTATACTCTTTTTCAAAGCGATTACGTGACATTTTCACATTTTACAGTAGAATTACTCATATAAAAATGCAAATTACTTATACTTGAACAGAAAGATTCTATGAAGTTTCTTGTTTCCTAAGATTGACTTTTATTGTTATACTGTTTAAATGGTTGATTTATGAAACCACTAAAATATGAGTGGGTTTACACCCACCGCTAATGCATTATGTATTTTTTTATATTTTTTATTTTTTTACATGATTTTAAAATATTTTTTAAAAAAGAAAAAAATTTATAACATTATTAAAAATCACTTATTTAATCACGAAGTAAAAAAAAAAAACTAAAAAAAAAAAAAATACCAACAAGAGCCCCCAACGATAAGCATAGCATTTTCCTTAAAATATAGTATATCATTGAAAAGATTAGAGATGATAAAATCAAAGATAAAAAAAGGAAAATGCTTAATCCACATATGAAGGCCACTGAAAGTAACTACTGATTCCTTTTTTTTTATTTTTTTATTTTTACCGATTCCTTTTTTTTATTTTTTTATTTTTACATAGTGATTAATTAGAAAGTATTTTTAAATGATGTTGTGAATTTTAAAAAAAATATATTTAAAAATATAAAAAAAATGTATGAAAAAAAAAAAGAAAAAAGAAAAAACACATTACTCTCACAGACGTAGCAGCGTCCCAAAAAAAGATAGAGATGGGAGGTTGACAATGAGCCTACGAGCACTCAGCCTCGGCTCGTATGAAAAGACAAGAGCAGTGTCCTGCACTGTCATAGAAAGCCCACAACAAACAGTGCCTAACATCATATCTGCATGACTTCTTAATCTTCTTTATGCTTTCTTGTCGCCCAAATATGCTTAGGAAAAGATAGGCTTAACCACACTGCGCCCAAATTCCTCTTTGGGCTTCTCTACTTGTTCAGCCTCGGCTCAACCTAATCTCACGATTCTCACTTATCCATATTTATATATGCCATCATCTTTTTATTTTCTGCATTATAGACACGATAGTTTCCTTCTGTATATTCAGATTTGCACGTACAAGCAACAATCCTATTTGAAAGAGTACCGTTACTTTTTCTCTAATTTATACCACTCATTTTACTCCTTTAATGTAATGTAGTGCTACGTGACTTACTAACAAAAATTTAAAAATACAAACATAAAATGGTAGGGGGAATCTAGAATTTTAATCTTATCTTTTTATGTTTTGACGTCATTTTGTTTTGAATATATATTTTTTTAATTTTTTTAATAAGTCACGTGGCACCATATTGACATATCAAGAGACAAAGTGAATGGTATAAATTAGGAGGCATAGTAACATTACTCTAGCAGTTTAAAAAACACAAAGTCAAAACATAAAGATAAATGATTTTTACACTTCTAGAATGTGTAAGTTCCGCGCACTGTGCAATCTTAACCATGCATCTCTAAATGACTCTTCAACCTGTTTAATTTGAAAAACTAGACATTTTTTTAAAAAAAATTCTTAAGACAGCAAACTGAATGATGTTCCCTTTCTTTTGTAAGAAATATTCTCTTGAAAAATAGGTTACCATCAAATGCTCCAAAAACATCATGTTAATACCTGTTTTGCAGGAACGGGCTGGAAATGGAGAAAAAGTCATGTCCAGCCCACGGTGACAACTCATGTCTTCGTAGCTGTCGTTTGGAGCTCACAAAAGCGATTCAGGGGAGCAATATGGTGCTCATACATATGTTCGTAGCAACAAATAGAAAATAAATGTAGCAAATATAAATACGGAGACACAAAGATTTGCGTGGTTCGGCATATGACCAACATCTATAGGTCGTTTGTAGGACAAAACTACTATAATAGGAGTATTTTGCAGTCTCTTATGATCTCTCATAGCTTACTGTACAAATGACAAAGTTGGAGTTCCCCATCTGGAGGTTGAAGAAGCTCTTTTGTGAAGTTGTCCAAAAGAAGTCCAGAAGAGATTTCTTCTTTCAGCCGATCTGATCCCATTTATTGAGCCTTTGTCAGTGGTTGGTAAAGAATTCGACTTTATGTCACTTCGCTGTCCAATTTTGCTCTCTTTTTCTCTCATTTCCTTCACTTCCCTCTGATGCCTTGCTCTCATTTCCTTAGTCTTTGTCCCCCTCATCTCATTTTTCTCTCTTTTTCCTGATGAAGGCCACCCAATTGACTGGGATATGGATGTCATATTAGGCCTCGGCTATTTTTATCCTTTTTAGTATGTCCGCGTTTCTTAAAGTTGACTTGCTCAGCAAGAAGACCTTATGAATATTCAAGTCAAGCCATGATAGAGATAATCCAGTAAATCCTGTAGAAAAATAAATTCCAGAAATCGATCCTTGGTCTTCTGTTTGTGTGAAGTATGTAATGGAGACCTCTGAGCGTAGAACTCGACCTGGAGATCTAGGCAAGAGATGGCTCGACCGTGCTAGGTGGCTAGCATGGAGCTCGACATTTAGAGCTAGGCGGGAGGTGACTCGACCGTGGTGCTCGACTTGTAGAGCTAGGCGAGAGATGACTCGACCATGCTAGGTGGCGAGCGCAGAGCTCAGCTTAGTTGCGAACGTTCACCTGAAAGTAAAGAGTGTGTATTGTTGCTAGTATTCAGTGGATTTTTGCCCTTTGATGTGAGTTGTTTGATGTTTCCACTTTGGCGTTGATGTTAGAGTTTGATTATAGTTAGAGAGCCACACTTGGGAGAAGTGTTCCCTCCATTAATGTTGTTGTCGAGCCCGTCGACCCCTTGAACCATCTTAGGTTGTTGTCGAGCCCGTCGAATCGTTCTCGAAGGAAAGCCTCGTGAGGCCGTTGTAAAGCCCGAAGGCTCGTTCCTGGAGGTAACCCGCTGGCTGCAGTTGTGGCGCGAGTGTAAACACTTGGCATTTGCTGGAAAAGATGTTGTCTTAACGTTGCTATCCAGATGCGAGCGCGGAGCTCAGTTTTGACCTAGGAGGGAGGCTTGCTCAACCATGCTGGGTGGCGAGGAGGGACTGAGACACTTGGGAGATGTGTTCCCTCCTACGATTGTTAGGGTGCGAGCGCGGAGCATCTCCTTAAGTAGCCAAACAGGAGAAGGACTCGATCGTGTTGGTTGGCGAGGAGAACTAGGAAAGTTAGGAGATGTGCTCCCTCCTATGATCGCTGGAGTGCGAGTGCAGAGCATCGGCTTATGGAAGGGAGGGAGAGAAACATTTGGGAGAAGTGTTCCCTCCATTAATTTTCGGGTGCGAGCATGGAGCATCGACTATGGTGGGAAATGGACCCGGCCGTGTTAGTGCGATGAGAGAGTGAGACACTTGGGAGAGGTGTTCCCTCTGTTGATCGCTGGGTGCAAGCGCGAAGTATCGACTTATGGCAGGAAGGGAGTGGGACACTTGGAAGAGGTGTTCCCTCTGTTGATTGTTGGGTGAGAGCGCGGAGCATCGACTTTGGCGAGAGATGGACTCAACTGCTTTGAGGCGAGGAGAGACTAGGACAATTGGGAGAGGTGTTCCCTCTGTTGATTACTGGGTGCAAGCGCGGAGCATTGGTTTATGGCAGGAAGGGAGTGGAACACTTGGGAGAGGTGTTCTCTCCATTGATTGCCGAGTGCGACGGGAGACTGGGCTCGACTGCACTGCTGCGATGGGAGATGGAGCTCAACCGTGCTACTGCGTTGGGAGATAGAGCTCGATCGATCTGGTGCCTTAGGAGATAGAGCCTGACCAATTTGGTGCGTCGAGAGACAGAGCTTGACTGATCTGGTGGGGCGAGAGATGGAGCTCGATCAATCTGGTGGGGCGGGAGACAGAACTCGACCATGCTACAATGACAAGAGACAAAGCTCGACCGATCTGGTGGGACGGGAGCCGGAGCTCGATCGTGCTGCTACGACAGGAGACAGAGCTTGACCTGTATGGTGCGTTGGGAGACAGAGCTCGACTAATCTGGTAGGGTGGGAGATGGAACTCAACCATGCTGCTACAATGGGAGACAGAGCTCGATCGTGCTGCCACAACGGGAGACAGAGCTCGGCTGCACTACTGCGTCGGGAGGTAGAGCTCAACTAATCTGGTAGGGTGGAAGACGGAGCTTGACTGTGCTGCTTTGACAGGAGACAGAGCTCGACCACGCGCTAGGGAGTTTCCACAAAAAACCAAATGAGTCAGCGTGGATAATCCAAACTATAATTTTGAGATGTACAAACCTGAGCCACTTCGCTTGATTGTGGTGAGATGTTGAGAAACCGTGTATGGTGGCACCATGGTGTACACTAATTGTGGCGGGTAACATGCTATGGGCGAGTTCTCGCTGTTGGTGAGCACCTGCTTTGGGCAAGTGACTGTGCCCAAACGATTAAGTATGGTTGAGGAGTTTCCTATGGTGGGGAGATGCAATCTGGTGTGGCCGGCTCAGCACGTTGCATGGGCCATGCCTATGCCTAGCCCACGGTGGTTGGGCGAAGGGTTCCGGGGTGCACGGTGACGTGCAATCATATTGCACCATGCATGCCGTGCACGGTCGGGATGCTCCTCACGTGCACTGTGCACTTTAAGGTGCCGTTTGGATAGTGAGTTGAGATGAGATGAGATGAGTTAAGATGAAAGTTAAAAGTTGAATAAATATTGTTATAATATTATTTTTTAATATTATTATTATTTTAGAATTTGAAAAAATTGAATTGTTTATTATATTTTGTATGGAAATTTGAAAAAATTATAATAATGAGATGAGATGTAGGCACAGTGCAAGCTTGGGCTTTGGGTTCTTGCCCCTTGATTTTCCTGCAGTAGTATTTGTAAAAATAGAAGATGTAAAGTTGAGAACACTCATCGAGGAATTTATCTACTCGTTCGGGGGTGGTTTCGTACACCGGAAGATCCTCATTCTCCTACTTCCGGTGTAGAGAATAATTGGATCCCACAGACTGTGCCAATTGTTAAGACTTGTTTTGTAGGAACAAGTTGAAAAGGAAGAAAGAGTCATGCCCGACCCACGGTGATGACTTGGGTCTTGGTCGGTGTTGTTTGGAGCCCACGATGACGTTATAGAGAATAAGTACAATGTTCGTACGTACGTCCGTAGCAGCAAATAGAAAATAAATGTAGCAAATATATATAGAGAGATACACAGATTTACATAGTTCGGCACAAGACCTACATCCATGGGTAATTTTGAGGGCAAATCCACTATAATGGGAGTATTTGAAAGTCTCTCATGGTCTTTCATACTTCACTTTACAAATGATAAAGCTGGAGTTTCCCGTCTGGAGGTTGGAGAAGTTCTTTTGTGAAGTTGCCCTGAAGTAGTCCAGAAGAGATTCATTCTTTTAGCCGATCTTATCCCTTTTATTGAGTTATTAGTGATTGGTGAATAATTCAACTTTATGTCACTTCGCTATCAACTTTTGCGTGCTTGACCCTATCTTTCACTTTCTTTTCCCCTCATTTCCTTCACTTCCCTCTAACACATTGCCCTCTTTTCCTCAACATTTGTCCCCTCATCTCGTTTTTCTCTCTTTTTCCTAATGAAAACCACCCAATGAATTAGACCGTGGATGCCATATTGGGCTTAGGCTATTTTTACCCCTTTCACATCACTTACAACTTTCAATCTAAATTAAGTGTGTTTATGAGCAATTAAATGTGCCCATTGCTGAATTGAGGGGTCCATGAAATTATGTGTGCTCCCAGTATCGATGAGGATCACCACAGCACAACCATTGACATGCCCCAGGATGTGCATGGTTTTGGGGCTCGAAGAACTTGCCAAAGCATGAATAGAAATCTCAGGTGCTGCTTCTGGATTCACCTCCTTCACTTGAGGGACTATTGGCTTCTTCCAAAAGTCCTGGCTGCTGAATGGGTTGCAGCTCCTCTCCCTCTGAATCCTCACATTCCATTATAAACAAACGGGCTGATTTGCATTTGTGGCCTGACCCCCACTTCTCATCACAATTGTAACATAATCCCCTCGCCCTCCTCTCCTTCATTTGTAATGGGGATAAGCGTTAGATTGGAACAAGTGCCTTTGTATCCGATGTTGGGGGTTGATAAATGGGCGTGTGGGAGTAGAGCCCATCCGTGAACCCCGCCTGAAGGTGGCCACATTTCCCTCCTGTATTTTTGCCATACCAAAAGTCATTGTGAGGTTAGAGGGATTTAACATACGAACCATGAATCGAATATCCTCCCGTAAGCCGCTTAGAAAACAACTGAGCTTGTATGGTTCTGCCAACCCTTTAAGTCGATTAGATAAGACTTCAAATTGGGACTTGTAAGCCTCCACTGTTGTAGTCTGTCGTAGCCTTGTAAGAATATCCATTGGATCATCCAGAATGGAAGGACAAAATCTGGTGAGTAAGGATTGAGTGAAACCATCCCAACTAGTAATGTCGCTCGAGGCCTCTAAATCCTGAAACCAAGTGAGGGCCTCACCCTCTATGTAAAAAGAAGCCAATAGGACTCAATGGTGAGGGTTAGTTTGATGATAAGTAAAAAATTGATTAGCACGATAAATCCAACCATTAGGTTCTTCGCCATCGAACTTAGGAAAGTCGAGACGAATAGCCTGTGTTTGACTGCCACCACGTTCTTCAAATAAAGGATTTTCCATGTGAGATGATGACCCATAAGGAGTATCCTCTTTCTGCTTCCCTTGAGAATGGACCAAGGTTTCCACATTAGCAACCACAAGTTGTAATTGGGTCGTCAAGCCTTCAATTGCCTGTTGCAATGCTTCCTGGTTTTGGTGCTGGATTTCTTGAGTTTGCCGAACTGAAACCAAAGATCCGGCAAGTTGTGAATAGTGTGTATTATGCCCTTCAGACATGGACCGAACGGCTCTGGATACCACTTGTAAGGGACTTGTTAATAGAAAATAAGTAAATAGCCACTTCGAGGGGGCTACGTCCTCCTATTACTCGTATTGGATGAAATTTTGGATGCCTTTTCATTCATAAAAACAACTTAAATAACAATACAAATAACCAACAGCCCACTAACTTATGGAAATAAAGCAACAATTAACAACCCATAATTAATAACTACTGCAAAAAAGACTCTGACTTAACAACCCAACAATTAACTGCATATCCCAGACTACACTGAATACCCAAAGTAGGGCTGTAAATGAATCAGTTTGTTCGATAGCCCGCTTGATACTCTTTCTGTTAAACTCGAATCGAACTCGACTCGTGAAAAATAAAAACTCGTTCGTAAAAGCAGATACCCGCTCGAATTGTAAATGACACATACCCGACAAAACTCGACACGACTCGACTAAGGCTCGTTAAGGCTCGCTCGTTTATACTCGAATCGACTCGTTAAGGCTCGTTAAGGCTCGCTCGTTTATACATACACCTATGTATACACACACACACACACACACATATATGTAGTAACTAATAATATAAGCATACCACTTTTACAAACATATAATATGTAATCTAATTACTTATGTCTATATAGTGAATATACTTCATAAGTATATTTTATAATTTGTATAATAATTAGTCGATAAAATTTAATAATTTCATATACTAGTATGTGTGAACCATATATGAAATAAATATATGCTATCATATTAAGTGTATGTATTAATAATATATGTAGGCATATAATATATTGTTATTTTGGATAAATATCAACTAGTTAGATATTAATTATTTATAAATTTTTTAAAATTTTATAATTCAATAGAGGTTCTACTTGTTAGTTGTATAGATTTAATTTTAGATTTTTTATTTACTTAATTTATTAATTATTAAATCTTATTAAAAAAAACAGTTTGAGCTCGAACTCGTTTGTGGGACGAGCTCGAGCTCGAGCTCGAGTTGAAAGTTTAGTTTATTGAGTCGAGCTCGAACAAAGAATAAAAAAAAATCTCGAGCTCGGGCTCGAGCTAGTATTTTGAGTCGAACCGACCTCGACAAGCCAAAAACTGGCTAGGCTCAGCTCGATTACATCTCTAACCCAAAGACTCGGGCAACATTACAACCCAACTTTAAACAGAAAAGACTCAGTCCTATGAAGCCAAACAGAAGGCCTTACATCCAAGACTCCACGTCCAGATCACCTAAGGCCTAACCCACGTCCTAACAGGCCCACGACATGCTGAGACCATCCTATGGTGGCGATGTAACATATAGTTAGAATATGAATAGAATGAACTCTGGCTCAAAAATAATGATCACCAGGTACTCGAGTGTTTTCATTTATATAGATAATTACAAAGTAGTTTAAATTACATTATCTAGATAGATACAAGAATTCAAATATTTAAAAACTCTATTAACAGAACTAGATAACTAGATAACTATAGAATACTAACAGAATATTGATGAAATCTGCTATGATTTACTAGATAACTGCAACAACAACTAGATAACCATTGTAACAGATTTATCTTGATGAGCTGCTGATATATCGGAGCTGATATGTCTAACATCCCCCTTCAAGGTGATGGGAAGATCTCGAACCATCAGCTTGTCACGCAGGAACAAAAATCTGGCTGAAGTGAGACCCTTTGTAAAAATGTCTGAGGGTTGAGCTGCTGTAGAGATGTAACCTGCTTGTATGTCTTTGTTAAATATCTTCTCTCTGATAAAATGATAATCGACCTCAATATGTTTGGTACGGGCATGAAATATGGGATTAGAAGATAGAGCTAAAGCACCAAGATTATCTATCCATAGACATGGAGCACTAGTTAGTGGTATGTGCAGCTCCTTCAAGAGCATGCGAAGCCAATAGAGTTCAGCCACAGTGAATGCCATAGACCTGTATTCTGCTTCTGTGCTTGATCTTGCAACAACGGGTTGCTTCTTGGCTGACCAAGAGATAAGGCAGGGACCAAGATATATACAATAGCCAGAGGTGGATTTCCTGTCATCAGGAGACCCTGCCCAATCAGAGTCACAAAAACCATTAAGTTGCAAAGAGCCCTTGCTGAAGTTGAGACCAAACTGTAGGGTGCCCTTTAGATACCTCAACACTCTCTTAGCTGCTACTAGATGATCAGTGGTTGGGCAATGTAAGAATTGACACAGTTGGTTCACACTGAAGGATAGATCAGGTCTGGTAAGTGTGAGATACTGTAAAGCCCCCACCAAAGTTCTATATTCAGTAGGATCATCAAGTGGATCCCCTGAAAATTTGGAAAGTTTAGAACCTGTGGTGCAAGGTGTGGAAGCTGGTTTAGCACCAGCCATCCTTGTGCGATTCAATAGATCAGTAGCATACTTTCCTTGATTGAGATGGAGACCTTCGGACGTTTTTGTGACCTGAATGCCCAGAAAATAAGAGAGGGGACCAAGGTCTTTGACAGCAAACTCAGCACTAAGGTGAGCAATAAGATGATCAATGGAAGAGGAGGAATTACTTGTAATTATTATGTCATCAACATAAATAAGCACATAAACAGAGATGTGGTTCAAATGAAATGTAAAAAGAGATGTATCAACTGTGGAGCCATTGAACCCGAGAGCAAGTAAAGCTTGTGACAATCTCAAGAACCAAGCTCTAGGAGCTTGTTTGAGTCCATAGATGGACTTATGTAATCTGCATACATGATCAGAGAAATGAGAATCCTCAAATCCTTTAGGTTGTTCCATGTAAACCTCCTCTTCAAGAAAACCATGTAAAAAGGCATTGGAGATGTCAAGTTGTTTGATAAACCAGTCATGATGAACAGCTAATGCTAGTACCAATCGAATTGTTGCTGGTTTAATAACAGGACTAAATGTCTCATTAAAGTCCACCCCATGGATTTGATCAAATCCTTTAGCCACTAATCTGGCCTTGTAGCGATCAATACTCCCATCTGATTTTTGTTTGAGCTTAAACACCCACTTATTCCTGACAACTTTCTTATGGCAAGGTCGCGGACACAAAGTCCATGTTTTATTAGCTATGAGGGCATTATATTCAGCCTGCATAGCATCAAGCCATTGCTGGTTCTTTACTGCTTCCTTATAGGTTTGTGGTTCAGACGGTAAGGTGATAGTAGAGAGAGCTTGGAGAGGATATTTGGTGGAGTAGTAGAGATGGTAGTCTGGAAATTGTTTAGGTTTGGAGGAGTTGGTCATGGACCGTGTAATGATTTGAGTGGAGGAGGAGGTAGGCAGATTTATGGTGGTGAGAGGAGTGGAATTAAGTGAAGGAAGTTGAAGATCAGGTGAGGAGGAAACAGGTGGGGTTTCAGAGATGGGAGCATTATGTGGAGTTGGTGGGCTTGTGTTATTGGGAAAAATAGGTTCAGATGAGACTGATGAGGGTGATGTATCAAAGGAAGATGTTGTGATAGTGAATGTAGGAGGTGTAACAATAGGAAAGGAAGAAACTGAATGAGGAGGCAAGGGATTAGAGAAAGAACCTGATTGTGAGGCACTGACAGAGGAGGGAAAAATATCCTGCAAGGGTGAGGAAGCAGCAGCTGAAGCCCTTGTATCAGAAGCAGGAAAATTCAATTCATCAAAGATGACATGTCTGGAGATGTAGACTTTCTGAGAGTTTAAATCCAAGCATCGATATCCCTTCTGATTTGAGCTATACCCGAGAAAAACACACTTAGTGCTTCTAAATGCTAATTTGTGGGTGGTATAGGGTCTAAGCAAAGGGTAACATGCACAACCAAATGTCTTTAGGTATGAATAATCTGGTGGTTTGTTAAATAATGTGAAGAATGGTGACTGATTGCTAAGGACAGGTGTAGGAAGCCTATTGATGACATATATGGCAGTGAGAAAAGCATCAACCCAATAGCAAGATGGAAGATGAGACTGAGCTAAGAGTGATAAACCTGTCTCAGTAATATGCCTATGTTTTCTCTCTGAAATCCCATTTTGCTCAGAAGTATGAGGACAAGTGAGCTTATGTAGAATTCCATTGGTAGAGAGGAATTGTTTGAAATTAGTAGAGAGGTATTCTCCACCATTGTCAGTCATAATTTGTTTGATTTTTCCAGAAAATTGAGTTTCAACAACTTGTTTAAACTTAAGAAAACAAGAGAATACATCAGATTTGAATTGCAAAGGAAACAACCAAGTAAATCTGGAAAAATCATCAATAAATAGAACATAGAGTTTACATCCACTTATAGAAGCAACTGGAGAGATCCAAACATCTGAGTGTATTAACTCAAGAGGATGTGAGGATCTGTTATTGGACTCGGGAAAAGGAAGTTTGTGACTCTTAGCAACTTGACAAGACTCACACAAATTATTTTGTTTTACAGGACCAGAAATAGGAAGCAAAGCTTCTCGAATGACCCTAGCAACAGTGGATTCAGAGGCATGAGCTAATCTAGAATGCCAAATTTTTATTGGAGCTTTGACACCTTGTAATGCAGTAAAAGAGGAAATATGAGCAGCTTTAGGAATTGATTTCTTGAGTTTCAGCTGCTTGAGATACATGGGATACAATCCAGCTTCACTCGGCCCTTGAAGAAGTGTTTCCTTGGTCTGTAGGTCCTTTACAAAGAAATGAGATGATGTGAGCTCAAAGTAACAATTATTATCTTTGCAAAATTTCTGAATGGATAAAAGATTAGAAGATGCTTTAGGGCAATGTAAAATATTGTGTAAAAGGAACTTGTTTTTGGAGTTAAGAAGCAGAGAAGAACCAGTGTTGGTGATGAGTAGGCCTCCTCCATTGCCCACTGTGACCTGTTCTTTGCCCTGATAAGGCTGTTGTTGTAGGGTCAAGTTGTCCAATTCAGAAGTAATATGGTTGTTGGCACCACTGTCAAGATACCAAGGCTGTTCAACTTCTTGTGTGCCATGAGTATGGGCTGCCATAGCTGCCAACTGAGCTGGTGGATGTCGACCTTGGTAAGTAAAATCCATCCTGTGATAGCAGTCAAGGGCTTGGTGGTTATTTTTGCCACAAATTTGGCATGGTGGAAATTTGGTGGAGCTGAAGGGGCTGCTGGATGATTGTGGTTTAAGGGAGAAGTTGTTTGAACTGGCAGGAGATCGATTATAGTTGGAAGGCTTGCCTTGCTGAGTGGGGTATTTTGATTTCTTGCCATGGGTAAACTTGGGTTTGTTTGTGAAGAAAGCAAACTGTGTGCCATCACTGGGAAGGGTCTTGTTTTGAGATTCAAGTAATTGCTCATAATTGAGCAATTCAGTTTGAAAATCATCAAATGAAATTGGTTTGTCTCGAGTGGCAAAATTAAGAGATGTGATGAAAGGATTATAAATGGAATTAAGACCCCCGATGACATAGGAGATCAAGTCTTCCTCATCAACAGGTTTACCTGCTGCTGTGAGCTGGTCAGACCAGTTTTTGGCAAGGATCAAGTAATCAGAGCAGGTTTTAGTGCCCTGCTGCAATGTTTGAAGCTGTCTTTTGAGGTGGGAAATGCGAGATCTGGACTGAGGAGCAAATCTGCTAGCCAATGTACTCCATACCATTTTGGATGTTGTTAATCCATAGACTGTGGATAGGATCTTTTCACTGAGAGTGGCATTTAACCAGGCCAAAATAAATTGATCTTTCTTCTGCCAAACCAAGTAAGCTGGGTTGAGATCAGAAGTAGAGTTCCCAGTGGAATCAAGAAGATATTGAGAGGGACAGATTTCTGACCCATCAACAATGCCTAGTAAGTCATGACTTCTAAGCACAGGAATGAATTGGGTAATCCAATTCAGATAATTGGTTCCATCTAGTCTGACAGAAACCAGAGAGGTAATGTTTGGGATAACAAAAGAGGAATTGGATGAGGCCATATAGGATCGAGTTGCGTGAGCAATTTAATGCTCTGATACCAAGTTAGAATATGAATAGAATGAACTCTGGCTCAAAAATAATGATCACCAGGTACTCGAGTGTTTTCATTTATATAGATAATTACAAAGTAGTTTAAATTACATTATCTAGATAGATACAAGAATTCAAATATTTAAAAACTCTATTAACAGAACTAGATAACTAGATAACTATAGAATACTAACAGAATATTTATGAAATCTGCTGTGATTTACTAGATAACTGCAACAACAACTAGATAACCATTGTAACAGATTTATCTTGATGAGCTGCTGATATATCGGAGCTGATATGTCTAACACATATGACCAAAGATATGAGTGAAGATTTGATGGTCGATCTGGTAGTTCTTGCCCGCGCTCAGATGTAAGGAAGAAGGGCTTTCCTCATTGGGTTTAGGTGTGATTTCTCAAACCTATCAGTCCTTGACCATCTAAAAATAAGGCGTAATTATTGGAAGGATAAATCAAATAAGGAAGAAGGATACCACACATTGAAGAATATTTTCGTCCATTCAAGTGACAAGAAACATGTACAACGTAACTCATGCAACACATTTTTGAGCAATTATCACCATATTTCCTTTTTGAGTTGTGCTAGGCGGCGGCAGCCTAGCACAAATGTGTTTTTTTTTTTTTTTTCATTTTATTTTTTTCATATTTTTGTAACATATTTAAATATTTTTAAAAAATAAAAAAAATACATCAATACACTAAAAATCAATTTCTTAATCATTAAAGAAAAAATAAATAAAAAAAATGAAATACACAAATGCTTAAAATGGAGATAAATTAATATTTTTCTTCTTTTAAAACAACTGCACGTCACTTACATACTCTATTAGGATTACTTTCTTTCTTTCTTTTTCTTTTTCTTTTTCTTTTTCTTGACTTGAATGCTTTGGAGAATCACGCAGCCCGCCACTGGGCCAACCTTTTTTGACTGCCATAAAGATGATATTGCCACCATATCTTCACGTCCTTGTCAAACATAACTTACACCTTCACAAAGTTTATTTTTCCCTCAATCTTATTAAAAACTTCTTCCTTTTAGAGGCGAAACAACACTTGCCTCCTCTTTTTCGACAACTTACAAAACAAGTTAGAGGTGAAACATCACTTGCCTCCTCAACAACTTGCAATACAAGCATGAAAAGTCTCTCTCTCTCTCCCCAAAGTCAGCATCCCCGACAACCACTCCAAACCACAACTCCTCTGCTTGTGTTTCTGTTTTAAATTCTTGGAAAATGCTAAGTGGGCTTGTTTGAAGCTTATGTGATACATGATTTTCATATGATATCATCTAATCTAATCTCATCTCATCTTTAAATATAATTCAAATATAAAATTTTTAAACTGATTATTACAATTTTTTCAAACTTTCAAATAATAAATAAAAAATAATTCCAACTTTTTTAAATCTTAAAATAAAAATAATATTATAAAACTATATTATTATAATATTTTAACTTTATAATATTTTTTATTTAACTTTTTCTCTCATTTCTCAAAACTCAAAAAATAAAAAAATACTCAACTCAAACTATCTCACTACTGTTCACAAGCTATCGTACTACTATTCATAAAATTATCATCTCATCTCACTCTCCAAAGTTCCAAACCAGCTCCTGACTATGTTTATCTCCTTTTATTTTTTAATGGTTTTAAAGAATGATTACTAGTAAATATGTGTATTTTTTTAAAAATATTTGAAAGAAAAAGAAAAAGAAAAAAAATGCAATTACACTAATGGCAACTTTGAGGGAGCAAAATGATTGGGGGCTGCTATTCCCTAAATTCTTCAAAGCATCGGAAGTGTGCCCAAGTCTGAAGTATGTGTTGCCAAAACCACATCACCTACTTGCCAACCAAAACCATCCACCTTTACATTCAGCTTACCAACGGTAGGGTTGCTTTAAACTGACATGAATGGAAAGACGCGCTTTCACTTCTCTTCGGCATACAATAATGGTCTCTTCTGAGCAGGAATTACTAAGCCACGCGCGGACAGCAGAAATTACAAGACAAGAACATGATGACAACAAACAAGAAATCAGGGTAAGCTGACTTCAAAATGTAAGTACATAGGTATTCTTATAGACAGATCAATGTTAGACCAACAACCCCAAAAACAAGGTATATGCTTTTAAGTTCCTCTAATTCAGAATAAAGTCCACCATTCCTTACATTGAAAACAAAAAAACAAAACAAAACAAAGACCCAATCCATCTGGTAAACTTTTTGGCTGTTGATGTGGAAGCTCCAAAATTCTGAGCAAACCAAACCACCAGCAACCCACCCCCTCAAGCAAAGAAAGCAGAACAAAATACAGCCAAAAAATAAAGATAAGACTATCAAGTTTCAGCTCTATGCTCCGAGTCTGTGCTTCCAATAGTGCCTTCACCTTCTAATAATGAGGCAGTAAGTTTGCATCTTGTAGTCATCTTCTTCACTTCCTCACTTGAATATATGTAGATTTTCCTCGCCATCTTACAAAACTCTCTGCAGTTATGAAAGTAATAGTCAATAAACCCAGTACCTATAGAATGGGAAATGGAATTGCATAGTAGACCAATTTGAAACTACTTACGGCCACGGATCATCGCCCACAAGCATCATGTCATTCTCATCATCTGTAAAAACAACAGCCCATTTGTTCTGTGGACAAAGCTCCCCTTTAATCTCAAACATTTTCTCCAGCTCATCTATGAGATCATTGTACCCCTTCAACACAGTCAAGTCAACGGCACGACCAACAGCAACCCCTTGCATTTGCACCTTCTCCATGGAGAACAGAGTTCGTTGTCATCGGAATTAATAATATAAGTAACAGCACAAATCATATCTAACCAGCAATTACCATTAAGTTTACCTTAGTGCGAGTTCTGGTGGAAAGAGTGGAGCCCTGCTTGCTCTGTGTCTCCTTCAGTGACTCATCTGGTATAAGTTGCTTCTGTTCATTTGAGGACTTAACATCTGGTTTATGCACTGTGTTAACTTTAGATGCTGCAGTTGGGCTCTGTCCTTTTGCACCACCAGACACCATTGTTGCTAGTGCAATGGTTTCAGAGTTTTTTGTCAAATCAATCCCAAATAACCGGCAACCAAGAGAAGTCTCTGATTTTATCTCCTTTTCCACATGGTCATTTGCCAGACCATTGCTTAGCCTTGATGAAACTGGAGAGAGAAAATCAGAGAGAGTCGACTGTAATGTTACGGTTTTGTTATCCTCCAGTGAATCGGAGAAAAGATCTAGAGAGATGTTCAAATGTGGAGAAGAGGACCATGTGCCTTCTGCACGAACTCTTGATCTGTTGTTATTTATTTCTTTCAACCTAGAAGGCCAAGCAACACTGGTTTCACAGCTTTGGACCTCAGCAGCAGCACTCAATTGGGTCAACTCATGGGACTGGGTTGATCCATGATACCAAATGGCCGAGGCTGCAGAGTTGGTGGTGATTTCTGCATTCCAATGGATCGCGTAAAAAACAAACATTTAAATACACTAAGTCCAATAAATAGATTCTCATACCAGAAGATGGAATATCAACAGGTCGGGGCCTCTTGCTCTTTACAACCGGTTGAGCAAGATTCATGGATGCAGAAGCAACAAAAGGCTCTATCTCCCAAGCGGAAACCCTCTCTGGCCTTTGAATGGTTGCAGGTTCATCCCATTGAATCTGGAAGGGAAGAAATTGGAACAAGCAAATATTAAAAACAAGACAATCAATATGCCAGCATTTAGATTGTCTAAATGAAACTACTTATCCAAAAAAAAAAAAAAAAGATGTCTAAATGAAACTATTCTCAACCTCTGCATTATCTGCATTTGCTTGAGCTTTTGTTTCTACTTTGTTTTGAGATTTCTTTGTTCAGGTGTGTGGATGTATGAAATTGCAGCTTAACTGCTTGTATTGTGCAAGTATAATTATTGTATTTTTCCTTGTTTGAATAAATTTTCTTTCATTCAACGAAAAGAAACTATTTACAACCTTCAGTGACCGCCATTTAGAATCTGACCACTCTGCAGATATATCCTCGACCCTAACTATGGTTCCCGAGAATCTGACCAAACAAATTTCAAATAGAAATCAACAATCAAGATAAAAAAGAGTAGGACCCAATGCCCAAAACAAATATTATATTGTTACCTTCTTTCTGGAGAGTCTTCACCCTCAAATCTCATCTTGAAGCGGATGCCAACTGAGAACCCATTGTTAATGGCCTCAAGATATTTGTTCACACTTATAATGAACTGACTAGTCCTAAATAAACTCGTCATATGAAAGAAACCAAAGTTAAATAAAAAGAATGATCGACTAATATGAAAAACTTGAATTTACAAATTAAAGAACATATCAATCAAACCTTGGCTTGTAATAAACCACAAAAAGAGTATGGGTCAAAACAGCATGAGAAGCAGTAGCAAGCACTCCAAGATGCATGCTTTGGCTAGATATCACAGATGAAGGCATGGGACTCTGCTGGCGAGCAAGACGTCGAACACCTACTCTCAATTCACCATCTTCGCCCCTGCACAACAAGTTATCATAAACAGAAAAGCTCAGCTACCAAAAGATGCATAGATCCCACTCTGTGCACCAAAAAAATGTATGGTACCTCAGAAACACAAAGGCATCTCCTGCAACCAATCTCTTGGAAGTGACAAAATTACTCCATCCCGTTGTGAGCAAATGCCTACGCGGTTGGCCTAATCATTGAGTAGAAAGGAGAAACATAATTCCAGAAATTAAAAAAGGTCAGGTAGGTTTGCTTTGAACGAAATAGACATGCATGTCTTCCGGAAATTGAACAACAAAGCATCGGTTCACAAAGTTAAAAACTGTCAATGGTACAAAATTCAAATGCATTACCTCTAAATATATGCTTAAACTTCCACTCAAACCCATGAAGGTCCTTGGCTACCAATTCCTGTGTTGGTGTTGCTTGGGTCATATCCTACCAAAACATAAACAGCAAGCAGCACATGTGTAAAGCTTTCAATCAACCACTAGAACTACAGTATGAGACATCAAAACATAAAATAAGAGTTATTACCAACTGAGGCAGGCATTCGGTGGCATGCTTTCGAAGAACTGAGAACCCCCCATGAGTGCTCGTATCCGAAGCAGTTAAAATCTTGCAAAATGAATGCACTGTTTGCCTCGGTGGCTCGGGTGGGCATATATCGGGACTTTTAGGCTCACTTTGCTGTAATATCACCATAACCACAAATAAATTCTTTCTATTTGAATACCTTATTCATAAAGTTGGCCACTTCTGTTAGGCACCAATTGATTGCTAGAAAATTCAACAAAAGAAAGCTCAATGAATGAAAAACTTCTCCTTGTTTAGAAATGTTTTTAAATGGTTTTTAATTTGAGGGAACCAACACAATTACCTTATAGATCATTTCTTCAAAAACTGGTTAGCCCAAAAGAATGAAAAATATGGATCTTAGGTCCACTTACCTTTTTTTCTACATGTTTTCTCAGCAATCAAACAATCATTATTTAATTAGTTAATGATACAAGAGAAACAAATTCTCACATGTAATTCCGGGTGCAGAGTGATCTGCGCATAAACCTCGTCCGTTTCTTGTTCAGCCTATTAAAAAATTGAACAAAGATTTCAAACAAAAATAGGTTTTAGAAAAGGGTTAATCGCAAAATCAGTTCCTGGATTTTCAAGAATTTGCAAAAAAATAAAAAACTCAGCAGATTTCTAATTTCGCAATTAACTTATTGAGTTTACAATTTTTTGCAATTAAGGCCTAAACAAACCATCTTATCCCATCGCATCTCATCTAATCATTACAACTTTCTCAAACTCAAAAAAAAAAAAAAACTACAAAAAACAATTCAACTTTTTCAAATCCTAAAATAAAAATAATATTAAAAAATTATATTCTAATAATATTTTATTCAACTTTTAACTTTTTATCTCATCTCATTTGTGTAACCAAACAAGACCTAAGTCTCTCCATCCATCTTCTAACAAATCGAATTAATTGTTAAGATGTTGTTGTTTTAATAATTTTTATGTTAAGAATTAATTGTATATTTTTTGTTTTTAGCTTTTGATTTTTAAGTTTTGAGGGTTTTTTTCCAAAATTTATAACTTTTTTAAAATAATATTTACACTTTTAATATATTTTTCTTAATTTTAAGATTTTTGAGATTATCATATTTTTATAAAAGTGCTAACGTGATATTTGAATGCCACATGTCGAAATTTGATTGATTGCTGCGTGGAAACCTTGCCATTAATTAGTTTGACGGAAAATGGAAGAAGGAACTTAATAAAATTTGTAAACTGATGATGTTAATTGCGAAAATTAGAAACCTAAAGAGTTTTTTTTGCAAATCCCTAAACACCTAAATAATAATTTTACAATTAACCGAACAAAATAAGAAAGACAAATATAGAAACCAAGATCAGAGATAGGATAGTGAATACCAGTAATCGAATGTCAACAACACCACAAAGGATCTTAGAAGGAAGATTGAACAGAGGGATTTGCTGATTCAGCTCCTGATTTGTTGATGCTTCCAACTACAAAAGAAATCTTGATCATTTTTCGGAAACACTGAAAACAGAAAGAAGAAAAAAGAAAAAGAACAATGAAGTGGAAGAGTTTGCTGAACTTGTTCCATGTGACCCTGAGGAAAGTAGAAGACTCTCTCCCCGGGCCTCGGCACATCCACCAGAGGCCCCGCACATAACTTCCATAGCTCGGTATATAGATCATCAACTCCAGACCCTACAAAAACTCAAAAGAAAAAAAAAAGTCAGAAAAAATAAGAACTGGGTCTTGAGATTCAGCTTCATTTGGTAGCTGGGAGAGCTTCTGCTACGCTTGGTTGCCCAGAAAACGCAGGAAAATGAAGAAACTCATGACTTTTAACACCAATTTATCCTTTGAGTTGACAAATCAGACCCTTCGCTGGACTAAGCTTGAGACTGATACTTGGCTCATTAGAAACAAGTTTTCACATTTTCTTGAAACTCAGAATGGGTGGAAAAGCATAGAGATTGAGAATCCTCATTTCAATTAATTTTACTTCGTTGCCTTCGTACCCAAAGAGTTGAATGTAATATCTATCTTTTACGCTTTCATTTCTTCACCCTTTCCACAACTTTCTAGACAATTAAACGGAGACGCATTCGCGCTAACCCTCCAAACTTACCCGTTTCCGCATGAGAAATCGACGAGCCCCTTGGACTCTCCTCCAGATGCACCATTCAATCAGCGACTTCGCAGAAGAAAATTAAAACCTTTGAAAACAAGTAAAAAGAAAGCAGCAAGCTCAAGGTGTATCTGTCTGTCTTGTCTCCTCACGCAGCTCAGTAAGAATAGGCTGCCCCATTCACGAGCAAGATGACCCAGAAAGAGAGAGAACGACTACGCATACACAAAGGTTATGGCAGCAATCATAATGATTCGTGATGTCGATGTTGTTGTTCTGTAACGACTGCAAGGCTCTCTGCTTCACTTTTGTCTTTAGGTCCCCAAAAACAGCCTTATGTTTGCTTTGTCCAGAGGCTCTCTCTCACTTCCTCCTCTTCTTCTTCTTCTTCTGGGTGGTGTTGGCGTTGTCGTTGTTGCTGGTTTGGTTCTTTCGCTCTTCCAAGGAGCTGAATCGACGTTACCAAATCCCCAAATTTGCAGCCATATTAATATAAATTCTCCCTCTCTCTCTCTCTCTCTCTCTCTCTGCCTCTCTGGTCTCTTTCCCACTTGTAGTTTCTTACTCCACCACTCTTCTCACTTTGTTAATTCTGCCCCCTCCCTTTGTAGTTTGCTCAATAGTCCCTTTAAAGTCTAGTTTCCTTGGGACTAAGCTATGATACTTCACATCCTCCTACTTTTCTTCTCCACCAACGCTGGATAAAACACTCATTATTGGCCCACAAAATTCATTCTTCAAGCTTGTGAAGTGCTGGCAGTCCCTCGGCTTTACTTATTTTTCTTTTCTTCCCTTTTCTTTTCTTTCCTAACAAACAAATTTTAAATTGTTGGATACACCTTAAGATAGCTATATACATATATAAATAATTATATTCATCATAATACCAACAGCCTAAGTCGAGATTATGCTAGCTTGATTACCTTTTTATCCTTTTCAGATAATTATAATCTTTTCATTATAAGGTTAAAAGTAATACTAAAAATAATAGTTAATACGAAATGTTGCCGAACTTAAGTTTTACTACGGTCTCGTTTAAATAATGAAAGTGTTTCATCTTATTTCATCTCATCATTACAATTTTTTTAAATTTTCATACAAAATATAATAAAGAATTTAACTTTTTTAAATTCTAAAATAATAATAATAATAATAATACAAAATATTATTATAACAATATTTTATTGAATTTTCAACTTTCATCCCAACTCATTATCTAAACGACACCTAAATCACTCTTAGCAGCAACTCAAGTAATGTTATTATTATTATTATTGCAACCCTATTTGTATGTATTGTTTCTAAGGTTTTGGTAATTGCATGGTGCAATGTGTTGATTTTGATAGTCAAAGATCTAAAATCTAGAATATATGATAATTTGAGAATTCTAATTATAAATTTTTCATTATTTAATTACCTTTGCTTGGCTATAATGAGGTGACACATAAACCTGGTAAACTGCTAAAAGTAAAAGAAGAGTATATACAATAGTAAAGACCAAATCTGCATATATGATCAAGCCTGATGACTTTTAGGGCCGTTTGTATATTCATATGACTTTGATGGTAATGCAGAATGGAATGTGTTGTTAAAAAAAAAAAAGCAAAATGGCATCTGAGAGCACTTAAACAGTCTGCAAATGCCAAAGGAGCAAGCATTAGCAAATTAAATTCGACAATGATGCTCTTTTATTCCTTGAGCTATTTGTAATGGCCATTTATCTTATGGAATATTAATCCTTTTTTTTCTCTCTTTTTTTTTTCTTCTCTTTTAAGTAAATCGTACAGAATATTACTGATCTTGAGGGTTGGTTCGGTTACACAAAACTAAATCATCTCATATAATTATTATAATTTTTTCAAATTCCTATATAAAATATAATAAACAATTTAATTTTTTACAAATCTCAAAATATAAATTATATTATAATAATATTTTATTTAACTTTAACAAAACATCTCGTCTCATCTGAATTGCTTAACCAAACGAGGTGGTGTTAGCTCTTCAGCAGTTTTGCATAAAAGCAATGATCTATATAGGCAACATTTTTTGTGGTTTCTCGTAGGCAACTTCGAGTTGCTCATCAACCAACTTTATATGTCTGCTTCGGTTTGCACCCAGATTCTTGCATATATAGAGACTATTTTTTGGAGTTTGGAGAGTATTTTTTCTTTTTTCTCTATCATTTCTTGTCAATGTTAAAGTTATATCTGTTAATTTTTCATCGTTGATTTTACTATATGTAGTCATATCTGTTAATATGACCAATTTTAAACGATTATGTAAGTCAATTACTTAAATAAAAAATCATTTAAGCTATGAAATATCAATTGGTGTGCTTGCAGATGAAGAAATTTAAGATGAAAATATATATTTCTTTTATATATATAACATAACACATATATTAACCTATCAATAACAACATAACTCTCTCGACGCTCATTCGTTTTAATTCTGAAGAGCGAATAACTTGAGAATAGACAAAAATTAAATTGAATTAACAAATAAAATGATATTTATAGATAATAATATGCGTTAATGTGTTTATCTCGTTCCCATTCTAATCCCG
Organism: Juglans mandshurica; assembly: GCA_022457165.1. Classification (NCBI taxonomy): domain Eukaryota; kingdom Viridiplantae; phylum Streptophyta; class Magnoliopsida; order Fagales; family Juglandaceae; genus Juglans; species Juglans mandshurica. The sequence goes on from CM039619.1 coordinate 39,849,221, forward strand.
GATAATTTTATGAAATAATAATTGATAGTGAAAATAAAATATCATAATCATAAGATCATGACTTTGATTAATGCTTACACGTACGTACGTGTGCGGCATTCATATTTGTGTGAGGAAGCTGCACGGGTGAGATTAATATATTATTTTTTTCTTTTGACCAAAAGAAGAGGGAGAGGGAGATGATCGAGGGGGAAATTACCAGCACTTATAATAATATGAATTGCATTTGTTTAATGTAATTTTCACGTTTATTGAGGACCGTTCCTTTGAAATTAGCAACGAATGGCTATGCACAAAGTATTATTCTAGGTTGCATAATGAGCATGGACAGGAATATTCTTATTCTTTTTATGTATAATAAGATCAAAAGCTAATTAGTGGTGAAGTGGGATCCAAATCATACTCTTATTAAACTATGATTAAATTAAAAAGCACCAAATTCCCTTCTCTTATGCTACTATGTTTCACTAATCATAGGCAACCAAACACCTCATTCGACATCCGGCCAACTACATTAATTGAATTATTGCGTTGCTCCACGTTACCCCTCTTTTCACTGTTTTGAGGATCAACATTAATTTATATGCCCCATGTTATGTATTTTGTCGTTTGACTATCATCAAATGAAAGGGACTAGCTAGCTAGCTACAACAAAAACAAGTATTTGTGACAGATTAGTTGCGACGATGACGACTATTTACGATAAAAACAGATTCATTTTGATAAGAAATAATAATTTTTATTAAAAATAACTGGTCACAAATAAGCAGTTTTCTTGTACTATAGCTACTTTCGATACAATGAATAAATGATAAAAGGGTAGTTTTTAAAGAGTTTTTCTATATACAAGATTATGTTAATTAGCACACTATTTATTGTGGGATTCATTACAATTTTAACTCATACGAAAGGTTTTCATATCAGTGGTATATGAGACGTGTTAAAAGTAAGACTTATAAATAGATATTTTTCATTTTTAAAACTTTTTCGAGTTAACGTATTATGGAATGAGTCTTACTTTCCTCGACTCGCATGATCTTATTACCATTGTATAATGTTTTTGATGGAATGATGATCTCGAGTGAAAGAATCCTTAGCCCCCAATCTTGTACCTTGGAATATTGCTTAGATAATAAAGACGATCATAATTAGAAAAATAAAACTCAAGCATAGCTTTAAAGGAAGATTTGATTCTTTGCATCTTTTCGATATTAAGCAACTCTTTTGACTAATAACAACCCCCCCCGTACGTTGCCATGCACAGAGAGGGAACCTGACCTTCAAAATTAATCCATGGTCAAGTTAACCCCTAATTAAATAGTATTATCCGTTTAATTAAATTGAGAGAATCAGATTCTAAATCACTAAAATAGATCTAATAAACATAGGTATATCTAATTATTTATATTATATCATTAACGATCTCCCTTACATGTGAACTATACTCTCATTCAATAAGTGGATCTAACACGAGAAAATTTAATTGGGTGAAATGCAAAGTCAAGGTTCGAACTCAGAATTTTTGTTATGATACAATGTGAAATCATCATTTGTCTCAAAAGCTTACGCTTTTAAAACAATTGGTGATTTCACACGTACATGTATTTCTATGATCCAAACCTAATTATAGAGTGTGCAGAATTAAGATTCGAATTAAGAACATTTACTCTGATGCTATGTAAAATGATTATTTATCTCCAAGAGAAATGATACTTGTAGTCGTGAGTGTGCAAGCGCCGTGTAGTTGCTTTGAAAAAAGTGAATAAATATGGGACCCACATGAAAAGAAATTAATTTTTTAATAGTGGACCCCATTGATCTTTTTCAAAACAACTGCACGGCATTTGCATATTCCACAACTGTATCTAGCATTACTCTATTTCAAATACTTATGCTTTTAAAACAATTAGTAATTTGACACCTACTCGTATTTCTATGCTCCAGACCTAATCATAAAATGTTATCCTTTTATATCAACTAATTCTATTTGTCTAATTTTGCACTGCATAATTTCTAATATTAAATGTTGAGCAGAATTGAGATGAATTATAAGTTTTTTATAAATAATAATGAGTTGAGATGATGGAGTGGGTTTTGTGAGGCCCACCTAAGATGAGCTTAGATGTATTTATAAAAAGTTAAAAAAATGTTATAAGTCTCACGTGTAAAAAAGTGTTAAGTTGAAAAATATTGTGAGTCTCACATGTAAAAAGATTCTAGGTTGAGTGATTGTTAGTAATTTAAAAATTGTGTGATTAAATATTAAGTAAACTCAACTGAAATGAGTTGGACTTCTTCTATGTTCCAAATGTAACTAGTGTGCCCTGACAGGACTTGTGGCCCCCTCCAAAGAGTTAAGATCTCTAATCCTCATAATAACTCCAAAAAGAAAAATTGAAAATAAAGTTGTGATAATCTTATCGTATAATCTTTTTGCTGTAAGATTCCATATGGATAGAAGATTAGATCCCTGAAAAATTAACAAAAAAAATTACATATTGGGTCACTTTGTCACAAGAACTCTAATAAGATCAACGCTTCTTCCATTGATTCTATTCCTGGCAGATAACTTTCTTTTAAGTTTTATATGTGTGTACGTGTATGTATATATATATATATATATAGAGAGAGAGAGAGAAGAGAGAGAGAGAGAGAGGCTTGGTATCTGATTAGAATCTTCTGAATTCTTCCCATTACTTTGGGTTGAAGAAATTTTCCTTTTTCACATTAGGTGGTGTGATTCGTGAAAGCTTAATGGAGAGAGAGAGAGAGAGAGAGTTTTGGGGTTGACCTGTCCATGTGTGGATCTACAGAGTGGGTGCATCCTTTGTTGACATAATAATATATTGGAAAACACATGATGATGATGATTGGTGGGACTGCTGGTTCTGAGTGCATGCCTGCCGGCCCCCATCTGGAGACCATTTTAGTATGTGTTCCTTTGCTGCCTATCTTTGTTTTGTTTTTTCATCTTTTAGTGATGATATATATTGAATTTACATAAAGCCTCTAACTCAAATAAAGAAAACTTTAACATTAGGACAATGTTATTATGTTCTCTAATTTATATCACTCATTTTATTTTATTGACATGGCGCTACAATGTGGTGCTACGTGATTTGTTAAAAAAATTAAAAATACAAACATAAAATTATAGAGAGAATCTATAGTTTTAGTATTCATCTCTTTGTATATTTGAATGTCATTTTATTTTGAATATATATTTTTAGGTGTCAGGTCAAGGAGGTAAAGTGAGTACTATAAATTAAGAGGCACGATAACATTTTTCTTAACATTATTGATAAAGCGGCGCTATTATTATTATTGGTTGTAAATGAGTTGTAAAAGTCAATCTCTGTGTATCACGGTTCTTTAATTGTTTTAAGGAAAATGTTAATGAATCTATGGGTTTGCCTCCTCAATCTTACCACTTCGTACATTTTATTTTATTTTTAAATTTTTTTTACTTAATAATTAAGAAAATAATTATTAATAAAGTTGTGTATTTTTTTTAATGACTAAAAATATTAAAAAATTATCTTAAAAAAAATTCAACTAGCGGTACGCCAAGCGGTAGGCCCGCTAGCAGCATCTGTTTTTTAATAACCATTTCATTTTTAGCTCATTTGCCACCGGGAGCTATGCTAATTAAGTAGTAAATAATAATTAAGGATTGAGTGCATATTTGTATACTACATGATTTTCAAAGCAAAAGTAGAGTAATTTGTATATAATATTGAAATAGTTTGAGGTAATATGTTTTATTGGATTTTGGAAAATGAGAGAGAAGAAATTGAATAAAAATATTATAAAATTAAAAAGTTATTTGAATATCATTTATTTATATTATTTTAGTTTTAAAGATTGAAAAAATTGTATTAAATGATTATTAATGCATCTTATTCAATCAATAATTTTTATTTAAAATTAAAATCATTAAATTAAAAATACTAATTATATGTCTTGTCCGTAAGTAATTTTTTTTTTCAAAAAACTTTTTAATCACAACAAAATTAAAAAATCGAAGTATTTAATTTTTATTTTTATTTTTGTTGCATCAAAGACCCTAGATTTTGTAGAATAAAGGGCATAATAAGATCCTAATAGTCTCTCTTCTCCAATTTAAATGTCTTCTTTTAACAAAATTAAAGTTCTTATATCCTTTATTTCTTATGTTATTATTGTATTTTTTTTTTTGCGTTGAAAATAAATTTTTTTTTTAATTTCTTAAATCATTGTTTCCGTTCAAACTAAAAACTTAAAATATCTAAAGTGGTAGGAATAGAATAATAGTATTATAAAAAATACTTTTAAGCCTTTTTGAACAAAGTGGGATCTTTGTCCGTACAAATCACGACTAGCTTTTGACCTATTTGACGCTTTTTAAGCCGTTAGATCCACTCGTTAAGCTGAGAATCCCCTTAAACAAAGAGTAACCGCAAGGTTGTTTAGAAAGTTAGATGAGATTTTTTTAAAATATTATTCAAATTAAAAATATTTTTTAATTTTAAATCTTTAACCTTTTAAACTCATCATTGTAACTTTTCTAAACTTTCAACAAAATATAAAAACTAAAATTCTTCCAATTTCAAAACAAAATAATTTTGAAATAATTTTTTAATTTTTTAATATGTTTATTCAAATTTTTTTTCTTTTTTCAAAACCCAATAAAATACCATAACTCAAATTATTTTATTATTATTCACAAGCTATTTTATTATTATTCACAAACTATTTTATTAATATTTACAGCTAAAGTGTGAAAATAACATTTATTGGGATATTTATTATAACTATAAAAAAAATTAAAATTTTTATCTATCTGACGGATAGATTTCCACATTAATAATATGTTTAATATATTAAAAAAAATTTATAAATAGATTTATTTTTCTACAAATCTTAAGTAAATGTCTTTACACTACTACTTCCAAAAAGATAATTAATATATTTTCTCATTATTTTAAGAGTTATGCTAGGGATACAAAATCCCGTGACTTACCCATGATCAATGAAATGAACCTGAATTTCATATGAGCTATTTGGAAATAATTTTCATCTCATTCTATCTCATTTCTTTCTCAAACTAACTCAAATACAAATATTTTTAAATTAATAATTATAACTTTTTCAACCTAATCATTACAACTTTCACAAACTTTTAAACGAAACAAAAAATAATAATAATTTAACTTTTTCAAATCATAAAATCAAAATAATATTAAAAATTATATTATAAAAATATTTTAACTTTATAATATCTTTTATCTAAATTTTTCTCTCTCATTTTTCAAAACCCAATAAATACTTATCTTAAACTATATCACTACTATTCACAAATCATCTTATTACTATTTACAAAATTCTCATCTCATCTCATTCTTCAAGCATCATTTGAGTGTACACGAAATAACGAGTCTCTTTTCATTTTCCTTACTTTAGAATTTGAGATTTTTGTTCCTTATCTCTAATCAAACTTTCCCATTAATAATATATTTAATATATCAATAAACAAAACTTGTAAATAGATTTTTTTTTTTTCAATTTTTCTGGGGAGTAGCCGGAAGCCGCACCATCCCCAAGTAAATTTTTTTTTTTTTTTTTCACCCCAACACGTTAAGTGTGCTAGGGATTCTTCACACAGTAGTGTGAGAAGAAGAATTTTTTTTTTTTTTTTCTTTCTATAGAGACTAATTACCTTAAGCTAGTGTCTTTACACTATGCTAATAAAGAGGAGTTCAACTTCAACCCAATGTGGAGTGAAGTTGTCATTATAAAAGGTGGGGGTCTCTGCACAAAAACCCAATTGGGTACATATGGAAACAAAAAGGGCAAACACAATGGCAATGATGTTGAGAGGCAAATCACATTAACCACTTGAGAATTCATTGAAACACTTTTGATAAAAGCTTTAAAATCTCATCCAGCAAGGGGTCTTTGTCTTGAAGATTTTGAAGAAGCTGTACCCAAAGAATCTCATCCAACATTGCAAATCTTCTGATGAATACAACCTGATCAATGCTGATGCTGCTTCAACATCATGTGCCCCATCTACTTTGCTTTCTTTCTTATTGCCATTCCAACTTTACCATCTGATCTTGAAGGACAGCTCCTACACCTACTTAATTGATGCACATCAATAAATAAAGCAAAATCAACATTGAATTTGAGAGCATCCCAAGGTGGATGATGCCAACATAAAGTTTTCCTTGTTTTGAAACTCTAGCTTCTTTTTTTATAACATCTTTTACGGCGTCGTTTTAGATGGAGAGTGATTATGTAAATTTTAAAATTTAAATAAAAATATAAAATATCTTTAATTAAATGGTTGATTGTATTTTGTATGAAAATACAGAAAAATTATAATGATTAGATTAGATGAGTTGAAACCATTTTTGTATCCAAACCTAGCGGTCCACGTCCTTTTTACAAAGGAAGCTACTAAGGCGACCGACTATTTCTACCGACAGTACAAATTTTTTATTTTTTGTTTATTTTTTTAAAGCATTTTTTATGTTTATTTTTTTAAAAAAATACAATACTCAAAAATAAACAAACATAAATATTTAAAAAAATACACACATTCGATAGCTTTTGTCGGCAAAATTCCTCGGTAGATACATCATTTCCCTTTTATTAAAGAAGCATAGAGGATTATTCCAAAACGAAAAAAAAAAAAAAAAAAAAACATAAGAGGATATGATCTCTGACTTGACAAGGTAAGTTATTTCACTTCATTTCTTTTTCTTTTTCTTTTCTTTTTTCCCATGCTTTTGAGATTCATGTTCTCTATACCCCACCACCCACACCATCAAGTATGTGCCACCAATTGTATCTTAAACCATGCTTAAAACCAAGTGTTCTCTTGTACTATAAATTCAAAATAAAACACAAAGTAAGCAATATGAGTGATAGGAGATTGGTCAAGATAGATAGGTAAAGTTAGCACTAAACATAATCAATATCTAATTACTACTAATTGGTCATTCAAGGACCCATGGCTAATCAAACTAGTGCTAGAAACAGGTTCTCAAATAATGGGTGGGGGGAGAGACAAGATATGGCTGAGCCTGAACCACAGCCATTTGGGTGGGGGTCCCAAAATGCATTTACATTATCACAATCATGATTAACTCATTAAGAATACTGTTGATTGGAGAGGATTTGCATTGCATCCACACACACATAGTATCTTAAGAAAATGGGTAATTAATATTAGAGAAATGATAGTGACAGTCGTCAGTGTATAAGTACCGTGCAATCACTTTGAAAAAAATGAATAAATATGAGACCCATATGAAAAAATAATAATTTTTTAATAGTAGACCCTACTCTTTTTCAAAACGACTGCACGATGCTTGCGTACTCTACAACTGCATGTAGCATTACTCTTAATATTAACCTTAAAATTATTTTTTAACTCTCCAAAAACAAATGTTTAAAGGACGTTTTTATTAGTGGAAGTCATCTGTTGGGCAATCTGGCAAAATACACAACACTGTTAGTGCACAAAATTTAATATCATTTGCAATTCCACAGAGCAATGTAACCTTTCTATCTTATTTTACTATGCAAATGGGTATCTCTAAACGAGTTTGATTAGCTGGCTTAAACCCATTTCAAATGTAAAAGTAATATATTACCATAACAAACAAATTGACAACAAATTGAAATAATTTTTGGAGGACCTTTTTCTTATCCATTTATTTTCATTCTTTAGATTAGACGCCAAGTTTGAATTCAGAAAGTGTTTTATCTCATCTTATCATTATAATTTTTCTAAATTTTCACACAAAATATAATAAATAATTCAACTTTTTTAAATCACAAAATAATAATAATATTAAAAAAATAATATTCTAACAATATTTTTTTTAACTTTCATCTGAAACCATCTCATCTCATTTCTAAATATAAATCAGCCCTAAAAAATGAACCCATAGATGTAGAGATTATGATAATATAATCAGCTAAGAATCCCCCAAAACAACCCCCCAAAAAAGAAAAACTGAACATTCCCTCCTACTTGGGGTCGACACTCGACACAACATTTCAAGTGCTATCTATTGGTACGTGGGTGTATTTCTACTTAAATTTCGATAAAACAATAACGTTTTTTAGGCATATTTTAGTCTTAACCAAAAAGATAGTGTTAATGACATTCTTTGTCTTAAACACTTTTCACAACAAAGAAACAGAAATGTTAAAAAACACACAAAAAGAGTTCAGGGGCATGTAATACAATCTTTAATACAAAAAGAGGTTTGTCCTATTGATTACGAATTGAAATCCGACGCATGCTTGTCATATGCATGATGTTAGCACAAAGCATAACTTTCCTCTGTAAAGGATAAAACCCTCTACCAATCATTACTGGTCACCTATTAAGGTTTTGGTGCCTCTGAGAAAAATTATTGGCTAAAAATATGCTGAAATCAGGAAATAAATGTGTTCTGTTTTACAGTTTCTTGCTGTTTTTTTTTTCTCCTTAAAAAAAAATAGCCGCTTGTGACCTGGCATTTTCAAGTTATAGGCATAGCACCGCTTGTCACTATGGGGACGGACACAAATATGAGTTACCATTTGTCTTGTGCGGTTCTTAAGAGTCACCCTTCCACTCTCAACACAATATATATGAGAAAATGCACAACTTCTTGTGTGCAAGTTTGAAATGGTTTTGAGTCGAAGTCTCATCAAGAAGTGCCTAGAAAGGTCCTCTCCGTCTGAAGGGTGAGGTTTCCGTCTTTGCATGCAGCAAAGTGTGTCTCTCAGTATTTTTAATGAAGAGACACATATGGAGACTGAATTGGAGAGATTGTGGAGAGGTTTCACTTTGATGATTTTGTTTGATGATTTTAGTTGTCTCTAAAAGATATGGGGGTTTCAAGGATATGGGGGCAAACAAGTTTTTGGTGGAGTTTCAACGTGAGCAAGACAAAAATAAGGTTCTGTTGGGAAGACTTTGGACTTTTGACAGGTATCTTATTTGCATAGAGGATATTGACTGGACTACTCCTCCCACAAAGATTCTCTTTTCTTACGAGTTTTGCTGGGTCCAAGTCTATAATATGCCACTGGTGAGCATGAACAAAGAGTCTGGAATGCAAATTGGCTCGGGTATTGGAGATGTCATTGAAATCGATACAGACAGCTCAGGCTGTGCATGGGGTCAATATCTACGTATGAAAGTTCGTGTCAATCTCTCCAAACCCTTGATCTGAGGTAGGTTCCTTAACCTTGATGACAAACAATTATGGCTTCCAATCAAATACGAGCAATTACCATCCTTTTGCTTTCATTGTGGAGTCATAAAACATAAGGAGGGTGGATGCACCAAGTTGAATAGAGGCCACTACGAGACTTACAAACCAAAATACGGTGCATGGTTGAGAGCTACCCCTCCAAAGCCAGGTAGTACGTTTACAAAGAGGTATGACAGTGGTCGTAGGGGTGCTGCAGCTCCTCACGGGCGGCGAGAGGCATCAGAGGATGTATCTAATTTTGGAAAGAGTAATCAAGGGCCAAATAAGGGGGATGCTCCCTTAAATCAAGCTGATATCTCGGTGGAATCAGAAGGGATTTCACTAACAAGGAAACTTGACATTCCGACCTCAGAAGTTGACTTAGAGTCAAAAGGGAAGGTTGTCAACACAGCCCAATCATCGGGAGAAGAATATCCCTCTGAGTCCTTACCTAAAAAGGATACTGCAAATTCTGTCATCTAGGCTGGACCCGAGATTATGGTGGTAGACAAGGGGAGTGAATCTGCTTCAGATATGAATATGAAGGGCCTGAGCTCGAAGGCCCATGGATTCCATTTCTCTTCACAATAAAAACATAAACCCTTCCTTCTCTTCTCATCCATCTAAGAAGCATTCACTCTCTTACAGGGAAGAACATTCTTGATGCCTTCATCACTTAGATCTTTAAGTCCACTCTGATTAACTGGCCATTTATCGGCAAAATGAGGATTTGGCCTCCAAGGTCAGCCCCTAAGTTCATTGGATTAAACATTTTGACAGGAATTCTAATGTCATCTTTCAATCCACTGATATAACAGCTCATTTTGTGTCTATAAGACAACCCTTTCAACCTATTAGATAATGCCTCGAATTGTGTGGTATACGAACTAACAGAACTAATCTTTTTTAATCTGGTCAACGCCTCCATTAGATCATCAAATGATGATGGTCCAAATCTACCTTGCATAGCCACCAAGGTCTCCCAAGAATTAAATTGGCCAGAATCCAAGGCATTTTGATACCATACCAATGCCTCACCTTCTATATGGTGCGATGCTACCATTAATTTTTGATGAAAAGGTACTTGAAAGCAATCAAAGTATTGATTAACCTTAAAGATCCATCCTGCAGATCAAGACCACTAAAACGAGGAAAATCCAACCTAAAACCTTTTTGGAAACCACCTCTTTCCTCATGAATTCTAGGCGCATGATCTCTTTCTCACACCTCCCTTAGTGAGACATTTCATTTAAAGTTTCAACAACAGATCTCAACATATCGGAAAGTTGATCTAACCTTTCTGTTATCCTCGTGATGGTGTGCTGATGATGTTGAAGCTATAATTGTACTGCTTCATGATGTTTCTGAGATGCATCTTGTTGACCTTTAATTGCACCACACGTTCCATCTGCCATCGTGACCTCAGTTGTAAGGATCGCCTACTGCTGATACCAATTGTCACGAACCTCCATGCTCCTCCCTTTGGAACTCACGAACTAAATCCACAAGAACTTCCACACAGAGTACACAAACAATGGAATACTGAAATGCTAATGGAATTAATCAGAGAAGTATGACACAATAATAAATCACAATATTACTGAACTAATTGAGAGATTTTCGAGCAATCTCCAAGCTCCTTACAATGGCAGTTCACTAAGATGTTCAATACCCTCCTTTACATGATTTCCCCTTTTTATAGAAAACAATAACATAACTAACTAACAGACTCGTGAAAAACTTTCCAATTTCATCAAGAAAGCAAAACTACGCCGTCTGGACTTATTCTTTATAACCTACAACAACTCAAAACAAAACGTTTCATTAAAACCCAACACCCTCGTTGCGCATTGTTTTATTAACTCCCAATGCACCGTATTGAATGGCTGTTAATATCGTTACTTACTGAACAACTATTCCTCGATCCCTCAAGCCAAATCCCACACAACCTTCAACCCAAATCTCACATAACATTATGCTTATTCACTCGGAATAAGTCAGACTCAGTTGTTTTGAGCTTGAATGTTGAAGTTCTGGGTTTTCTTTTAAAGATATGAATGGTTTGTGGGTACAGAAAAATCAAGTACATAGTTTGCTAAAAGGGTTGGAGATTGAAGCTGGATTCTATGAAAGATTGACAACATTTGAACTCTTGTTTAGAGTTTTGGGTACCGCTTTGAAGCATATGAATTGTTTGATTTTGTGACTATGCAAAAAACGGTATTTCTTTGTTGGTGTGATTTTGGGCTTTTAGTTTTACCAAATGGATAACTCCAAGAACAGGCATAATAATGATCATTTGGGTGTGAATAAAATGGGGAAAAATATAAAGAAGAGTCCTTTGCACCAACCCAATTTTGGAAATAATCCTGCTAGGCAACAGCCTCAGCCTTAGGTTTACAACATTAGCAAGAACGACTTTTGGAATATTGTTCAGCAACTTACTAATTCACCTTCTCAAGAACCTCTTCCTAACCCCCGAACAACCCACCTAAATCCCAGAATATGCGGCTGCAGAAATTCGGCCTCCTCCATTACCACCCATCAACCTTCGCAGGACTGAAGGATTTTAGGTGAAGGGAGGGGAAGCTGCAGAAGAAGGGTTGTGGGATTGAGATGGGAGAAATTACATCGCAGGACTGAGATGGGGCCATTTAGGACAAAACCGGTTCACTTGTTAGTGAACCCAGTTCGCCACGTAGGGTGTGGGGTAATAAACCAGCTGATGTATAAATTAATTCTTATTTATAAACTATCTCATTACTATTCACATATTTCTTAGTTATCATCTCATCTTATCTATGTAACCAAATAAAGCCTTAATTAATTTCCATCAGCTTTCAGCATGCATATTCAAGAAGGAAAATGATTTACCTACAACACATTCTACAATAATGTGTTAAATGAGAAGTATTTTTGTAAAATCATATTATAAAAGTAAGATAATTTTACAAAAATATTCCTCATTTAACACATTGTTGTACAATGTATTGTACAATGTGTTGTGGGTGTATCATTACTCAATTGATACAAAATATAACACAATTTCATACATGTATGATCAAGTTCTCACAGTATTACTTGGTTGACCGCGCTAAAGTCTACAACTCTCACACAAATGCAGCAGGCCAGAAAAGACACCATGACAAAAAAACAGGAAGATGGAGATCTTTTTCTACCCAAAACCTAGTAAAACTACCATCTGCTCACCGAGTATTGTAGTCTGTAATCTAAGAAAAATGGTAGCGCCAAAATCCCAAGTCAACACAGCAGAAGATCTTGGGAGACTATACAACACGATGGTAAACCATTAATATCTCAACCAGAAACTGCAACGTAAAAAATATCATTTGCTCACAAAGCGTGCTGAAGACGAGTCACTGAATCCGTGCCCATAAACAAGCCTACTCCACTGCTGGTAAGATCCTGTAAGGTGCAACTGAATGATTGGATGATCGATCCTGTAACGCAGATAAATCAAGCACAAAATGAATAGGAGAAATGGTGACAAAATGGCAAAGGAAGAATGCTCAATCTCATTCTCTAACAAGCCAGCATGAGAGATTAATGCAAGTAGTAATTACAGAAGCAACAAACCTATTTAAAATAAATGCCGACACTCTCTCCAACCTATTAAAAAAATTGAAAAAAGATTCAGTTTCAAAAACAAAATGTTGCACTATCTTATTTCGTTGTCCATGTTAAAAGAATACAATGTCACACCGGCAAATATTTCTTTGTAAAGGAGAAATGTAAAAATACCTGAATACAATATCAGTAGAAAATATGTACCTACTAGGTAACATGAATAGGTCTAACAGAGAGAAAGAGAGAGAGAGATCACTTTATATAGGTGTATCACAAGCCCTTTAATAAGGCTCGTCCTTGGACAAATTCAACAGCAAAAGCCCACATCTTCGCCAAGATATCAGTGGTCATAATTGCCAGATTTGAAAACTAGTGAAAGATTCAACCAGAGTTGATTAAGGTTTGAAAAGCAGGAATCCAGGAACATGTGCACATTTTTATCACATGAACATAGGCACATTAAAATTGGACTTAAAACCATTCCAACACCCCCCCCCCCCCCCAAAAAAAAAAAAAAAAAAAAAGAAATCTCTTTGCCTTGACAAACCAGCCGCAGGTGAATTTCAATAACAAAACTAGCAGTTCCCAAGGGAGCATCTTAGTATTTAATTTTAGTTCTGACCCACGGCATAAAGTTGCAGTTTAAGTCAAGGGAAAGACCCTAAAACATCCACTTCTCTTCATTGAACTTCAAATTCATGAGGGCTTCATCATGAAGATGCCTAATCAATTGCTATGCCATATTCTCTATTCAAATCAATAAAATAAGGAAAATACAATAAAATATTGACAGCAGCATTGTCACAACATAGTGCACACTATACTTTAGCTTCTCACTTGATAATTGGACAATGTGTGTGATTGAAATTTAACTTTAGGCAATTGGTCATTTTTTAATCTTTAAAAACCTATAAAAAGTTCTTCTAAACATTTTCATCTGACTAGGCAAGAGCTGAATGAAACCACGAAGTTATACTTTCTTCCATTTCTTGTCATGGCTTGGTTTTTGTTGATAGATGTGAACCACAGCTATCTTTTGCAACCGCATATTTTCTCATCATACATTTACATATTGCTTCCTCTTTCACTATGAATTGACATATCATAACGATTACAAGCCATTTATTTAAGTTCCATCAAAACCAACTTGTGCAGTTGCACCTTGTAAGGCTAGCAGGAAGGCAGAGCATTGAATAGATGAAATAAACAATAATAAATTTAGAGATAACATAAAAGCATTGTAGCAAAACACCAAAGTGCAATTGATATTTAAACTAACTCAAAGTGTTTAAAGCTGAAGTTTGAATGGCAACTCTTGTAGACACCAACAGAGCTCCACGACAGAGAGCATCCAGTTTTCCAAACTTAAATAACACCTATTTTGATCTCGTTTTTTGTGAAGACATTATAGTTTCACTTACAGCATGTACCGTCCAACTAATTGGTCCTTTAATGCAGTGATATATATTTGGTTCTTTTATAAGTAAGATAAGATTTTATTAATAACTAAAGAGGATGAACCCCAGTACACAGGAAGTATCCAAGAGATCCACCAAACAAGCAAAGGGAAGTATGCAGTAATATTGAAAATTAAGTCACTTCACTTTCTTAATTTATGAGTGATATCTTGACAAAAAAACCATACTTCTAATGGGAACCGTATCACAGGAACAATGACCCAACGTCGATACAATGCGTCGTTTTATCGACTACATTAACTGCACTGCCTAGATATCAAAGAAATGAAAGCCAGCCTTTCAGACATCACAAGGTAATCGAGGAGCTCAATTCATAACTGCATCATGCGTTCAATTCCATGTTAAAATTTATTTTGCAAATACGTCTATTTTTATTTGTTTATCTCTTCAATTTAAAATGTTTTGATGAAAAAGACGTGTTCTCTAGAAACCTTTTTCATTTTGCTTTCTGTGATTTTTCTCTTAATCTCTATGTTTTCCAAGGAGTGCTTTTGGTGATTTCCTGAGACAAAAAAGGGTGGAAAGAGAGTACATAAAATGAAATAAGTAAAAATCTTTTACATAACAGAAACTTTATGAGGGAAGGGGAAGAATTTCAATGCACTGAGTGAGAGAATCATGCTGATTGTATCATTATGATATGGGCTCAATCTAATATACCTAATTGGTCACATGTAAGTATCAGGCATGGCTGCATGAGAAACCAATAACTAATGCAATTTTCCAATATTAGAACAGATCTGGCAGTCAACATCTGACTCAGTCTAAGCCCCACTCTGTTTTACATATTTGTTTCATAAATAGACATTCCAAGTAGTAATCAAAACATACTTGATTCTGTACTAATGACAGTAAAAATACAATAGTAAATTAGTAAACAAAGGCATAATTGCTTTATTACCAATTGCTCAAACAATTGGGCAATTATAAGTGCTGCAAGTAGTAATCAAAAACATACTTAATTCTGTACTAATGACAGTAAAAATACAATAGTAAATTAGTAAACAAAGGCATAATTGCTTTATTACCACTTACTCAAACAATTGGGCAATTATAAGTACTGCAAAGCTGAAGCAATGCTGCTTGATTTGCTGGATCCATATATTGATTGATGATCTGGGGGTATCGCCCAGGAGAAAGTGAAGAAAGCCTTGCCAACGAAGCTACCAAAAACTCCCTGGGTTCTTTTATATCTTTCAGAGGATCCTCCTCTTTTCTTCCAGCATTATATAGACGGACAAAGGTGGCAGTGTAACCCACATTTTCTGCAATATCCGGCATTTCTGGTTCCTCCTCCAGCCTATCCTGCTCTGGTCGTGAAAGGAGGGTAACAATGCTATCCAGCATTTTTCCCCACAATTCAACATTTGCAGCATCCAAAAGAGCTGAAGACTCACAGATAAGCCTGGTGGAAGCAACTGCAGTCAACTTAATCTCAATTGCTCCTGTGATCAGCCTGAGATTAGGTATCCAAAACTGCTTCACAATCATAGAAAATATGTTGGGCTGAACAGCATTCATAGTATCTACAAGGTTTGTAGAACCATGTTTGACTGCAAAGAGAGACATAATTATCACGAAAGACTTGACAAACTTTACAGCTCGTCTATTTTGGAGCTGCCCAAAAAGGGCGGCCCAAATATGACAAATGTAGGGTGCAATTACACCATATTCAAGACTCTCAATGACAGTGTTGAGCACGTAGAAGCCCTGTTCAGCTGTACTAGGGGATGAGATGAGGGTATTGAATATACCAAGGACCTTGTTAAGCCTTCCCTCTTGGTTAAGCTCAAGAGGTGCCTTCTGAAGGAAGGCCTGAAGTAAACGCACGAGTGCTGGGACATTTGAAGCTCTCTTCCATGAATCAGGTGACAGGAGAATCTCAAAAATTTGCATGTAGCTTGGAGGAATCGGAGGACTATTCAACTCAACTAGCTGAGCCAACAGCTGAAATGCATATGGGAAGAACTCGGTAACATCATTGGCCAATATCTGCTGGAGGCAAGGAAAAAGCCTGGCTTCAAAAGCTGATATGAGAGAGGGGTCTTTCTCACAGGCCCGCTTGACAAGAATGGCCACAGACTCAAAGAGATAGTGATTAAAGATTGGATTCTTAGGGTTTTTACAAACTTCCATGAGAATAGAGGTCAACCCAGTGATGCAAGTTCCAGCAACTTCACGAGATATTTCTGCTACTCCAAGAACCCGCATGATACATTTCATTATGTATTGATTCTCCTCAGACTCTGGAAACTTGAAAGCATTAAAAAGGTTGGTCATCAACTCTCCAAAAATTGGAGCAATGTCTTTTCCAGTGTATTTTGCTCTCCCTCCCTCATCCTTTACCAGCATGAGTTTCTCAATACAACTCGCAGCATAAGAATGAACAACATTTGACTCTGAAAGAAGGAACCGAACCAAATCTTGAAACAGATGAGCTGCAATGTCCTTTGATATCTGATTCCGGAACATTGTAAAGAATTTCAATGCACCCGCCTTAAGCATTGGAAACCCATTGACATCCTGACTTTTCAACTCAGGCATAATAACTGAAGCAAAAAAACTTTGAAGGTCTACAAGATCAGTCGAGACAGAAGTACCCCCAGCCCTCTTAGTAGCAAGGGAGACAACTAAGTATATGACACAGTCCTTATCCTTCCAATTTGCAGCTGGGTTTGCTGCAAAGGAGGTTAACAAATTTTGAATCTGTGAAGAAACTATTTCCGTGACCTGTTGCTTATAATTGGTTGCAATCCCTTTAAGAAGCTCGCATGCGATTCTCCTCCTAGTATCAAGATCACTGCCCTCCATATCCCTCCTAATGAACTCTATATAATTCATTTCAAATAGTTCCTCATCCTCCTCCCTCAGCCTCACATTTGGAATCACGATGCTCTGACAAATCTGTGGTATCACTGCCGGACCTGCAAACAAAGTGTGGTGCACGCTCATGCTTACTGTGGTCAAAAACTTGATCGCAACCATGGCTAGCTGATCACGGCTAGAAGACTGAGTGACATTCCCTAATAAACTCCAAACCGCCAGGACAAAATCATTCAAGTACCCTTGAAACTCCTCCTCGTTCTTCTCCATATAAAGATTAATATTCTCACATACCGCTGCTCTAAGCTCGTCTACGAGCGCAAGCCCATCAACCCCACTACTCTCGAGCACTGGGTAATTCGTCCCAAGGTATTTCCTAAACTCAGTCATCCACTCCTTCATATGGTCTTCAAAAAACTCAGGCAGTTCCTGAAAATTCAAGGAATAAAATATTCTGCAGCACAACTTCTGAGACTCAAAAAGGGGCTTAAGGGTGGAGGCGGGCGCACCAGAGTTTGCCGCCGAATCAACCAAAGCAGCGGTTTTGAGAAAGATTTCTAATAACGGTGCGGCAAAATTATCCAAACAATATTTTAAATCTAGCAAAAGATCATTGGTTTTGTACTGGTACCGAAATTTCTTAAAGATAGAGTTGGCGGTGCCGAGAATACCGTTGATGGATGTGTAATCGGACGCCTGCGATGCCTTCTGTAGGTTCGCGACAAGCTCAGGGAGCAGTGCCGGCCAAAGCTTCGGGAAATCGTGCTTGCCGATGAGGGCAAGGGCTTCGCTGAGCTGGGATTGGATTTTGGGAGTAGAGGAGAGCATGAGGGGAACGATCAGCGCTTTGATCTGCTCCTTCTCTGGATCGGCAATAAGGGACAGGGCGGAGGAATCGGGCTCATCCGCTGAGGCGGGTGCCCATCTGGCCCGGAGATGGTTCTTGAAGTTGACGGCAGCGGCTTGGCGGATCTGCTCATCAACGGAGGGCTCGGCGACGAGGCGGAGGACTGCGAGTCCATAGTTGGGGCTGTCAGAAGCCCCGGAGAGCGAATCTTCGGCGCGGCGGCGGGGCTCGGGAGCCGGAGAAAGAGTGTGGAGGAAGCATTGGGAAAGGAACTGAAGAGTTTCTGCGTTCCACTCCATTTCTAGGTTTAGGGCTTTGCAACTGGTTGATGGAGAGGGAAAGCGATGAGAACTTTTGGGGATTTAAATAGCGAATCACGTCAGCGTGGCGCGGCTCGGGATTTAAATAGCCTCTTTTTATTATTTAATTGGTTCCGTAATTATAATATAAAAGTAATGATAATGATAAATACATTATTTATATAAGCGTGTTGCACTTTTTTTTAAAAAAGATTAGAATTTATTATTAAAAATTTAATTATTTTTATGAAAATTTCATTTATACTAATTTTTTTTAAAAAAAAAAATGCACGACACTTGATTATATGTAGGGCTGTAATCGAACCAAACGCAACGGGTCTTTGGCTTGTTGAATTCGATTCGACTCAAAATATTCAAGTTTGAGATTTTTATTTAGTTTTTGTTCAAGCTCAACTCTGTAAGCTAAACTCCCAACTCGAGCTCGAGTTCGAGTACGTTCCAAAAACAGCTTGAGCTCTACATGAATTATTTTTTTTATTAAGATTTAATAATTAATAAATTAGATAAATAAAAAAAGAAAAATCTAATATTGAATTTGTATAACTAACAAGTAAAACCTCTATTGAATTATAAGATGTTTAAAATTTACAAATAATTAATATCTAACTAGTTGATATTTATCCATAATAACAATATATTATATGCCTACATAAATTAATAATACATGCACATAATATGATAGCATTTATCTATTTCATATATAGTTTCCACATACTAGTATATTAAATTATTAAATCTTATCGACTAACTATTGTACAAATTATAAAATATAACTATGAAGTATATTCAATATATATACATAAGTAATTATGTTACATATTATATATTTAATTATAAAAGTGATATGCTTATATTATTAGCTAATACATATATATATATATATATATGTATGTGTGTGTGTGTATATATACATAAGTGTATGTATATATTTACCAATATATGAATGAGTTTTAATCGAGTCGAGTTAACGAGTCGAGTTAACGAGTCGACTCAGGCATAAATGAGCAGGTCTTAACGAGCATTAGCCAAGTCGAGTCGAGTTTTGTTGAGTATGTGTCATTTACTAATCGAGCGGTTATTTGTTTTTAGGGACGAGTTTTTTTTTTTCAGGAGTCAAGTTTGATTCGAGTTTAACAGGGCAAGTACCGAGCGAGTTATCGAACATACTAGTTTATTTACAGCCCTAACTGTATGACTGTAAATATAATTTTAGAAAAATTCTATTCATCTTCCCCACACACTACACTTTTTTATTTTTTTCCTCTTACCAAATGTGTGGTATATGGATGATGAGTAGAATAATTCAATAAGTAGCAAAACTATTTTACGTGTAGATAATGAGTAGCAAAACTATTTTGCGTATTATACTAATTTTTTTCAACTCACATGTGATCAATTCACTTAAGCATCTATTAGGATCCGTTTGGGAATACAACTGTTTTCAAGTATTCTCAAATATTCTCAAATATTTCATTTCCAAACATTATTCAAATACAAAACACTTTTAAATTTCAAAATTTCAGATTTTTCATATAATCATTACCTAATCATTACAATTTTTTCAAACTTAAAAAAAAAACAATACAACTTTTTCAGTTAAAAAAATATTAAAAAACTGTTTGAAACTTTATAATATTTTTATTCAACTTTTTCTCTATTATTTCTCAAAACCTAATAAAACATCTTAATTCAAACTATTTTACTATTATTCATAAATATTCTGAGATATTCTTAATATCCAAACGAATCCTTAGAGCACTCCCTGTGAATTTTGTATCTTTTTATTTAGAATAAGAAATCAAACCATTTTTTTCTATTTTACTTGGTGACTTTTTGCATGCTACTATGCATCAGTTTATTTATTTCTTCCTAAGGACCCATTTAGGATTATGATAAGTGTAATATGTATGTCAATACATTGTATTTACTGCTTCATTTATTTTCTGATATGTTCTCATTGGAGTGATTAATTAATATGATGTGTTGGCTTGATCTCTACCGTTGAAACTGTTAAAGCAGATTCACTGGATGCACGTGAAGGGAGCTCGTGACTTCATTCAGGCAGTGCTAACCCTAGTCCTTTGGATCTTGACACGTGGCTGAATCTGTTGCAAGATATATATATATATATATATATATATATATATCTCTTTTGCCTTGTAACCCTAGAGTGTATTCATTCTCTGTTAACGGCTGGTTTTGAGAGAGAGAGAGCAGAGAGAAGGGCGAGTTAGGGTTTGCTTATTTGGGAAGAAATCTGTGCGATTTCTTGGGTTTCCAGTGAGGGCATTGTAACTCTAATGTACTGAGGCTTCTCTGTGAAGTATTGTTCATCAATAAAGATCTCTGTGGCTTTTCTGAGGCCATTCCTGCCGTGGACGTAGACCATTAGGGTCGAACCACGTATATCGGTGTGTTCTTTCCTATATCTCTATATTTTCTTCATTCTTGCTCACTGATTATGATTCTTGTTATGTTTATGTGCATATTGTGATATATTAGTAATCTGTACAGAAAAGGTGGTATTGATGTTTCTTTGGTTGTGAACATTATCAAACTGCGATCCTTGTGATTTTATTATCTTCTGTTTTGGGTGAATAAAACTGGTTGTTTTATCTTAAAGGAAACATAACGTTTTTATCACAAAATATTGAATTTTATCCGTTATAAATAAATCTTTTATAACCTTTTATAACAATTGGTATCAAGAGCTCGGTTCATGGGGACTATGAGGTTTGATATAGAAAAGTTCACTGGGGATAATGATTTTGGCTTATGGGGAATAAAAATGAGAGCACTGCTAGTCCAGCATGGACTGCAGGATGCTCTCCTTGGTGAGAAACATAATGGCTCTTCCTCGAAAGAGGAAGAAAAGGGGGTTGTTCACAAGGACATCCTCCAGAAAGCCCACAGTACTCTAATACTCTCTTTTGGGGAAAAAGTTCTAAGAGAGGTGGCAAGTGAGAGCACTGCTGCGGGTATATGTCTAAAATTGAAAATTTTGTACATGACTAAATCCCTAGCAAACAGACTGCATAAGAAAACCAAACTGTACACTTTCAAAATGATTCATAGAACTCCAATTGGGCAACATCTTGATGAGTTTAACAGAATTATTTTAGACCTTGCTAATATAGATATTAAGGTGGAGGATGAGGATCAGACTATCCTCTTGATGAGTTCTTTGGACTCATCTTACCTAAACCTAAAGGAAACCATGATATATGGTAGAGATTCCCTGACTCTTGATGAAGTACAATCTGTACTACATACTAGGGAACTCCAAAACAGAGGAGATACCAAACAGAGTCATGGGGAAGGTTTATCTATTAGAGGTAGAACTGAAAAGAGAGAAAAGAAGGGTAAGAATGAGAACAAGAAATTCAGGTCTAAGTCAAAGGGAAAACAATTTAAATGTTTTCACTGCCATAAAGAAGGGCACTTTAAAAAGGATTGCCCTGATAGGAAAACAAATCTATGGAATAAAACTAAAGAGGCAGGGGATGCCTCTGTAGTTTTAGAAGGGTATGAAAGTGCTGAAGTTCTCACTGTCAGTGAGGTTGATTCTAAAACAGAGTGGATAATGGACTCTGGTTGCTCTTTTCATATGTGTCCAATCAGGGATTGGTTTGAGTCATTCTCTGATTTAGATGGGGGACATGTAATTTTAGGAAACAATAAATCCTGTAAAGTCATGAGAATAGGGTCTATTAGACTTAAAATGCATGATGGGATGGAACAAGTTTTGAGGAAGGTCAGATTCATTCCTGAGTGGTATGCTTGATTTGGCTGGATATACTTTCAAATCTGAGTCTGGGACTCTTAGAGTTACTAAAGGTTTCTTAGTTATTATGAAAGGGGTTATTAAAAATGGCTTGTATACACTTCTTGGAAAAACAGTAGTTGGAGAAGCATCTCCAACTCAGAACATAGTTGAGAATAGAGCTGTGTTATGGCATAGGAGACTTGGGCATGTGAGTCAAGGGGGACTTTTAGAACTACAAAAACAGGGTCTACTTAGTAATCAAAACCTAGGGAACTTACTTTTCTGTGAATATTGTATCTATGGAAAGGCTAAGAGGGTTATTTTTAAGTCAGCTACACACAACACTAAGCAAACCCTTGACTATGTTCATTCTGACCTATGGGGACCTGCAAGGGTGAATTCACACAGTGGAGGGAGTTACTTCCTCTCCTTGGTTGATGATTATTCTAGAAGGGTCTGGATTTTTATCCTAAAAAACAAGAGTAACACTTTTGAAAATTCAAAGAGTGGAAGACTCTAGTGGAAAACCAAGTAGGTAGAAAACTCAAGATCCTGAGAACTGACAATGGGCTTGAGTTTCTGTCCAATGAGTTCAACATGTATTGTCAAAGGGAATGAATTCTTAGGCATAAAACTGTGAGAGAAACCCCTCAACAGAATGGTTTAGCTGAAAGGATGAATAGGACCATTTTAGAAAGGGTAAGATGTATGTTGTCAAATTCAGGGCTGCCCAAAACTTTTTGGGCAAAAGCTGCCACTACTGCTGTTCACCTTATAAATAAATGTCCTTCATCTGCTATAGGTTTCAAAACTTCACATGAGTTGTGGTTTGGAAAACCTCCCAGCTATGACTATCTAAGAATTTTTGGATGTGTTGCCTATGCACACTCAAAAACTGACAAACTGGAACCTAGGGCCCTTAAGTGTATCTTCATAGGATATCCTGAAGGTGTAAAGGGTTATAAACTCTGGGTAGAAGGACCAGGTAGGTATAAATGCATTGTGAGTAGAGATGTGACTTTTAATGAGTCACAGATGGCTCGGGTTCAGGATGACAATGTAGACCAAGAGATGGATAAAATCCCAAAGGGTTCTCAGATTGAGGTGGAGCATCTTGATGCCCAATCTGAACCTGGAACAGGGAAAAATATTGACCCTGATGGAGGAGACTCAGGGGACATTGATCAAGGTGGTGATAACTCTTATAACCTAGTTAGAGATAGGCAAAAGAGAGTCATCAAACCACCTATAAGATATGGACAGGCAGAACTCACTATGTTTGCTCTAACAGTAGCTGATGAAGTGATTTATCAGGAACCTAAAAGTTATAAAAAAGCAGTAACTAGTAAAGATTCTGCTAAATGGATCCTTGCTATGCATGAGGAAATGGAATCTCTTAACCAAAACAAAACCTAGGTTTTAGTGCCTAAACCTAAAGGGGTTAAACTTGTTGGATCCAAATGGATCTATAAAAAAAAGGAAAGCATACCAGGGATAGAATGGACCAGGTATAAGGCTAGGCTTGTAGCAAATGGGTTCACACAGAGAGAAGGGATTGATTTTAATGAGATCTTCTCCCCTGTGGTTAAACATAGCTCCATTAGGCTACTGCTAGCCTATACAGCTTCAGAAAATTTACATCTAGAACAGTTAGATGTTAAAACTGCTTTTCTGCATGGAGAACTTGAAGAAGAAATTTATATGCAGCCTCCTGAAGGTTTTGCAAATAAAATTAATATTGATCAAGTGTGTCTCCTTAAAAATTTTTTATATGGCCTTAAACAATCACCTAGGCAGTGGTATAAAAGATTTGACACACACATGATTAATAATAATTTTAAAAGAAGCTGCTATAACAGTTGTGTTTATTACAAGGAAGAAAAATGAATTTTTGTTTATCTTCTATTATATGTTGATGACATGTTGATAGCTTGTAAAGACACTGTGTTAATTGAACAAGTTAAAAGCATGCTAAAAGCAGAATTTGAAATGAAAGATCTGGGTCCTGCTAGAAAAATTTTAGGAATGGAAATTGAAAGGGACAAAAGTGCTGGAATGCTATACTTGTCTCAAAGAAATTACATCTCTAAAATTTTAAATAGATTTGGTATGGAACATGTGAAACCTGTAAGTACACCTTTAGAACAGCATTTTAAACTGTCTTTAGATCAGGCTCCTAAAACAGATCATGATATTAATTTTATGAAACAAATTCCCTATGCAGGCATGGTGGGAAGCATCATGTATGCAATGGTCTGTTGTAGACCTGATTTGACTTATGCTGTGAGTGTAGTTGGTATATTCATGGGAAATCCTGGAAAACCACATTGGCAGGCCATTAAATGGGTACTTAGGTACCTTGCAGGTTCTTCTGGTATGTGTCTCAGTTTCGGGAATGAAGTAAAAGAGGGTTCTGAAATCACTGGTTTTGTAGACTCTGACTTTGCTGGCAGTATAGACACTAGGAAGTCTTTAACTGGTTATGTCTTTACTGCTTTTGGGGGAGCTATTAGCTGGAAATCTCACTTACAATCTGTGGTAGCATTGTCCACCACAGAAGCTGAATATATTGCTTTGATAGAAGCTATTAAAGAGGCTATATGGTTAAAGGGTATTGCAAGTGAGTTAAACATTTTCAATGGTGACATTTCAATTCACTGTGACAATCAAAGCACACTGCATTTAGCTAAAAACCAAGTCTTTCATGAAAGGTCCAAGCATATTGATGTAAGACTTCATTTTGTAAGGGATGTTATAGAATCTAAAGTAGTTGGTGTGGAAAAGATTCCAACTGAAGATAATTCTTCAGATATGATGACCAAGTCTGTTCCCTGTTCTAAGTTCAGACAATGTCTAAACTTAATTGGTATGAAGTCGAGAGTCTGTTCCCATTAAGGGAAAATTGCAGGAATGTGCCAATGATGAGAGTCATATGAATATTTTTTTTTAGGCAAATACATGTTTTGCCAAGGTGGAAATTTGTAATATGTATGTCAATACATTGTATTTACTGCTTCATTTATTTCTGATATATTCTCATTGGAGTGATTAATTAATATGATGTGTTGGCTTGATCTCTACCGTTGAAAATGTTAAAGCAGATTAGGGGAGCTCGTGACTTCATTCAGGCGGTGCTAACCCTAGTCCTTTGGGTCTTGACATGTGGCTGAATCTGTTGCAAGATATATATATATATATATATCTTTTGCCTTGTAACCCTAGAGTGTATTCATTCTCTGTTGACGACTGGTTTTGAGAAAGAGAGAGCAGAGAGAAGGGCGAGTTAGGGTTTGCTTATTTGGGAAGAAATCTGTGCGATTTCTTGGGTTTCCAGTGAGGGCATTGTAACTCTAATGTACTGAGGCTTCTCTGTGAAGTACTGTTCATCAATAAAGATCTCTGTGGCTTTTCTGAGGTCATTCCTGCCGTGAATGTAGACCATTAGGGTCGAACCACGTATATCGGTGTGTTCTTTCCTATATCTCTATATTTTCTTCATTCTTGCTCACTGATTATGATTCTTGTTATGTTTATGTGCATATTGTGATATATTAGTAATCTGTACAGAAAAGGTGGTATTGATGTTTCTTTGGTTGTGAACATTATCAAACTGCGATCCTTGTGATTTTATTATCTTCTGTTTTGGGTGAATAAAACTGGTTGTTTTATCTTAAAGGAAACAGAACGTTTTTATCACAAAATATTGAGTTTTATCCGTTATAAATAAATCTTTTATAACCTTTTATAATAATAAGGGTCGTAAAAAGTGTTTAAAAAGCCTTAAAAGTTCTATTGATAAAATTAGGTTGTTTAGTTGTTATATATTAAAATACTTTTTAATCTCAAAAAAGATAAAAAGTATGTTTCAAAATGATGATTTTCCTCAAATATGATTTTTCGGATAATGCAAAATGTAATTCAAATTTTAAAGATAACTGTCGACGAGTAAAAAGACCCATACAACTTTCAACTAATTATTTTTTTACCTTTTTACCCTATGAATATTGAGTATAATTGTATTGTTATTTCACTTATACATCGTTGAACAAATGTTTTTCATTATGGTTATTGAAAATTCTATTACATTATTTTCGTTGTTAATTGATTATAAGATTTAATTTTTAGAGCAGTACTAAATACAATAATAAGATATATAAGGCTTGTGCACTCCCTTTTGAAAAAGGTAGAGTTTATTAAAAAAATTATTTTTTCATGTGGGCCCAAGACTTTCCTTACTTTTTTCAAAAAGAGTATGTGGGGCTTATTCTGTTGGTTGTTGTATCATGTATGCAAGGAGCGACGTAAAGGGGCTGGGCAACATGAGGCATGCTCTGTTGGTTGCCGGTGGCTTTCGTTAGCTGTGTGAATGGTGGTGTTGCACCGTCTCTGTTGGAGTTCGGGTTGGCAATGTGAAGGAGCTGGAGGCTTGTGGCTGGGAGGAAATATTTTGTGAAGCGTGTGTGTGCAGTGCAACAACCCTACGCTCTAGGTTGAAGATGAATTACATGCATGAGAGGGGCTGGTTGGGGGAGAAAACAACTTGCAGCAACCCTAAACCTTGGGGAAAAATAAGGGGATCTCTGAGCATGGGGCTTATATATATATATATAGAGAGAGAGAGAAGTAGTCGGATCTTAGAATTTTTACGTGAAGAGGACTGTTGAATTGTAACCGTTTAAATTTGAACACGTTTATGGGGCTTGGAGTTACTAAATAAATCAGACCCTATTTAATACACTTTTGGGCCTAATTAAAATATTTGCCTAAATTTTAATAAATAATAGCTCATAGGTTTATTCGATATGGTCTATTAAATATAATTTAGATCCAATGAAATTATTCATATTGCATCTCTAATAATACTAGACCAGCTGTTACATATATGGTTACCAAATAATAAATAACTTTTTAATAGTATATCTTATTATAATATCTACAAAAAGTCTTAAAGTTAAAAGTTATATAACCCAGTGCAATCTCAAATATGCAATATATCATTTAAATATTTCTTCTAACTACCAATTAATTTCTAATATCCTCTTATCTATTGATATTTGTAATATCTTCTCATATACTATGTGATATAACACACAAAATAAAAATATATAAGCCAAACAAAAACCATAAATAAAATCAAAAGATGAGAAAAATGAGATTATTTTACTAGAATATTCCTAATAGATTCTTGGGTATATCATGGGGAAGTGAAAATAAGAGAGAATAAAAAGGCAAACAAAAATAGAAAGAGAAGCAATAAAAAAAAATTAGATGTTGAACAATAACCGCCACATGTAGCGGGTTTGCTGTAGGTAAATGGGAAATACATATGGGATACAAGATCTATTGGACCTTCATTTTAGACAAATATTTACATTTTCAGAAGAAACATATTATTGAATAATAATCTCACATTGTTTGTAGACAATGTCTTAGGCATGTTTATAAGAAATGAACAATCCTATCTTGTTGAGCCAGTTTTATGAGATGAGTTAGACCCATGAATTTTTTTATGGTATTAGAGCCTGCTACAGGACGAATAAAGGTCCACACTACTTATCTCGTAACAAGGACCATGAAAAATACTGGCTTGCACGTGAGGGAGAGTGTTGAGGAATAATCTCACATTGCCTATAGATAAGGTCTTGGACATGTTTATAAGGGATGAACAATTATCTCTTGTTAAACCGGTTTAATGAGATGAGTTAGACCCATCAATTTATTCACAAATGTTTTATATAACCCATTGAGGGTGCTCTTCGTTTATGTCAAAAATACATATTTTTTATTTTAACTATATACTCGTTTTTCGACAACTTGTTATTTAACTATTTATCTCTAACAATTATTTTTAAAATTTTAAAATTATTTATTTCTCACAAAAGATAACAAATTTTACATCCATAATTTTCTGTTAATGATAAATTCATTTTTAAATGATGATAAAAATATAAATAACAGCCAAAAACAAGTTATGAAATAGTTTAAGAAAACAACTATTATCACATAGGCAGGGAACAAGCAAAATAAGCAAGAAGAAAATAAATAATAACAAAAAAAAGTTTAGGGAAAGCTACAGTAACTCCCTCCATTGTAGCCAAGTTAAATTTGTTCCTCAAAATACACGGCCGGATAAAGGCAGATCTTAATACATTTTCTCTAAATTTTGGATAAAAAGCGGGCAGAAGGGAATCTTACAGCATTGGCATTGGATTAACTATTTTACTCTTCAAATTTTGACTAATATGTAACTTTTTTACTTTTAGCTAATCATTAAAACTTAAAGTCTACATTGGATTAGTCATCACACTATCTATAATAATAAAATATTATTATTTTATATTTTTATAATTAATTTTTATTTTTTAATTAATTCTATTTTCATAACCTCCTATAATCACCTATAATTTCCAACAATCATATTCATTTTCATTTTCACAATCCAATAAACAATATTTCATCACACGATATCAATATTATCAAAACAATTCCATCGATCTTCAATGCAACCAAGCCCATTCTCACAAACATCATCACTCAATGTAAAGAAGATTGGTTGTCATCATTTGAAGGCTATACAAGGCTTTGATAACAACTAATGCAATATAAGAGTAATGAAATGCATGGTAACCAACCTATAAAACTATGAACATCCTAGAGGTTGCCATCCTAGTTGCTGCTCACATTCTTAAACACCCATATTTGTGATCCAAAATAACAAAAAGTCACAAAATAATCATGGGCTACACAATCTCGGGTGACAGACACAAGGATAAAGACAAAAACAAATGAGTAAACTTAAAACTGAAAAAGAGAACAAAGGACAACATGCCCAATGCCAGAAATTCAGGTAGTAGAGCTCTGTACCAAAAAAACCAATGGAGTAGCCACTACCCTTAAAATAGCATAACATGTTTTTACAACTATCACCAGACGCCATGATTTTGATACTCTTTAAAATAACAAAAGAAAGAAAGACCATTGCAAAAGAATTATAGAGTTTTCAGCCTTTGCTTTTTACTAAGGGTCTCGATTGAATTGACAAAACTCAACAAGCATAAGATACAAACCATAGATAGCTGTAGATGGTTTCAAGGTGAGTAGCAAAATTAACCAAGGTGAAATGGTTTAGAGTTTCTACATCATGACCTATTACAACTATCGGTACTGGAAGTAAAAGAGCTTCAGTGGACACATAACCAAAACAATCTGAATTGCAGACACAATCAAGAGCAATATCAAATGCAAGCATTCACAAGCATAACTCTGTTTGGAATAGCAAGTCAGCAACTATCCAAATCTACCCCATCTCTGTAATTACATATGTATACGATAAACAGTGTTGGCTGCAGACCACCACAACTTGGAGATATCTATGATGTCTTCACAAATAAATCAGAAAATAAAAGGACGACTATTCTGGTGTAAATTTTACAAACCATAAAAAATATGTCAGTCGTGGACTTTCTGAGCAATGCTCATAAACTTTTTGGGCAACATAATCTGAATGGTGAGTTTGTTTTGGGCATAATTTACAAGAGGGCATGGAAGAAAAATGGACGGATTACCATGTAAATTGTAAGTGTTGGTAAGCCACAGGAGCAAGATGATGCTATTACAGATGCAGGCAGACATGTCAAACACAATCGAGACAAGCAAAGAAACTATCGTGTGAACATGAAGACAAGCGAGACTGAAGAAACTACCCGAGACCAACAAAATCAAACCCAAACATCAACAAAATCAAACCCAAACAATAAAATCAAGAGTAGAATCAAAACTAGGGCTTCGAATCAAACCAAAACAACATCAACAAAATCAACAAAATAAAACCCAAACAATAAAAATCAAGAGTAAAATCAAGGTTAGAGTTTCGAATCTTACTGTGTGCTTGTCGTGGTGGAGAAAAGCTGCCGCGGTGCCGTGCTGGAGAGTGCCGTCGCGGGAGAGAATGGTTGCGAGAGAAGATAAATGGGGAACAAGAGAAAGAGGGAAGAAGAGAAAAAAAAAAAAAAACACTAGAAGAAGAGAAAGAAGGAAGAGACAGGAGAGAGGGAAGAAGAGAACAAAAATAGAAGAAGAGAACGGAGGAAGAGATGCAAGAGAGAAATAGGGAAGAAGAGAAGGAAGAAGAGAAGAAGAAACGCGGGAGAGAGATAGCAGAAATTAATAAACTATGTGTTTGGAGGTGAAATAGTACTTTTCATATTTGAAGAAAAAGATGAATTTACTGTAACTGATATTTAGAATGAAAAGTGTTTGGCTAATTCAATGTGGGCCAATTATTGATAAAGTTATTTAAATTTAGAGATGAAATGTTATTTGAAGAAGCCAATGTGGATGCTCTTACAGACTTATAGTCATATTATTTAAGTTTAGAGTGAGGCTACTATGCCGCCCCACTTTTACCGCTGGGCGATACCCCAGCGTTATTTTATTTCAATTTTTTTTTTCCTTTCACATTTTTTTAATACATTTAAATATTTTTAAAAAATAAAAAAATACATCAATACAGTTAAAATCCCTTCCTTAATTACTTAATAAAAAAATAAAAAATATATATATATGCAAGCAGTCAAATGGAGCGGTTCAAATGGGGCGGCATACTATCTGTTCCCTTAAGTTTATTATACTTATATAATTTCAAAAGAAAACTTCTTTTGTTTTCTTTTGAACCGCATCATCCGGTTTCCTAACAAATAATTAAGAATAATTTTATTATTTATTATTCTAATTTATTAAAATTAAATATTAAAATAGCCAGTATTTTTTTTTATGGAAATTAAAATAGTCAGTATTGCTTGGTCGTTAAACAGATAGACTACTCCATGAGTTTTAAAAATAAAATATTCATTTTTATACTTTTAATTTCAGTCATTTTGATTAGGGGTGCTACCCGTATTCCCTGGACAGGGGCCAAACTGGTCCCACCCCTTTCCCCTGCATGGTCACATGGGGAAGAGTTGGGACCCTAGCCTCAGGCTTGCGCCCGTCCAAATGTCGAGGGGGTAGATTAGCCCCCACAGTCATCCGCCCACCCCCGGTCTGTGTAGGGCTGGGCAGAGCGGGCAACTCCACCTAGCAGAAGAAATAAGGGCCCTCCCCCCTCTGCACCCCCCCCCCTCGGGCTGGGCTAAGCCCAGCCTAAAACTTATGTATATATATATATATTTATTATATATATACATATATATAAAAAATAATTTCTTAACCAAAACGACATCGTTTTGGTAACGAAATTATAATAATAATTATTATTTAAAAAAAAGAATGTTGAAATGGTGTCATTTTGAGGGTTAAGTTAATCCTAAATCCCCCACCCCCTCACACTGTAGCCCTCATCTTCCTAGTTCCCTCTCTCTCTCTCTCTCTCTCTCTCTCTCTCTCTCTCTCTCTTAGTCGCTGTCTTCG
Source organism: Juglans mandshurica (assembly GCA_022457165.1). Taxonomy (NCBI): domain Eukaryota; kingdom Viridiplantae; phylum Streptophyta; class Magnoliopsida; order Fagales; family Juglandaceae; genus Juglans; species Juglans mandshurica. The sequence goes on from CM039619.1 coordinate 39,880,693, forward strand.
ACTACGGCTCCTCCTCCTCCTCCTCCTCGAATATGTGAGTCACTGAGGTAGACAAACGTGATTGGGTTCGGAAATGGTTTGTGAAAATGGATCGCGGAGGAACGACGAACGCCTCTAGTCTTGTGTTGCAGCTTTCAGCCTTTCGTTCGTATTGGGTAGTCATCTTCCATTTTCTTTTTATTTATTTTATTTCTTTAGTTATAGTTCATGTGGCAATCCCAACTCATTCGTGCGCAATCTCTGCGCCAAGTCTCCTGCCAGAAGAAGAATTGTTTCATATATTCCTGCCGCACGCCAACCGGTTCTCTATCGGTTTCAATTGGTTCTGTGCTCCGGCGGCTGGTCTGAGTCGGAGCCGGAGCCGGAGCCAGCCGGTTTTCTCGATTCCTGTACAACCCTATTGGCGCCTCCTGAACTAGTGGCAGGATTGTTTCCCTCCAAGTCATCAAAGAATGTGTAAACGTTCGAGTAATTATTTAGATCCGTTCAAATGTATTGATACTGAAATTCTATCAACGGGAAAAAAGTTAACGCTTAATAAAATTCTCACGTTTGAACTGAATTGAAAACCTTTCGAACCTGAAAACTTGAAATAGGATGCATAGGTGACGAGTTTTGCCACCGTAACAAGATTTGTTTTAGTTGAATGATGTTATTTCGTGTCTGGCAACCTATTACAACGACTATTGTCGCCTTAATAAATCCGGAATCTTGAAAAAATACACATGCACATGCTTAATTAAGCGGAATTCCTCTCTTTCTCTTCTCATTTGTTTAGAGTGAGAGGCCGACTGGTGATTTCATAGAGAGACAAAGACAGAGACAGAGTGAGAGCGAGAGTGAGTGAGTGAGAGAGAGAGAGTGAGAGAAGTATGAGAGATAGTGGGTTGCCTAATGATTTTTAAGGTATGTTATTTGTTAAATTTCTACGTCTTTATTCATGTTCTTAATTTTTGTAATTTGTGTTTAATAATTTCATTGTATTCACTAAATGTGGTGTAGGTATTTTGTGGTTTATTGGGTTGCATTGAAGGTAAATATTCTACTTTCTACAAACTTATTTTATGTATATAGTCGAATATTTGTGTGTTTGTCTGTGTTGTGCACGATAAAGGAGGGTGTGCTTGTGATTCACTCTGTTTTGATAAAGGAGGGTGTGCTTGTAATTCACTGGGTAGAAACCGTTTGAACGATATCAGGAACCATTCGAATGTGAGAGAGAGACCGTTCGAATGAATGGTATACATGTTCAAATGTTAACCATCATAACAGATATAGTCGAGACAGAAGTGTTATATAGTAAGATCATTAACTCTTACGAAAAAATATACTTTAAAAGATAAGGACATTTATATTAAAAGGAAAAAGAAGAAATTTATAACTTACTAACACCCAATTAGATATAACACAATTAATAACATACTTAATTAGGAAGAAGAAATACTTTAAAAAATGGGGTCATTTATATTAAAAGGAAAGAAAAAAGAAATTTATAACTTAGAAACACCCAATTAGATTTTAAAAAAATATAAATTAATTAACAACATAATTATCATTCGCATCCCATCTTCACCAATTCCTAACTCTCTGATTGACTCACAGAACAAAGTAACATATTGATAAAATTTATGTCTCAATTAAGGTAAATCATATATATTAAATATATTCTCCTTTATCATTTCTATCATAAATATGATTTTCTTTAGAGCTAACAGTACAATTTCGTTGAGGTCGAGCCACTACTAAATGTGTCATATTGAAATATCGTAAAGTAGGTAAGATTAACATTAACATTCCGATGATCACACTGGAGGTGAAGGAGAACCAGAGGCTTGGCTTGTTTCGCATATGGGTGCTCTTGCACGAACTTATGCACATTTGGCTACATGTTCGTGGCATAAAGTCCTCCAAGATTTCAAAGACCATATATAGAAACATTGTTTTGGTAATGTTTAACTTATTTCTTAAATTATTTAATGTGTAGTAGGCAAAATATAGAATATGCAAATGATTTGTTCGTATAATACTTTTTTCAATTATGACTTCAAACTAAATTTTGGCCGGAGAGAGGAACGTAAGACTGTTGATGAACTCATGTGTAATGCATTTCGCAAATATAAGACGAGATTTCATGAGTATTGCAATAAGTTCAACAACAAGGACGAGGCATACCAACATCCTTTTTGGGATGTCCGACATTGCGAGTGGAAAAAAACTTGTGACATGTTTGAAGATCTGGCATATAAATAAAATGACTTGTTTTACATGTCATATTTTATAATCTTCTCTTGCTACTATATACTAATTATTTGCAAGAGCAAAATGCTATAAATAAAGCAAATAGATCGAATTTAAAGATTTATTATCATGCAAACTTAAGATCTTTCTATCGTCTCTTCACTACAAGAAATCAGGCCTTTTCCAGCGATTTTAAAATCGTCACAAAAAAAATCGCTGCAATTAGATGTTATTTCCGGCGATTTTCAAGTCGCCGCTCAATTTCCTATGTGAAGTTAGGAAATTGAAGAATATAATTTTGTCTTGACTTTTTGCAGCGACTTTTTGATCTTTTGCGGCGACTTTTTTCGCCGCAAAAAATAATTTTGCCCTGTAGCGTGTTAATTTTCCGTCGAAATGAAAAAATCGCTGTAATTAATGGATTTCGTGGCGAAAATTGTCGCCGTAACTTAATATGCTGCAAGTAGAACTTATTAGCGGCGAATAAAAATCGCCGGAAAAAGAACATAAAATTTAAAAGCCGCGGTTTACGTTTTTCTTCATTTGTTTCCCTCGCCAAACTCTCCCCGCCCCCTGCCCCCCCTCTCCCAACGTTCTTCTCCTTCAAGCCTCCGCCACGCACAGTCGTCGCCGACGACCCCACCACGCCACCTCACCTCGGCAGCCAACCCCTCCTTTTCCCCCAGCCCCCGCGCCGATCTCTTGCCTTTTCCCCAAATCTAGCCTCACCTCTCTCTCTCGGATTTCTCTATATCGCCGCCGCTGGGGGTGCCGTTCGCCACCACCCACATCTCGGCGACAGTCCTCCATCGGAGCCCCCTTCTCCTCCACGCCTAGCGGAGCAGCCCGAGGCCCTCCCTCTCTCCCTTGCTCTGTTCGCAACCCACGACCACCAGCTCTCCTCAGCGCCGCCGTGCTCTTCCCGAGCCACCACTCCACGCCAAGCTACCACCACGACCACCCCTGGTATGAGTTTTCAAGTTAATCATGATTTCAGCTTATTGATTTATTAAAGTATATAATTTTAAAAAGTAAATTTCCTGTTTCATCTTGTAGGTTTTTGATGATTTTCTATTTGTTGTAATTTTCTTTCCATTTTGTGAATGTTGTATGATCTTTGTAAGAATAAAACAAAAAAATAACATTTATTATTTTTCTTCTTCTAAAAAAAGAGAATTTAGATGATGAGGGTTCTTAATGGAGGGGCTATCGAGCTAAACTCAAGCCATTAAACATTGGTTCATATGCTTGGCTCAGGAGATGAGTTTAACAGCATCCATGCTTAGCGTCCCAAATTGGAGCTACTTTCTAGTTTGGGTGGAATATTACTTCCAAAAAAAAGGGGCGGTGGAGGGAGTGGAGTATAGGGTGCCTTCTGATGATGGTCTACCTGTTATGCCATCTCTTATTGACCATTCAAATTGAAGTGGCTATATTAGGTTTGTGTGAAACTTGACTCATTATTGGGAAATTATATGGAAAAATTCTAGTAAAAGATGTGTAAATATGGAGGATTATACTTTTTTTTTTATAAGTATATGGAGAATTATACTTTACACCTCCAAACTACCTCTTTTTGCATTATCATTCCAAACTGCCAACTATTTTGTCTTATGCACTCCAAACCACTAACTTTGACCCATTGTATCCTTGAGATATTGAAAAGTTGTGATGTATATCCTCTCCACCGTGCGTCGTCCCCTTCCTGAGCTGCAAAGGTCTATTAATTATTTTTTGTTCACTCTTTGTTTTAGCTTTCTCTATCTATTTTTTTTGTTAGTTTTACGTTTTCTCTTTTTTAGCCCCAAATTTTGTTAGGGGAAAGTGCATAAATGACTGATCACAGAACAAGGCAATCAGGAATAAAATCTAAAGCAGTAGTCTTTGTTAATTGAGTTGTTCCTTTAAACTTATACTTTGTAATGTATTTGGCATTTTTGTTAAGTAACATCTACGTGCATATAAACATTGATATCAAATGGCCATTTGATTAATTTTCTGAATTAACATAAACTCTATTTACTCAAGAGTTATGCCATGTTTTTGAGCTGACAATAATTAGATTTTAGTTGTCAAATTCTGCTTTTGTGGTCAACTAGTTCATGCACTTATAGATCTTTCAATTTATATGCTATTGTTGTCTATTTTCTGGTCTTAGCCAAGCATCAAGGATGACTTTTGTATAATATCATATTTCTATTATTAAATAAGCTTAGAGTTGGAGGACCATAGCCTTTAGAGGTGATTAGAAGTGTATAGTTCTCAAGCCCCTTTATTGTATTGTGTATTTTGGGCCACCTACTAGTAGGCTTCTTTAACTGCTTTTAATATTTATAACACAAGACTCCTCTAAAGGCTCTAAATTTACAGAATAAGATAGATTTTAAGCTGCTGGTTGGCCTAATTGCTTGTAAATCAGAACTTGAGTGCGCTGCAATAGTTTTTTTGCTTATGCATGCAGATTCTGCTTTTGGTCATTCTACCTATACTGATATGGACAAAAGACAAAAAAGTGGAGTACACGGGGCTTGTGTATGAGGGCTTGTGTATGCTTTCTATAATTAGAGAGGTAGATATAATACTCAGATTTTATGGTATTTATTCCTCTGTGTATAGTATTTAAAAAAAGTAATACTAGGTACAAGTCACAAATAGATAAATCCCGTACAAGTCATTTGTAAAAAAGTGATGCCATAGATGCTGCCATTAAAATTGCTACTGTTGCTGTACTCGTCCCCTTTTGTATGTAGATATATATTTATTATTGTGTGGAGAATTTTATTTTCCTATTACCTTTGTTGAAATCTTGTAGGTCACCATAGTAGTAGTTGCAGTACCCGAAGGGCTTCCCTTGGTTGTTACCTTAACGTAAGTTTGCCTGGCCTTATATATAATTTTGTTCAGATTCTTGACTTTCTTAATCTCTCCTACATTTCAACCCATGTTCTTTCATTTTACTATTTTTCATTTTACTATTACTTTCCCATTAACTTGCAGATGGTGCTGCTTCTAATTTCTTATTAGTGCAACCCATATCCATAGAATTTATTCATAAATCACACTAATTATAGAATTTATCCTGCTGTCAAGTCTATAAATTGTTGTGAATGCTTATATTTATTATATGTCATGGTCCCATCAATTTATCTACTTGTTTATACTTCTTATCCATGTGGTGGACTGAGTCTTTTGGTAAATATGATTGCCAGGGATTACCGTTTGACTCTTTGTTAGGCTATCATATTTGGCACATGATAGTCCTTAATTCTTACTTTGATGAACAAATGCCACCCTGCTATCATTGTGCTTGTTCATAGTCTGGTGTTTTGTGAGTACCATGCCTATTAGATAGAAACAGGAGAAAAGATATCAATTCAGTACTGAATTGATCATTTTCTTAGTAATTTGGAGGTTACTTAATTTTATTACGCTCTAGAAGGAAATAGATTGCTATTTTCAAGGGCCTAGAGTGTTTTTCAAAGCTGGAGAATTGAAGGAGATAGGTGCATGCTGGGGGGTTTTGAGAATTGGTTGTGAGGATGAGTAAATAATAAATAGGTAGTGATCACTTTTATCTTTTCTTGAAACTCAAATTTTGCACATTATGTTTACTTTTAAATCATTTGTTTTAGGTACGCCTAAATGGTATTACAACTCTCATTTTTATAGTTGGACTTTCAGTAGCTGTCTCTGTCTTGGTTGTTCTTTTGGTCAGGTAAATTAAACTTGGGACTGTTCTTTTTGTGGATGACCTCATAAACCAGCATACAAGGTAATGGTCATCACTCGTTCCTCTTTTGTTGTTTCCATTGCTTGTACTACGCATGATACGTTGATATATATACGGCTAGCTAGTAATCTTCAGTTGGTGAACATCGAGGGTTTTAGCATTTTAGTGGCAAGCAATCAAATATGGAAAAGAAGCTGGCCGCAGCTCCTATATTGTCATGGAAGTTAGCTCTTGCTATATTAGTGGCAACCCCCACCACACTAAACAATCAAAGATGGAAAAAGTGTACGATCATTTGGTTTCAACTTTTTGAGTTTAGAAAATACGTAGGAGTGGAATTGGAAAATGATATAGCATTCTCTACTGGAATTTATTTAATAGAGAAAGATTATATTCGATTGTAATTAAATTTGGGTATCTAAGTGCTAGGAACAATGAAATTGGAATTGGCATGTAGATTCATATTGGTGTTAAAGCAGCAAGTACTGTTTTACAATCAAAGTTCATGATAGCTCATGATTTTGATGATTGTCCTAGCTCAGTTCTTATATCATTGGATTCCTGTTATACTTTATAGGAGCTACTATAGAGGGGAAAAACAATAATATTACAATGCTGTAGGAGTGCAAGTGTAGATCAAAAAACTTTTTTTTTTCTTGGAAAAGTAGTTCAGAAAAGTAGACCAATACACAGTTCTACAATTCAACTCTCGTTTATAAAGGTGTGCTATTTTTACTTTACAATACAGTGCTACAATACAGTGCTATTTTTACTTTACATGTGCTATTTTCATTGTAAAGACCAGGTGGTTTTGTGATTCACTTGTTATCAGATTTTGGGAGACTAATTAACAAGTGCTCCTCTGCTCCTAGAGTGGCTTCCGTTAGTAGTAATGCTAATGTCCAATATGATGCAAACAAGCAATACTTGAGTGGTTCTAGTATTCCTCCTGCATTCTCCTCTATGCATCTTAGTCAATAAGCTCTGAGGAATGTTGGTCTTGGTCTTGCATTGTTAATATCTAATATGTCCCTAACCATATAAAGCTTTAGTTAATTTCTGAATATCAATGTTCTTACTACTAATTGATCACTCGCATTACACGGCTCAAATATCTTCACTCAGCAAACATCCTTCATTGAGGGCTCAAATATTTGCAACTTCTGAATGAACTGCATACTATAGCATATGGGCATGTTTTGTCAATTTTTTTTTTAATTGTTTGAAACACTTTTTCCGGCGAGTACAATTCGCCGGAAATATTTTTGTATAGCATAAATTTATTTCTGGCGAGATCACATCGCCGCAAAAAAGTATTTGCGGCGAAACCTATCCGCCGGGAATACATAATGACGACGATAATTTAAAATCGCTGGGAAAAATAATGATTATTTGCGGCGATTCATTAACTTTTTGTGACGGTTAATATCGCCGTAAATAACTTTTTTCAGCGATTTTAATGGTTAATGAAAAGGCCATTTCTGTCGATTTTTTTTAACATTTGTGACGGACTAAAATCGCCGAAAATAGTAGTTTTTCTGACGATTTTTTAAAATCGCCGAAATTGATCAAAAATGGCTCTAGGATTGCGGCGAACCTGCAGCGATTTATAAATCGCCAAAAATGATCAAATGCAGCGATTATTATATGTATTTGCGACGATTTTGAGCGCTGGAAAAGGTCTGATTTCTTGTAGTGCTTTAAGAAACTAGTGATGTTATTTTATATAATATGTTGCTCAAGTTTCTTATTTATTGTATTCTAATAAATTTATATCTATAAACTATGTATCTTGTAGCAAGAATCAAATACCGATTATGATCTGACAAAATTATATGCTGCAGCACATACTGATCGTAATGGATCGTGAACTCATCCTAACGCACTTGAAATTTATGAAAGCATACAATTATCTAGTTTTTTATGTGTAAATATAAATATCTGTTTTAATTAAAGATATTTGTATATTTGTGGCACTATTATTCTTTCTCTTATGTGTAGAAAAAAAATGGTTGCCCTACGTGTTGAGTTTGCATCTGATCAAAGTTCCTCAACAAGTGATGTTGACATTTTTACAAAATTTATGGGTCCACGTTTATGATATTTGAGGAGTTTGGGTCGTTGCGTCAACCGTTCTACCTCGTCCTCATCATCCAATAACGTCTCCAACACTTCTAGAACTTTAGAGGAAGCGATGTTTGTGATCGAGCTATTGAGGATAGAGCAACATGAGTTAGAGGTTCAACTAGCACAACAAGCGAACATAAAGATGCGATTGAAACAATAGAACAACAAAAGGAGTTCAGGAGAGAGATGTAACTCCAAATGCAGATGGTGATGCAACAATTCAAGCCTCCTAGCAACTGATTTAATAATTTACCTACTGTATGTGTATGATGAATAATGTTTTCTTTATTTAGTTTGCCCTTATGAGACTAATTTTTTATGTTTATTAAACAAATTCAAATGTATTTTTATGATATTATGAATGTGTATTTAAAGCTATTATTAGATAAAAAAAAAATTCATACTATTCGAATGTCCATAAACCATTTGAACATATAGTCAGTTTAACCATTTGAACGAGTACAAAAAACATTCGAACGTAGTCTGTAATTGTCGTTCAAACATAGATACGATTTGCGTTCAAACATAATAAGCTTTTGAATGATTTCTTACGGCATCGAACATTACATATACATTCGAACACTATATGGAACATTCGAACGTTTTACCTTGATAATACGTTCGAACGTATAAGAATTCGATCGACCACTCAACACAATGCGTTTGAACATAGATGTATGGTCAAACACTAAATTTATCGGAAGAACATTTCTACGTAACAATATGTTCGAATGTATTAGAATCGATCGACCACTCAACCCAATGCATTTGGAAAAATCATTACGTTCAAACGTCATTGAACCGTTTTGTCACAAAAAGTATTTTTTTGGATGAAATTCAAATTTTAGTCCTAAAAGATCTTTTGGGATAGTGATACTGAGATGATCTTGGGACTTTTTTTTTTCGTCTCAAAAAATTTTTTAAGACAAAATTGCTATTTTTCTGGGATGAAAATTTTCGTCCCAAAAACACTTTTTGTTTTATAGTGATATAGTGATAATTGTGCCCAATACGTATATTACTCAATTTTAATGGTTCTAGTTTTTGATTCAAATCTATTGTTTCAATTTTTCTTTTTTAATTTTTAATGTTTTTAATTTGAATGTATTTTTTCAAGATTATTTTATTATTTTTAAATTATTTTATTTTGTGAATTTGTTAATTTTATCAAGAATGGTTATACCAAATTCTTAATAATGGTAAATTATTATTATTATTTGATTATTTAAGAAGTGATTTGGCAAATTGATTGTCTTAGGGGTTTGTGTTATTTTTTCAGGTAAAAAAGAAAAGAAAAAAGTAACCTAGCTATAGGTAATCCGTCAGGATTCCACCTTCCTTTGGAAAACGAAAAGGCGTGATGATATACATGCATAAAAGAGGAAAAGATTCGGTAGTCGAATTGCGCTCCAAAGTTAAAGGCAAAGAGAAATGCTTGGTGCCTATTTTGGATCTCGAGATCTTTATTTTTTATTTAATAATTAAATAAATATTTTTTAATAATGTTATAATTTTTTTAAAACATTTAAAGATATAAAAAAATGTACGAAAAAATTAAAAAAAAAATATTTAACCATCTCGTGAGTGTAGCCCGAATCTAATGCAAAAGCAGTTTTCGTATATGAGTAATGATAAATATACGACACTTTACACAACATATTTTATAAAATAAGGGTATTTTTATAAAATGATGTTAGTTTTATAAGGTATTTTACAAAAATATCCTTCCTTTTAAAATATTGTTGTGTAAAGTATTGTATAAAGTGTTATGTATTTATCATTTTTCTTCTTACATTCCCTCTACTTTTTTTTGTTTTTTAGCTTTCACTTTCTTTCGTACAATCCAAGACACTTTTTTGCTGTATCTCTTTGTCTCTGATCTCTACAATTTTTCACATTAGTTTGCTTATCTTGTTTGTGAAGGAAACCCTCTTCCTTAAGGTTCATGCATGTTCAGTATACACATGCGTACTACTCGATTTGTCTACTTTCACCCTCTTACCGTTATAAGCTATGATATTTATATATAGACCATATGCATGTTTAGTAATTGTGTCATCGCGGCGCGAGTGTTTTGGGAAGGAATGGAAATGGCGAGAGAACATGATGACTGCATAGAAGGGATACGCAGAACAAAATTTTCAATCGGAGGGGAACTGATGAACACTTTGAATGTGGATCTTCATCAGGCTGTCAAGAAACTCTCTGCTGAACTTGATGCCAAGAATGTCCACTTTCTCAGAGAACACATTCAGGTTCATCACTCATCACTCTCTGATCTTTCTTAATAAATTTATAAATTGACGTGGCTTGACGCAACACATCAGATTGTAAAGTAACTTTTAATGTAAAACAGATCTAACGTACGTATCACGTGAAGTCACATTAATTTGTTAATTTACTTTTATGTAATCTCTTTATATCTAGAACAGTTCTTATATGAAGTCACATCAGTCTATAGCATGGCATTTTGCGAGTTTCTCATATATATATATGGGTGAGGCTACTATGCCGCCCCAACTTGACCGTTGGGCATACTGCCCAGCATAAAAAGTTTTTTTTTTCTCTCTTTTTTTTCACATTTTTTTAACATATTTAAATATATTTAAAAAATAAAAAAATACACCAAAACATTTAAAATCACTTCCTTAATCACTAAGTAAAAAAAAAAATCAATTTTGACCAGCAGTCAAATGGAGGTATTAAATTGGGGAGGCAAAGTAGACTTTCTCATATATATATATATATATATATATATATATATATATATATATAGCACTCCTAATTACTTTCTTATTTTATGTCCAATTATGCTACATGCCAAAATTTTCATCGACTTTCACAAATTTTTAATTTCAAATATTGTACCTTTTGAATTTAATTGAGTAAAAAAAAAAAATTTACGGAACAAATTAGCATGCACATAGGACATTAATAAACAAAATTAATTAATATAGAATTGTGCTTTTAGTTTTAGTTTATTACTGATCATATGTTAGTTTGACATTAATTAGAGAGAGTGAATTTTGTGTGTCAGAATGCGGAAGATGAGGAATATATGATGGATCAATCTCTGGAGTTGGTTATTACTTGTGAGGACATGATGATCACGCCCACGGGAGCTCCTCCAGCAACATTGATGCTTATTTTCAACAACGACATAGTTCTTTCTTCTGAAAACATAGACTCCATTTGCAGTTTTGGTCGGCCCATCAAGAAAGTAGGAAAGAGAAAACGCGTTTATATTGGGGAGAAAGGTACGACACTAACGCCAAATATTATCAAATTCAGAACAAGCATATCTATATATATATATATATATAAAGATGATGATCTGAGTTATATATATATATATATATATATGTTTAAGTGGATCGATTCCTAAAATTTATGCATGTTTTGTTTGTTTGTTATAAAATTGTTATAAGCTGCTAAATGTGGGAGATATAACCTTCTGCAAACGTTCTGGAGCACAAAGATTGAGAGAACTCTTAACCATAGATTGTTGACATTACCAGTTGGTTCAGATTCAGATGGAGTTTTGCTGTCCGACAGGTTTGATGTTTTCATTGACTATGATTTTCAGCTGAAGGATCTTTCTGGACGCTTACCCCTGAGCGAAGCTCGATCGCCTTCTAAATGATTACATCTGACAGACGTTTCTTGAAATGTGCAGGAAGATCGGTAGTGTCCGAACTACATCTCATGAATCAGTGAAGAAGGAAGAAGAATCCATGGTACTGGATGTTGCTCATGAACTCAGGAATCAGGTGAATCCAAAGGATAGTTTGATTAGGAAAGGGTTGGCTAGGCTCATCCTTGGTTTTCTAGCAGATCATCCCATGTTGAAGATGGAAGCAGATCATCATGAGAGCCGACATGAAGCTATGAAAAGGCTTCTGAATACGACTATCATGGAAATTGTGGAATTGAAAGTAAGCCAAATGATAGGTTGGGATAGATCAGAGGCAAGCTCAATGCTTTACACACAAAAGTTGGAGAAATCCAGTGGATATTATAAGAATATAATTGAGTATGCTACATATTTCTCCCAAGCATTAATATCGGAGGGCTTGTTATGGGAAAACAGCGATCATGATATTGGTGAACTCTCTGACCTGATAAAGTTGTGCTTCGTACTTGAATTTAATGAGGAAGCAGTGGAATTTGTGATGAAGTCCAGGAACTTGCAGATTTTCGTTGAGGACGAGGAGTTCCTCGCTTCACTCTTTCCTTAATTTTACTAATTTGTTTTGTTGTAATTTTTAATTAGTGGAGAAAATTAAAGCGATTTTAAATTTATTTATTTTTAGATCTTCAATCCAAGTTATATATATATATATATATATATATATATATATATATATATATATATATATATAGCTGAACTTTATGTAATCAGTTAGCTACGCTTCCGCCATGTTGGTATGATATTTGGTCGTGGACCAGCCGGCAACACACTTATAGTTGCGATGTGTTTACATGTTGAGTTGAGTTAAGATGTGTTAGAATTTTTTATGAATAGTAATTAGTTACGATGGTATAAGAAATTTTGTAGGGTCCACTTAAAATGTATTTGAATGTTAAGATGAGTTTAGATTTATTTATGAGAAATTGAAAAATGTATGAGTCCCATCAATGATTGAGAAGATGTTGTAATGATTGAATAATTAATTTATTAAATCTTTTACTAATAAATAACATAAATTCCCTCAATGCATGTAAAAAATAATTTTCCACTACTTTTTGTATTTTTTCTTACTTGAAATTTATAAAATAATAATAATAATTATCAATAAAAAGACAACAATATCAGGCCTACATTTTATTCCATTATTTGTGGACATATTATTTAATAAGTAGTACAAAATTTTTGTGCTGGAGAAAAAAAAAAAAAAAAAAAAAAAAAAGAAAAAAACTCACCCACCTGTCGTTACAAAGGTTTGGGGAAGAAGGAAATACTGTGAGAGCTCTGAGAGAGATTGACAAATTCATTTTTGTATCAGCTAGTTAATGTTCCATCATGGAACAGTATAAACCCAGACAGCTATTGTTCAGTTGATGCACTTTTGCGTGTTTGGATGTTCGAATAGGTCTAAATCTGAGCCCAACTGAGATCATATGAATGCATTCAAGAATCCAAACAAGTAATTTACCCAGAGACTCCTTACCATGGACGCCCCTTACAATTTGAATACATAGTAGTAAACGTACACATGATACCCATGACTCGAGCAGCATCTAGCCTTATAAGCTGAACCATTTATTTTTTGAAGGCACATGAAAAATCACAAATATTGTTTTAGCAATCTTTGGACATTAAATTTTATTACTAAAAACTACACATTAATGTGCTTGGTTTTATCTTCTACTTGGCAAGAAAAATGGCCAGTCGCTTATAAACACCATCGGGCCTATAAAAAGCACCAAATCGAGCAAAGGTATACTGCTGAGCAAATGAACTCGACTATCTCATGCTAAGTAGAGGTATTGAGCAAGTGGTCCTAAACCAATTACGTGCCCGAGCAATATTGGTGTCTAGCAAATTAATACAAGCATATCATGCCAAGAAAATATGCCTAGTACATCATCTCAAGTCAACTTGCATGATGCGCCCAACGCAACCAAGTGAACTGAGTAGCCATGCCCAGCGCACCATCCCAATCATACATGCCAAACACATGCACTACAAAAAATAGTTTATTTGCTGTTACTTATTTCCTGGCAAAATGATTTTTTTTTTTTTAAATGAGTTTATTTTTCTCACAAAGTCATTTTTATCGCAAATAACTCGTCATAAATGTTCATTATTCTTATAGTGATGATACCAATCAAGTATGCATAGTGTACCTTCCCAATCAACTTAAATTAGCTCGCTTGCATGTTGCCAAGTAATAAGCCCGCCTCACTACGGAGCAAGTTGACACTATTATCTCAAAGCTTCACGACGGAGCAGTTGACACTATTATCTCACCGCTTTCTTACATTTAAAGTGCATATTTTCTCCATTATATTTATCAGATCTTACATTATGTCCTTCCTTTATCGCATTTTTGTTACCATGGCATATAACATTATCCAATGTATCATAAACCTGTGAAGAAACTAGTTATCAACTGCCATTATCGATGGCATGATATAAACAAACAACGCCAAAAGAAGTCTGGCCGAGGTCGACCAAGCTGGTTTACACATCGTGGCAAGAGGCATTAATAGAATCAGCAAATGATTCATGCTTGATATTTCTGCCAAACACACCAAATTTAAACACAGATAGTAACTATTTAATTACCTAGTTTGAAGGGAAGATAGATGCAAGGAACTCCTCGTCCTCCTTGAAAATCTGCATGTTCTTGGACTTCATTACAAACCCCACTGCTTCCTCATTAAACTCAAGGACGAAACACAACTTTATCAGCTCAAAGGGTGCACCAATATGATTGTTGTTTTTAGTCTAACAGTTTTCCCATAACAAACCCTCGGATATTGCTTCAGAGAAATATGTAGCATACTCAATCATCTTCTTATATCCACTGGATCTGTCCAACTTTTGTGCAAATAACTTTGAGGCCTCTCTATCCCAACGTATCATCCGGCTCGCTTTCAATTCCACGATTTCCCCTGAAGAAAGTGATAAAGTATACTTTACAGCGATGGGTTCGACTGTCTCCAGGAAAGTCATATTCTGAAGCCCTTTAACAGCTTCATGTCGCCTCTCTGCTTCCATCTTCAACACAGGATCTGCTAGAAAACCGAGGATGAGCCTAACCAACCCTTTCTTAATCAAAGTATCTTTTGGATTCACCTGATTGAGTTGAGCAACATCCACCATTGATGTTTCTTTACCGATTCAGATATGGTCCGGACCCCCATTTTCCTGTACATTTCAAGCAACTTTGTCCGAGGTAATGAAGGCGAGCTTTGCTGAGGATACCAGACAAATATGGGTCGAGGAGAAACCTGTTCAAAAAGATCCTTCAGCAGAAGATCATCAGCAACGAAAACATCATGCTTGTCGGACAACAAAATTTCATCTGAATCTGAAGCAACTGGTAATTTCTCCAACATAGCAGTGAGAGTTCTCTCAGTCTTTCCACTCCAGTGCTTAGAAACATATGTTGTGAAAACGATGACAATAAAGTGAAAATAAATGCACGAAATTAAACAATCACACACGACACAGTATTTACGTGGTTCGGCAAATTGCCTACGTCCACGGGAGCTGCAGAGGATTTTTATTTCTTGAGGAATCACAATACAATGATGTAGGACGGCTACTGTTCACTCAGACACACAGTACAAGACAAAAGAAAAACAATATATATGTTGTACGGCGGAAACCCTAATTCTGGTGAATTAGCGATGCTCGCTCGAGCGGCGTGTCGAGCCCGCGTCGAGCGAACTTGTCTCCCTCAAATGCTCGAGCCGTGAGTCGAGCGGCTCCTCAAGCGAAGCTCTCTGACTTCCCTCCGCTCGAGCCGTGAGTCGAGCGGTCATCGAGCGAACCTCTCTGTCCCGCAATTGCTCGAGCGGTCTGTCGAGCTTCCTTCGAGCGAAGCTCTCTGTCTTGTGTTCGCTCGAGCGGCTAGACGCTTCACTCGAGCGGCGTGAACCAGACTCCACATACTCAACAATTCTCCCACTTGGAGACTGGTACACCCACATGTCGTCCTCTGCCTCAAACATGATATCCTCCACCTCTGCAACTCATAGCTCCTGTCTTCATGCTAGAAGACCAACTGAAGTTGCGCACAACTTCAGTTTCTCAAGTGTAACACCCTTTGTCAACATATCAGCAGGGTTCTTACTTCCACAAATTTTCTCAAGTAGCAACTGTCCATCATCCAACAATGATCGTATGAAGTGATACCTGATCTGAATGTGTTTAGTCCTGGAATGAAATGCTGGATTCTTGGCAAGGAATATGGCACTCTGGCTGTCACTGTAGAGGGTGCCATTCTGATTCTTTTTACCCAATTCCTCCAAGAAGCCCTGTATCCAAACCATCTCCTTTGCAGCTTCTGAAACTGCAATATACTCAGCTTCTGTAGTAGACAAAGAAACTGTCTTCTGTAGATTAGAGCCCCATGAAACTGCAGTACCACCCAGAGTGTAGACAAACCCTGTGGTACTTTTTCTGCTATCAATATCTCCAGCCAAATCAGCATCAACATAGCCTTGTACCTCTAAGCCCTCTCCTGAGAAACACAAGCACGTTTCTGAGGAGCCTTTTAAGTACCTCAAAATCCACTTCACTGCTTCCCAATGTTGTTTTCCAGGATTACTCATGTATCTACTCACAACTCCCACTGCATGGGCAATATCTGGTCTAGTGCAAACCATAGCATACATGAGTGACCCAATAGCTGAGGCATAAGGAACCTTACTCATATAGTCTTGTTCCTCCTCTGACTTTGGTGCCTGATCCTTGCTGAGTCTGAAGTGACTTCCTAAGGGCGTGCCAACTGACTTGGCCTTGTCCATACTGAACCGGTTGAGTACCTTTTTCACATACTCAGCCTGTGAAAGTCTTAACGTGCCTCTGATTCTGTCTCTAGCAATTCTCATGCCAAGGATTTGTTTTGCAGCTCCCAAATCCTTCATTTTAAAATGCTCTGACATCTGCTTTTTCAAACTATTGATCTCATCAATACTAGCCCCTGCAATGAGCATGTCATCCACATATAGCAACAAAATAATATAAGAATTGTCAAACTGTCTAACATAGCAACAATGATCTGCCTGACATCTGATGTACCCTGCACTGCACATGAAACTATCAAATTTCTTGTACCACTGTCTAGGAGCTTGTTTCAGGCCATACAAGCTCTTCTTTAGTCTGCAAACTGAGCCTTCTTTTCCTTGTACCACAAACCCCTCAGGTTGGTGCATGTAGATGTCTTCTTCAAGATCTCCATGAAGAAAAGCTGTCTTCACATCTAGCTGCTCAAGAAATAGATCTTCAGTAGCAACCATAGCCAAAACTAGCCTGATGGTTGTGATCTTTACCACAGGAGAAAAGATCTCAGAATAGTCAATGCCCTGTTTCTGTTGGAAGCCTTTTACAACAAGTCTGGCCTTGTACCTCTTACTGCCATCATGCTCAGTTTTCACCCGGTACACCCACTTGTTGTGTAATGCCTTCTTCCCTGATGGAAGTTTTGTCAACTCCCATGTCTGATTCCCTAACAGGGAATCCATCTCATCCTTCATAGCCAACTCCCACTTGCTAGAATTTTCATCTTGCAAGGTTTCTTGGTAACTTTGTGGTTCTCCACCATCTGTCAACAAAATGTAATTCAGAGAAGGTGAGAAACGTTGTGGAGGATGTATAGTCCTAACTGACTTTCGAACTGCAGCTATTGGAGTGGACGGCTCTGGATCTGATTGCGGAATAATGGGAATGGGTGTGCTGGACCCACTCTCCCCGTCACTCACATCTCTGCACTGCACTGTGACCTCTGGTAGATCATCCAAACTCACAAACTCAGACTCCTGAGGGGCTGCTTCAGCAACTGCACTGGACTTGTCCTTGTACACAATCTTCTCATTGAAGATCACATTTCTGCTTCTTATAATCTTCCGACCCTGATCATCCCAGAAACGATAGCCAAATGCCTCGTCCCCATAGCCAATGAAATAACATTTCCTTGACTTAGCCTCAAGCTTATTATGAGCATCAGAATCAATAAGAACATAAGAAAGACAGCCAAATATTTTAAGATGAGAAAATTTGACCTCTTTCCCGCTCCAAGTCTCCTCAGGCAATCCACAATCCAAAGGAACTGATGGTCCTCTGTTTATCAAATACACTGCAGTGCTAACTGCATCTGCCCAGAAAGTAGGTGGTAGCCCAGCGTGCAGCCTCATGCTTCTAGCACGCTCATTTATGGTTCTGTTCATACGTTCAGCAACTCCATTTTGCTGTGGTGTCCCAGGAATGGTCTTCTCCATTCTGATTCCCTGAGTTGCACAATACTCCTTGAACCCGCCATCAATATACTCACCACCATTATCAGACCTCAAGCATTTCAACTTCAAGTCTGTTTCATTCTCAACCATGGCTTTCCAAATTTTGAACACATTAAATACATCAGATTTATGTTTCAGAAAATAAACCCATACCTTCCTGCTGTGATCATCAATAAAAGTGACATAATAGCGAGAACCTCCAAGAGATGCCACTGGGGAAGGTCCCCACACATCAGTGTGCACAAGATCTAGTCTCTCTGACTTCAGTGTTCTACCACTCTTCAAGAAACTGACCTTCTTCTGTTTCCCCATAATACAGCTCTCACACATACTGAGATCAACTGCCTTCAGTTCTGGTAGCTTGCCTCTAGACAGGAGTTCCTTCATGCCCTTCTGACTCATATGGCCAAGCCTGCAATGCCACATGTCTGCTGTGCTCTCTACAACGGTAGTGGCAATAGTGTTATTCAAACCAGTAGTCATATAGAGTGTACCAGTTTTCTTACCCCGAGCCAGTACTAGTGCCCCTTTGGTGACCTTCCAGGTGCTGTCTGAGAACACCACTGAGTGGCCACAATCATCAAGTTGCCCAACAGAAATAAGGTTCTTCTTTAACTCAGGGATGTGTCTGACCTTTTGCAAGGTCCATTTGTTCTTGTTAGGGAGTACGATGTCGATGTCTCCCATTCCAATTACATTCAAGGCTTCTCCATCAGCCAAATATACCTTTCCAAAGTCACCCGCAACATAGTTTTGCATTATCTCCCGGTGGGAAGATGTATGGAAAGATGCCCCTGAATCAAGTATCCAGTCATCAACTGGACTATGAACTGCAAGCAATAGTGCATCCTGTAAATCTTCAGTTACCACATTAGCACTATCGTTCTCTGTCTTCTTGGGATTTCTGCAATTCTTCTTTATGTGGCCAGCCTTGCCACAATTCCAACAAATTGCCTGCTGGCCAGGTCTCATCTTGCTCTTGCTCCTGTTCTTTGATTTTGATCTGCCTCTGTATGAGTTCCTGTCTTGTGCTCTTCCCCGAGAGTCAACATTCAGTGCTGAACTCAAAGCTGAGGTCTCACCTGAATCTCTCCTGCGTACCTCTTCAGTCAAAATCAAATCACGGATGTCATCATATTTCAATTTTGACTTGCCAGCAGAATTGCTAACAGCCATTCTCATGGCTTCCCAATTATTTGGCAGTGATGCCAATAGTATCAATGCACGTATCTCATCATCAAATTCAATTTCAACAGACGACAATTGATTTGTGATAGTATTGAAATCATTCAAATGCTGTGCAACAGACGTACCATCCGACATCTTTAAATTAAATAACTTCTTCATCAGATGTACCTTATTATTTGCTGACGGCTTTTCATACATACCTGATAAAGCCGCTATGAGATCCGCAGTCGTCTTCTCTTTGATGACGTTGTGTGCAACGGATCTCGACAGGGTTAAACGAATAACCCCCAGGACCTGTCGATCCAACAGAGTCCAATCAGCAACTGACATGCTGTCCGGCTTCTTCCCCAACAATGGAAGATGGAGTTTCTTCCCATAGAGGTAATCCTCTATCTGCATTCTCCAATACCCATAATCCGTGCCATCGAACTTCTCGATCCCCGATACTCTCACTTCTGCTCCAGCCATCGTTTTTTCTCAGACCCGAACCTTGGCTCTTGATACCAATTGTTGTGAAAACGATGACAATAAAGTGAAAATAAATGCACGAAATTAAACAATCACACACGACACAGTATTTACGTGGTTCGGCAAATTGCCTACGTCCACGGGAGCTGCAGAGGATTTTTATTTCTTGAGGAATCACAATACAATGATGTAGGACGGCTACTGTTCACTCAGACACACAGTACAAGACAAAAGAAAAACAATATATATGTTGTACGGCGGAAACCCTAATTCTGGTGAATTAGCGATGCTCGCTCGAGCGGCGTGTCGAGCCCGCGTCGAGCGAACTTGTCTCCCGCAAATGCTCGAGCCGTGAGTCGAGCGGCTCCTCAAGCGAAGCTCTCTGACTTCCCTCCGCTCGAGCCGTGAGTCGAGCGGTCATCGAGCGAACCTCTCTGTCCCGCAATTGCTCGAGCGGTCTGTCGAGCTTCCTTCGAGCGAAGCTCTCTGTCTTGTGTTCGCTCGAGCGGCTAGACGCTTCGCTCGAGCGGCGTGAACCAGACTCCACATACTCAACAACATAGACCCAGAACTTGAAACAGTCTTCATGTGACACTTGGGGTCTTGAACTTTCCCAAACCTTCCATAGCTGGCAGTAATCATCAACAGAGGGATTGTTTTTAACATTGAAAGCCCTTGAGAAAAAAAATGTAGCTTCTGGTCATAGTATTTCTCCAAAACTTGTAGGCGCGAACTAAAGAGATCATCCTGTCATGCAAAACACACTCTCCGGGGCTGACCCACTTTCCATTCTCAGTTCCATTTGGGATCCAAATCCTTTTGGCTGCTTCAGTGTCCGGCTCCCAATTAAATTCACTCAAGTAGTTATAAATTCGAACTATAGTGGAAAACTCATGATGGAAATCAAGGTGCCTGGCAATCAAGGGGCATCATTTCATTACATCCACGGTAACATGAATATGATTAAGCTCATTTTTGTATGATCTAATGTTAGAACCATAAAAACCTTCATCAAGAAAAGGTCCATCGGTATGCTTCAAATGAGATTCCTGTAGAATCGGACAATAAGCACTGATCTGGAGGCTTATAACCATCATTCGTCTTCAACCATTTTTGAGAGATTCTTTTGCAGAAAGTGTCTGGAAATTTGTAACTCCCATGATCATGCAATAAAATGCGGATGCATTCCAGAATGGCAACCACATTTGCAGGAGTTATGACGGAAAGGTCATGTGGGAAAAAAAGACCGTCAGCAATAAACTTTACACCACCTTTGAATTCTGTGACAACCCCTATACTTTTCAGCTCTTTCTTGTATTCGCGAATTTCCTTGCCATAATAATTGTCACTGTCGTCTACGAAAGGGAGCAGAGTAATTGGGGCAATTGAATGCCAATCTGGACCATACAGAATGCAATTGCTTGGAGATCTGCGATCACCAAGCTTAGTTCGCAGCCACTTCACTTCACGGACAAGTTTTCTAAGATCTGGAGGAAACTTATGTGGAGTATCCTTTAGCAGTCTGTAAAATGAAGATGCTTTGGGCAAATACTTTGAGTGCCTCCTCAAAATCCACCTTTACGCCTATTTGCCGCAACTCGGTTCTGTACTGCATGAAGTGTTGTGAAATACTATGCAAAGTACACACACCAACGATGACAAATAAAGTAAAAACAACACAATCAAGAACACGACACAGTATTTACGTGGTTCGGCAAATTGCCTAAGTCCACAGGAGCTGCAGAAATCTTATTAACCAGAGGAGATTACAATCACTCAATCTCAACTCACACTCTCTAGGGCTTTTTACTCTCTCACTCAATATGCACTCACAAGACAATTGTTCTCTCTCAAAATATGCTTCTAGCCGGACAACACAAGTCTAATATGACATATATATAGTGAGTGGCGCTGGAAACCCTAATCTGGCAAAATCTGCGAACTTCGCTCGAGCGGACTGTCGAGCGCGACTCGAGCGAACAGCCAAATGAACATTGGCTCGAGCGGAGTGTCGAGCGAGACTCGAGCGAACCTCTCTGACTTGCCTTCGCTCGAGCGGTATGTCGAGCGATGTCGAGCGAACCTCTCTGACTTGCCTTCGCTCGAGCGGTCTGTCGAGCGAAGTCGAGCGGACTTGGCTCGAGCTAACAGTCGAGCCAACAGTCAAGCCAACTTCAGCAAACACCTTTTCAGCTCAAAACCAGTCTCCACATATACCCCAACAATCTCCCACTTGGAGACTGGGTCTCCACATGCCAGCCACTGTTTCCAGCCAAGCCCTATCATCTTTGCAGCCCACAGATCCCGTCTTCAAGTTAGAAGACGCACTGAAGTCAAGTCCGACTTCAGTCTTCCACATATATCGCCCTTAGGGCGATTCACAACTCCCACTGCACTAGGAGTATCCGGTCTCGAACTGATCTTGGCAACCTTAGCCAACTTTCCCAGACTTTCATGAGGAACGACAAAGCTGACTCCCTTTGGCTTCCTCACATGTTTTGCGCGATCAAGCCTGCCTTTCTGCACTCTTGTATTTTCCTGCACATCACTGGACCCTGATGTCAAATACAAAGAATTAGATCTCTTACCATGCGCTAAGACCAACGCACCCTTAGTGATCTTCCAAGCTCCTCCAGAGAATGCTACTGCTAAACCGCTGTCATCAAGCTGTCCCACAGAGATCAGGTTTTTCTTCAAATTTGGAACATGTCTGACTTGCTGTAAAGTCCACACGCTCCTGTTTGAAAGTGTGATGTGCACATCACCCACTCCCACTACATCCAATGCCTCTCCATCAGCCGTATACATCTTCCCAAAATCACAAGCAACATAATGCTGCATGATTTCTCGATGTGAAGTGCTATGGAATGAAGACCCTGAATCCAACACCTAATCATCAATCGGACTGTGCACTGCAAGAAGTAAGGCATCATGAATTTCTTCTGCCACTACATTCACAGCATCATCAGCAGAACTTTCTTGATTCCTGCAGTTTCTCTTGATGTGGCCCGGCTTGCCACAACTCCAGCATGTGATCTGCTGCCCAGATCTCATCTTGCTATTTCCCCTGCTCTTGGAGATTGATCTTCCATGTCCTCTGCCCCTATTGTCAACAATCAAGGCAGATCCTGAACCCGAAGACTCACCCATATCTCTCCTACGTACCTCTTCAGCAAGCACCATGTCACGTATGTCATCGTAGTTCAGTTTTGCCTTGCCGGCTGAACTACTCACAGCCATCCTCATGGCCTCCCAACTGTTTGGCAACGATGCCAACAGAATCAACGCTCTGATCTCATCATCAAACTCAATCTCTACAGATGACAGTTGATTTGTGATCGTATTGAATTCATTCAAGTGTTGGGCTACAGACATACCTTTAGACATTTTCAGATTGAACAATTTCTTCATCAAGTGCACCTTATTGTTCGCAGATGGCTTTTCATACATACTTGACAAAGTCGCCATGAGATCCATTGTGGTTCTCTCCTTACTGACATTGTGTGCCACTGTTCTTGACAAAGTCAGCCGAACAAGACCTAGAACCTGTCGATCTAACAGGGTCCACTCAGCATCAGCCATGCTCTCCGGCTTCTTTCCCAATAGTGGAAGGTGGAGCCTCTTCCCATAGAGATAATCCTCAATCTGCATCTTTCAATACCCAAAATCAGTGCCGTCAAACTTCTTGATCCCGGGTGCATTCACTTTATCTCCAGTCATCATTCACCAGTTGTTGTGAAATACTATGCAAAGTACACACACCAACGATGACAAATAAAGTAAAAACAACACAATCAAGAACACGACACAGTATTTACGTGGTTCGGCAAATTGCCTACGTCCACAGGAGCTGCAGAAATCTTATTAACCAGAGGAGATTACAATCACTCAATCTCAACTCACACTCTCTAGGGCTTTTTACTCTCTCACTCAATATGCACTCACAAGACAATTGTTCTCTCTCAAAATATGCTTCTAGCCGTACAACACAAGTCTAATATGACATATATATAGTGAGTGGCGCTGGAAACCCTAATCTGGCAAAATCTGTGAACTTCGCTCGAGCGGACTGTCGAGCGCGACTCGAGCGAACAGCCAAATGAACATTGGCTCGAGCGGAGTGTTGAGCGAGACTCGAGCGAACCTCTCTGACTTGCCTTCGCTCGAGCGGTATGTCGAGCGATGTCGAGCGAACCTCTCTGACTTGCCTTCGCTCGAGCGGTCTGTCGAGCGAAGTCGAGCGGACTTGGCTCGAGCTAACAGTCGAGCCAACAGTCAAGCCAACTTTAGCAAACACCTTTTCAGCTCCAAACCAGTCTCCACATATACCCCAACATGAAGATGCTGCCTCCATAGAAATCATGATCAATGAGTGGGAAACCACTGAAAACGTGTAGGATGCAAGCCCATTGAGAGTCAAACAAGAAACATTCTCCCGGAGACATGTAACCAATATTTGTCTTGAAGCATTTCACACCCTCAATGTCTTGATGAGTTTGTTGGATTGTCCTGAATGACGCATACATTCCAGTATCAATATAACAGCCAACTGTCAGAAAAAAGAAGGCTGAAGGTGATTTTAAATTGCCTACAACAAGCTTGTAACTTTCACTGAAGCCAATTAACACGCCAAGGGACCTGAGTTCCTCTTTATAAGAAAGGATTTCATCCCCAAAGTAACCTGTATCGATGAAGGGGAGGTTACTGATTTGAGATGCAACTTCCCATTCATGATCAAACAAAACAGATCCAACTGGAGACATGTCACCTCTAGATGTCCTTAGCCATCTTCTTTCTTTGATAGTATTGATGAATTTTTCCGGTGCAAGATACTTTTCCCTCAAAAACCTGACGAAATTCAAAACAGAGAGCACCTGGCTTCTAGTTAAAGTGGAGGAATCAGCAAGAGACATGAGATGCTTCCCAATAAATTCACATGCTTCTCCATACTTAAACATGACGCCAATTGTCTTCAGCTCCTCATATTTTTTTATTTGATCACCATAGAAACTTTGATCAATCAATGGAATATCAGCAAGCTCTAATCCGTTTTGCAAAATGTTTCCCAGTGAAGAAGTAGGCATGAATGAACGAGATGGTGGCCTGTAACCCGAGCAGCAATTGGTAGTAATCTTCAGCCAGCTACCTTCCTTTATGCTTGCCAAGAATCTCTCTGGAATGTGAGTTCTCCTACATTTCAGGTTTTGAATCCAATCCAAAAGCAAGAACGCGTTTTGTTTGGTGAGAGGTGCAGAAACAGCAGGAATTGCGACATTGGGAGGAGTTATATGAGGGATTTCAGAAGCAGCAACATGCGTTTTAAGGAACTCCAAGAGCTGTTCTCCAGAACAAGATTCACCTGCAAAAACATCCCGGCGCAAGTATTCTTCTCCTAACTCAACATAGCTTTCACCTCTCCATGGATTTGAACCAGTCAATCCCGCCCATTTGCTTCGGTTGGCAGGGACCAGAACCCCTTTCCTCTGCCTGATTAGATTCCCATAGTTATCTACGAGGGGCATAATACCACATAAATAATCTACTTCACCTTTTGACAGATGACTCTTTGCGAAAGAGTGATATAAGAAGTGAACAAAGGAAATGGCGAGCTTCCGGTCATTATTGATACATTTATTAATGTGAACTGCATAGTCATTTACATCCACAGCACCAACCTTGACGTGTTCTTGAAGCCATTGTTGTAAAGTCATCTTCTTATAAAAGAATCGAATAGCTTCTTGTGTGTTTTGTGGCATAAAAAAATGACTGGCAAGACAATGGAATTCCGTGTTCCAATTTATAAGCCACCTAGAATGACGAGAATACTTGGATGAGGACACGACCTTATTAGAGTTTCTGCATTCATCTATGCTGCACAAAGATACAACCCCATCAACACCCAAATATTTTATGATTGGTATGCTTTTCATCTTGGTGCTGTCAAATTTTGACTTCCAATTCTCGGCAACAAATAGTAAAAGCTCCAAATACACGTCCTCAGCGACTCCTGCAACAAGGTTAGAACTCTGGATGCACTTGGCATACCATTCATTGTTGACTGGTTCCACTCCTAAGAAACTCAATATGTGATCATACTCCCCTATATCAAGTGAAGAACTCAGTATATACTTTCCATGGGATGAGAGATTAAGCAAGCTCACCCCCTGCTTCCCTGCCTTTTCCAAAATGTTCCAAAAATCATGCATAAGCCTACCGACTTCGCATGGTTTATGAAAGAACTTCTGCTGCGTGTACGACTCACTTGGGACAATATTTTCTTTAACAAGCTTTTCCTTGATTGAATTCCTCACTTTGTTCAATTCTTGATAAGAAGAGCTGTTGACAGGAATGTACCTGAACATGGAAGCCAAACTTGATGGTGGAACATTCTCAGAAGTTCGAACTAGGGAGACAAAAGCATCAATAAAAGCGGAGGAAACACAGTCAAGAATCCCTTGGTTCCACTTGCTGTCCAAGAGAATAGTTTCCTGTGACGATGCAAGAAGAAAATCCGCCTGAATTATAGAAGGAAAGTTAGAAACCATCTGTGTGGGAAGAAATGCATAGATCCCAGGTGAACTGGTCCCTCTGTTGAGACGCTCTGCAAGAGGAAAAGCCAACGTGATCACTAAATCTTCTGCTTCCATTCTTCTTTCCACTCTGTTTTCATGTCTTACAGGGAACTTTTGCTTCCACATATCGTAGCTGCATTCTGCGTCATACCCATTTTTCTTACTCTCAGCGGAGAGATGGAATGTGGAGGACTCTGCATCAATGTTCTTCCTCATCACATAGTTAGTCTCGCTTCTAATAGCAACTGCACTAACGGTATTGAGCTTAGGATCCTTATTATGTTCCCTGACTGAGAGCCGCTTCAACTTTGTTAGGAATAAAAGAACTTCAGGATGAATACTTGACAGCTGCTGCTTCACAGGTTTGACCTTATCAGGCTTCAAAGGTAAGACAATTGTTGTTGTAGGGAGAGATGTTTTGGAACCATATATCGTTTGTATATCAGAAAGAGTTGGGTTCTCCTCCACCCATTCTGGAACTATGTACCCAAGGTTGCAATGTGGGCAAGGCTCTTCGTTAAATCGTATCTGATAACCATCGCTGAATATGTAGGGCTGAGCAGTAATGAGAAATACACTCTTGAACCCAATTCCTGCATTTTTAACCATATGGTAATTTAATTAGAAATAAAAGAACATACATATCCTTCCAATTCTCACAGAGCCAAAAAAGAAACTAAAATAAAAATACATGAGTGATGGCAACTCTAGAATTAATAAAGCTGGGATCCATACTTTCCAACAGCTTCCTTTAGTGTTGTTCGATTTTCAGATTAAAGTTTATCTTCTCTTTCAGTTTTTTCATTACAGTGAAGAATATAGCTCATAATTAATTCATAGTAATCGAGGTTTATATCTTATGATTGCACAGATCAAGTAATATCTTGAGCATTGAGAGAATGAGAGAGAGAGAGAACTGTCAAGGAATAAGCTTGTAATTTCTAGAAGTTACACTTATTGTAATAATCTTTCATATGACTTTCAAGGAGATGTTACTAAGTACTTCCCAAACATATTAACTTTCATGTAAGCATTTATCGGTTACGAAACAATATGTAAAAGTTGTTGCTTTTGTACGTGTATCAAAAGGCTTAGAGATATCAATAAATCTAATAAGCTGTGAATGCATTATTGCAAAATCACAGTGTCAGAGGCAGGGCAAGACTGAGATAACTTGTCAGCTATGTTTTTATTTATCAAAAACAAAAAACAAAACCCCATCAAAGTAAACACCACATTCTCAAACGCATGACAACTTATGAATCTTGACGACTCATCACCCCAAAACAACTTTTCCTAACAATTTCCACCATTGCTGTTCTCAAGATTGTAAACCCATCATCAATGATCTTTATGCATATATATGCATGCTGGTTCTGAATTAATCTGAGTGAAGTCTTGATGTACATACATGATTAGATGCTAGCATTTTTAAGATACGTGAGAATAGTGCAATATCGATGGTATAAAGTACAGGAGTAAGTAGTATTATTAATTGGAGTGAAAAAGTACATATTCCACCGGTGGAAGAGCTAAGGCCGTTTTGTTTTTCCAAGTTATAACTTAAATCAAACATTAAAAAAACTCTAAAAACAAAATAATTTATATAACTTTGAAAAAATTGAATCAAATTAAAATTTAAAACTTACATCCCAAGGTAATTTAGACTTTGGATGGTTAGAAATAACGACAGATTCACCAATGTCGAAATGAAAGCTGTATTACGAAGTAATTATTAAGTAGTTTATGAACAAGTTTAAGAAAATTAAGTGGTTTGGCCAACGTACCGAACCATGTATTTCATATCATGCATTATATATTGGTACAAATGTGAGAGTACATCTTACAGAATATACATTGACTGATATACAAGATAAGAATTAATACACTTTACAATGTAAAGAGAAATGATACTTACAGTCATGAGTGCGCAAGTACTGTACAGTTGATTTGAAAAAAGTTAATAAATATGACTCACATGAAAATAAATTAATTTTTTAATAGTGAACCCCACTCTTTTTTCAAAGCGACTGCAAGACGTTTGCGCATTCCACGACTGTATGTAACATTAGTCTTACATAAATATCATGAGTACTGTACTAGATCAATGGGATTGTGGAGCGTGAGTGCTGGCCATGTGCAGAGGGCTGAGTTCCATGTTTGTAGGGCTTAACATCTGGTGACTTGCTGTCATGATCTGTTGGTGATGTTCTTTCCAAATCTGGCTTCTGTAAATGAGAAACTTGAACTTGCTGCACACACGTCTGTACTGGTGACTGCTGCTGCACAAGGTACACTAGAGTACTCTCAATGGTTTATGTATCTTATCCTTTAAAATACATCACTAAAATTTATTTTTTTTATTTTACATATTGATTTTTACAATATATCATACATTAGTTTATCTATTTTTCTTTATATTACATTATTTAATAATTTGTTGGAAAAAAAATATAAGGAAATAAATTATTGTGGGAGATAAAGTACATGAAAAGAGACTAAATAAATAAAATATTTTTATATTTGTGAATAGTTCATGCTAAATGTAAGCTGAACACTGTAGCAAAATGTAAAATAAATTTAAAAATAAATGATTCTACTGCAAGAGAAGAATCAAAGCCCCCCGGCCCGGTCTGTGTCCCCTCCATCGATGAGGACCTCAAGAGCTGATATAGGCCATTTTCTTTTTTCTTTTTTTTCTTTTTAATTTGCCAACTTTCAAATTTACAAAATTCGTTGCTTGTCTTAAACACCCAAACTATATTGAACTCAAGAAAAATTTATATAGTTTAGGTTTATAATACGTTTTTAATGATGTTGCCAATGTATTGACGTGTGTAGATAGATTAGAGAATGTGTCTATAATCTTGAAGAGTGATAAAGAGAAAACTAGCCTAACACGAGTCACATGAATAGAGCTCACTAATACAGAAGCAATGTAAGAAGATTTGGGTTTGATGATACTGAATTGACATATTCTACACTGATAGTGCTAGACTACCTCGAAAAGGTAGATAGCGTAAATATGGCAAGAAATGTGAAGATTCCTTGTATTGATGCAATATTGCGTACATGTCAGTATTTTGGACATAACTTTAGTTATTGAAGAAATTCATGAGCATAACTCATCTCATAAAATCGGTTTTACAATAGAGAATTGCTCATTCCTTATAAACATGCTCAAAACCTTGTCCACAAACAATATGAGATTATTCTTCAACACTCTCCCTCATGTGCAGGCCAGTATTTTTCCTGGTCCTTGTCACGGGGTAAGTAGTGTGGCCTTTCATTCATCCTATGGCAGACTCGGATACCATGAAGAAATTCATGAGCCTAATTTATCTCGTAAAATCGGTTCAACAAGAGATGATTACTTATTCTTTATAAACATGATCAAGACTTTGTCCACATGCAATGTGAGATTATTCTTCAATACTCTCACTCACGTGCAGGCTAGTATGCTTCCTGGTTCTTGTCACGGGGTAAGTAATGTGAGCCTCCATTCGTTCTGTGACAGACTTTGATACTATGAAGAAGTTCATGGGCCTAACTCATCTCATAAAATCGGTTTTACAATATAGAATTGTTTATTCGTTATACACATACCCAAGACCTTATCCACAGACAATGTGGGATTATTGATCCTCAACTATTATGAGTATCATAATCGCGCATATGGCCTCAATTCATAAAGCTATTTTCAGTGCTCATGTCATGGTCATTATGCTATGCCTAGAAGTTCCCGTTTCGACCTCGAAATCAGCTAATTTACCTTGAGAATAGTCAATTTAAGTTATTTTTCTTTAATGGAAATGTTTCGCTATCACTTTTATAGATGATTTTTATTTTAATTTGGGCCTTATTTTTGGCAAGATCCTTATTTTATTACATATTTTATTTTTAGATAATAATTGGAATTTTGCTTTTTTACATTTTTCTCAATCTCAATATCTAGTTTTTGTTGATTAACTAGCTGTTAAGATAATCATAATCCTACCTGGAGTCAAATAGTTCATCTATGTGAAAATTTAAAGAGAAGTAGCGAAAGATGTGTTTTCAACTTTTTAAAATTTTCATGATCTTTTTAATAAAGAAAAACTCAAAATAATTTTCTACAAAGAGATTTGTGGATTCTAAAATTAGCGAAGAGATTTTCGAATATAAGAGTACTTTAAAAAACTTGCGGATAATCTCCAACCGGTTTACACCTCACAATAAGAAATAAGGTCTATTTCGACCAGACTATCTGCGGCGAGTTCAAAATCGCCACAAATACTGACTTGTTGCCACGAGGTATGTGTCGCAACAAATAATTAGCCCCTATTGGCCATTTCCGACCATATTGTTTTTAAGAGTAAATCTTAGAACCAGTTGGACTGTTTTACTCCAAACAGTAGCCCTCCAATAGGTGACCTCCACGTAGGCCTAACACTTTATCTATCATGTGCGCCACTACAGGAGAAACGAAAAACAAACCCAGCCCCTAATCGTGATTTCTCTCCCACTGTAGGATAGACGAAAAACAAACCTAGCGATCTCCGCAATTTGTGCCAAGGCCTAGTTTTGGGACAAGATGGAAGGGAGCCATGATGAAGAGGAACAAAAGATTGACGATGGCAAAGCAGGGGAGGTTGCTGCTCACAAATGGGAGTCCGAGTCCAATGGTGGCTTCCGGGCCTCCACATGTTGACAGTTTTTCGAGCCCTCTAGTGTATGATCTCCGCAAGGAGGAAAAGATGAACGGCAACAACTACCTCCATAGATAACGTAGTGCAACCGCCTCACAAGGACAAACCATACCAACAACTAGATAGAGATAAACCTTCACAAACTGATAAAGATTAATCTCCAATAGTAAAGTGATTGTTTATGCTTTGATTACAACTTGTAATAGTTATCAATATCTTGTATACTCTAAATATAATAAAAACACTCTCTCTTATATGAATGACAGTTTTCAGTCAATATTCCTCTACCTAAAGTGCTCCGTCACCATCCATTACTCCTCAGTGTAAATAAGTTTATGATTGTTTCTCCACCACTTTGATACAATCATAAAATATTTCCGAACACTGATTAGCAAATGGACAAATTACACGGAGGAGAAAAATGGGGAGCATGAACAGTGTTACTATTAAAAAATTGGGAAACCAAACATGGCTTATGGTTTGCATTAAACTGGCTTTTGGTGGTGTCGTTTTACAAGGAGACAAACACTTATGCTTGGTTTAGAAAGAGTTACTTGATTGGTTCCCACTCAAAACTTGAGTTTGTTAAAAATTTGCTTAGATATTGCAAGAACGGAATATGCTCTTCACACTGGTTCAAGCTTCAAATTCATCCCTCTTTGAAGTGGTGGGATTGATGAGAAAATCTAAAGGAAAGGACAAAACAAGAGAAGCTATATCCTTCTCTCGACATATCGATCTTAATTTTGCAATAAGCACTCATAGTATGTATATATAGTTCCAACTTCCAATACTCTAAATTAACGATTCTTCTTTTTTTTTTTTGTATGTTTTGCATGCATCAGTGCATATTCATGGAAAATACATAGAAGTCCATCTAAACTGAAGACGTTTTGAGAATTTCTTTATTATAGGATGAGATAGAAAGAGTTCCAATATGGTATGGGTCGAGAAGGATGCTGGAGTGGATGATAGCAGCAGAGCTTGATTAACATGGCGCTAGGAATAAGAAGAAAGAATGAAAGCATTGACGTTTTTATTTGTTATATACATGAGAGATACGATGTCGTTTGTTGTAATTGAGATTTTTAGTAAATGGCACGGTGTCGTTTGGTTTAGTGAGGTGCTGCGTGAAAAAGTGAAGTGAAGTCGTTTTGTAATATTATTTTTTCATATGTTGTAAATACGGTACCGTATTGAGAAAAGCTAATGAAATATAAATAGCCACGAACTGGAGGGAAAACTATTCTCTGGAAATTCATACATTAAACTCTCTCTCTCTCTCTCTCTCTCTCTCTTCTTCTCTTCTCTCTCTCTACTTCTTGGAGATTGAATATCTTGAATTAGTCACCAGTAGGGCCCATTACTATTCATATCAGTTGTCATGACGAAAAGATCGTGATCCTATGCTTAGATTGTTGATTCAGTGAACTACCTTCGACAACAGAAGGAACGTCAGCTGAAATAGATAGAGGATGCAATTGGGTCATTGGCGCAAAAACATGAGGCTACTAAGGTTGACATGGAGACCCAAGATAAAAGATTTCATGATGTGTTGCAGCAAATTTTGAGAACTTCTTGTAATGGTTCAGAGGGCAATGTGATAACAAACAGAAATTTTTAGGATGCACAAACTTTCGTTAGAAATATTTATCTCAATGAAGGTGTAGGTGAGGTGCATCATAGAGAAAACTATGACAGAGGCTTTATTAAGGGGATTAAGTTGGAGTTCTCAAGCCTTTATGGGAATAATCCATCTGCATGGGTGTACAGAGTCAATCAATAATTCCTCTACCATCAAGTTCCTCCTGGTCAGATGATAGCCACTTTTCACATGGATGAAGAGCCACTGATATGGTTTTTATAAGATGCAAGCAAGGTAGGATCATTTCACTCTTGCTAGGAATTTGTACAGGCTAGTCAGGTTTGGGTCATCTCCATATGATGATCCCATGGAGGCCTTACATGCCTGAAATAGGTCAGTACAGTTACTGCATATAAAGCTGAATTTGAAGTGCTTTCTAATAGAATAAGGGGAATTTCTAAAAATAATAAACTTAGTTGCTTCTTGAGTGGCCTAAGATATAAGGTCAAGTTGCCTGTTAGGATGTTAAATCCTAATACTTTGAATGATGCATTTGGATTGGAAAAAATCCAATAACAATATGTGCTGAGTACTAGAAGACCTTGGAGGAACGGGTCAATGGATTCTAGTCAGTTAGGTCTAGGGTTGAGTGTGTATAAATCTGGACAAACTGGTTCTATTTTGGGGACAACTCAACCTATTGCAAAGATGCATTGTCAAAAGTTATCTGAAGATTAGATGCAAGATAAAAGAAAGAAGGGTTTGTGCTACTTTTGTGCCTTAAGCCAAAAATATTTCTGTTAGAAGGGATGGAGTTATTGGATAGTACTGATAGTGCTATTGGTTGGGAGAAAGAAAAAGTGACAGAAGATGAAGTGGAACAGCTTGAAGTCTATGGGGGAAATAGACTCAATTTGACTCCGGACTATTGTGGGGGCTCTAGTTCCTAAGACTATGAGACTTGTTGGCCAGTTGAGTAAAATAAAAGCGATCATTCTAATAGATACTGGCAGTACCCACAATTTTGTGGATACTTCAATAGCTTCCATGTGTAATCTGCCCATACAACAAAATCAGTCCATATAGGTAAGAGTAGCCAATGGACAGATGATTCAAAGTGCAGGAAATGTACATTAGTAGGTATGCAGATACAAGGGATGACCTTCACCATTGATTTTTTTACATTATCTTTGGGAGGCTACAGTTGATTACGTGTAATGTCACAGAATCTATTTGTTGAACCTAGATGTATTCTTGAGCTTTTGGGACAACTTGAAAAGATCCTTGAGGAACTTAAGGGTTTACCTCCTTATAGGTCTCATGATCATAAATTAAACTTGGAGTAGGAAGCATCTCCAGTGAGTGTGAGGCCTTATAGATACCCATGTTATCAAAAAATTGAAATTGAGAAGATTGTTAAGGAGTAGTTGGACTTAGGTGTAATTCGACCAATCCAATCCCCAATCTCTTCTCCTGTTTTGCTAGCTAGGAAGTCTAATGGCACGTGGAAAATGTTATTGGCTATAGGGCATTAAATGAGGCTGCTATCAAGAAAAAATATCCAAATCCTGTATTGGATGAGCAGTTAGATGAAGTTTTTGGTTCAACCATTTTCTCAAAGCTGGACCTCAGGGTAGGTTATCATTAGATTTGAATGAGGAGTGAGGAGATTCACAAGACAACTTTCAGAACACATGAGGGACATTATGAATTTCTTGTGATACCTTTTGGACTCCCTAATGCTCCCTCAACATTTAAAGGACTCATGAATGAAGTGTTCAAGCCTTTTTTAAGAAAGTTTGTCAATGTATTTTTTGATGATATCATTGTTTACAGCAAGGGTTTACAATCCCATTTAATGCATTTGACTTCAGTTTTGCAAACACTATAGCAACATCAATTGTATGCCAAGAAATCCAAGTGCAAGTTTGCTTGTGATGCGATCAAATACTTGGGCCACTTGATTTCCAAGGAAGGGGTAAGGGTAGATCCTAAGAAGCTGGAATCCATGATTAGTTGGCCAATTCCAAAAAACCTGAAGTCACTAAGGATTTTTTGGAGTTGACAGGTTACCATAAGAAGTTAATAAAGGGGTATGGACAGATTTAGGGCTGTGCAGAAAAGGCCTTGGGCCCGATCCGTCCGTCAAAACCGACTTGGTCCACCTGAATAAAAACGGGTTCATTGGATCAAAGTTTAATAGCAGGTTTTAAACTAGGGGTGTAACCGGTCCGGTCCGGTTTTGGACAAAATCTAGGACCGAACCGGTATGTACCGGTTTTGTATTTTTCAAAACCGATTACGCCCCGATTACCCTCCTAAACCGGTAACTCCGATTTTACCGGTTTCCAGTCCGGTCCGGTCCGATTTCCCAGTTTTTTTAAATGTAAAAAATATATAATAAAGTGTTACTTTTTATTATAAAATATTATTAATAATTTAATATATATATTATGTTTAAAGCATGTGATCAATTAAATTTTCATCTTTAAGATTAAATTTTTATTTTATAAATTATAACAACATTATCTTATATATAATTATGTTAATAACATATGATCAAATAAATTACAAATATTCATATTTAAGATTAACATTTTATATTATTATTTATAAATTATAATATGAAAATTTTCATATATGATATATAATTATATATAAAAACTTAACATATAATTATATATTATATATACAAATATTTTGTATAATATATAAAATTAATTTTTATATTTTTTTTCCAACCGGTCCGATTCGGTCTGGTCCGTTCCTGAAAACTACAGAACTGGAACAGAACCAGATCCGGCCGATTTTCATAAAATAGGAACTGATTCTGAACTGGTCCGGTCCGGTCCGAACCGATTTTCCGGTTTAAATTTATAGCCCTAAGAGTTAAACTATCAACCCGTTGAACACATCGAAACCGAAAGTCCTCTCTTCTGAAACCCATTGAAATCGAAAGGCGAAAGGCGAAAAGTCTTCTCCCCACTGCGGAAACCCTAGTCATTGTCGTCATTCTCCGTCGCCGTCGCATCATCGTTCTCCGACTTTGAGCTTCCAGGCCTCCGTTCCATTGCCTCGTTTCAAGGTTATCTCTCTGTCTCTCGGTTCTCTCTATTTCGATTCTCTCTTCTTTTTTTTTTTTTTTCAGTCACTCAAGTGGAACAGAAAAGCTTGCTTTCGTTATTTCTGGTAATCTCTCTCTCTCTCTCTCTCTCTCTAAGATCTAAATTTGTCTCCATGTTTCATTCTGAGTTCATTGTCTCTCTCGAATGTTTCATTGTATTGATTTTTGCTATATTTCCTGATGATATTTGCCATTTGGGAGAGTTGCTATTTTTCTTTGGGGCTGATTGCATGCACAAAAATGGGAAAAAAATGGAACGATTGCTATTCTTTGGGCGGCTGGGGTGAAATGTCACCTTTACGCTAAATCATGTGGGATCTCTATGTTTCCTTATCAGATTTTGGCTTAGCAGATCTGAATTCCTGTATATTCTTTTGTCTGGGGATGATCTAAGCTTCTTCAATGTCTTCGATATCTGTACAGAGAGACCCAGATTGTATTTTGGCTTAGTAGTTACCCTTTTTTTTTTTGTACGTTTATGAGCTTTCTGGGTTATTCTGCTTTCCGGGTACCTTTTGTTTTCTATTGTGGCTGTGAAGAATCACGGAGCTGGTTCTTTGTGTGGGGCTTGTCCAGAATTTGGAGAATTATGAGCAATCTTTGAGAAGGGGTAGAAGTGGATATGGGTACAATTTATTGTTCTTCAATAGATTGTTTCTCATCACTAAGATTTTTATTTATTTATTTACAGTATCATGAGGACAAAACTCGAATAAAAGATGCAGTGAAGCTGGGAAAGGTATGATGTATCATTTTGATGTGTATTTTATAACTTTGTTAGAGAAAAACTTTTTTTTATTGAAACTAGACTGTCAATTTTTTACATGACTTGGGAATCTGATGCATAATAATAGGATTATTTGAAGAAGTCAAAAATTGAGAACGTGAAACATTCCACCTTGTATTTACCACATCCCTGTTTTTCTGGTTCAATTTCAAGTGGCTAGGCTCCGGAATTGCATTCATTGATCTCTTGAAGGTCATTGATCACTAAATGCAATGCAATCTTATTAAATGTAAAACGATAGTTCAGAACATCATTAACCTTGAGATAATTGATGTTTTTCTATTTGTGGGGGAGAGACAGTCAGGGGAATATAAAGCTAAACCTTGGATATCATCCTTCTACTCTTAAATTAATCCCACCCATATGAGCAACCCTTTGTTTGTCAAAAAAATACGGCATCCCCATCTTAATTTCTTACCCATATATATGTTTGAGTTTGAAGTCTAAATGCAACATTGTTTATGGGTATATTTTTCTTTTAATTATTTTGTTAGATGAATTCAATGCAAGTGCCATCCTCCCCTGTTGTTTTTTTCAGTGGTATGCTTGTATGAACATTTGAACACCCGAGTCCAATGGAAATGCAATCATCACCTGCATTAAATTAATCTGCATTATTACATCTAATGCATAATACATGAAGGTCTTGGTGTATATTCCAACAGACTTGAATTATTTGATGTGTTATAATTGATTTGGTGTTGACTTTTTAATAATGGCAGATATGGAGGAAGAGATGGAAATCTGCTATAATTTGATCGTTGGATGCTTCTTAATCCTCTATCAATTGATGTTTATATTTTATAATTTAGATAGTTTTTGTAATAGATAGCTTTTGTGATCGAGCTATTGAGGATAGAGCAACATGAGTTAGAGGTTCAACTAGCACAACAAGTGAACATAAAGATGCGATTGAAACAATAGAACAACAAAAGGAGTTCAGGAGAGAGATGTAACTCCAAATGCAGATGGTGATGCAACAATTCAAGCCTCCTAGCAACTGATTTAATAATTTACCTACTGTATGTGTATGATGAATAATGTTTTCTTTATTTAGTTTGCCCTTATGAGACTAATTTTTTATGTTTATTAAACAAATTCAAATGTATTTTTATGATATTATGAATGTGTATTTAAAGCTATTATTAGATAAAAAAAAATTCATACTATTCGAATGTCCATAAACCATTTGAACATATAGTCAGTTTAACCATTTGAACGAGTACAAAAAACATTCGAACGTAGTCTGTAATTGTCGTTCAAACATAGATACGATTTGCGTTCAAACATAATAAGCTTTTGAATGATTTCTTACGGCATCGAACATTACATATACATTCGAACACTATATGGAACGTTCGAACGTTTTACCTTGATAATACGTTCGAACGTATAAGAATTCGATCGACCACTCAACACAATGCGTTTGAACATAGATGTATGGTCAAACACTAAATTTATCGGAAGAACATTTCTATGTAACAATATTTTCGAATGTATTAGAATCGATCGACCACTCAACCCAATGCATTTGGAAAAATCATTACGTTCAAACGTCATTGAACCGTTTTGTCACAAAAAGTATTTTTTTGGATGAAATTCAAATTTTAGTCCTAAAAGATCTTTTGGGATAGTGATACTGAGATGATCTTGGGACTTTTTTTTTTCGTCTCAAAAAATTTTTTAAGACAAAATTGCTATTTTTCTGGGATGAAAATTTTCGTCCGAAAAACACTTTTTGTTTTATAGTGATATAGTGATAATTGTGCCCAATACGTATATTACTCAATTTTATTGGTTCTAGTTTTTGATTCAAATCTATTGTTTCAATTTTTCTTTTTTAATTTTTAATGTTTTTAATTTGAATGTATTTTTTCAAGATTATTTTATTATTTTTAAATTATTTTATTTTGTGAATTTGTTAATTTTATCAAGAATGGTTATACCAAATTCTTAATAATGGTAAATTATTATTATTATTTGATTATTTAAGAAGTGATTTGGAAAATTGATTGTCTTAGGGGTTTGTGTTATTTTTTCAGGTAAAAAAGAAAAGAAAAAAGTAACCTAGCTATAGGTAATCCGTCAGGATTCCACCTTCCTTTGGAAAACGAAAAGGCGTGATGATATACATGCATAAAAGAGGAAAAGATTCGGTAGTCGAATTGCGCTCCAAAGTTAAAGGCAAAGAGAAATGCTTGGTGCCTATTTTGGATCTCGAGATCTTTATTTTTTATATAATAATTAAATAAATATTTTTTAATAATGTTATAATTTTTTTAAAACATTTAAAGATATAAAAAAATGTATGAAAAAATTAAAAAAAAAATATTTAACCATCTCGTGATTGTAGCCCGAATCTAATGCAAAAGCAGTTTTCGTATATGAGTAGTGATAAACACACGATACTTTACACAACACATGTTATAAAATAAAGGTATTTTTATAAAATGATGTTAGTTTTATAAGATATTTTACAAAAATATCATTCCTTTTAAAATATTATTGTGTAAAGTATTGTATAAAGTGTTATGTATTTATCATTTTTCTCCTTACATTCCCTCTACTTTTTTTTGTTTTTTAGCTTTCACTTTCTTTCGTACAATCCAAGACACTTTTTTGCTGTATCTCTTTGTCTCTGATCTCTACAATTTTTCACATTAGTTTGCTTATCTTGTTTGTGAAGGAAACCCTCTTCCTTAAGGTTCATGCATGTTCAGTATACACATGCGTACTACTCGATTTGTCTACTTTCACCCTCTTACCGTTATAAGCTATGATATTTATATATAGACCATATGCATGTTTGGTAATTGTGTCATCGCGGCGCGAGTGTTTTGGGAAGGAATGGAAATGGCGAGAGAACATGATGACTGCATAGAAGGGATACGCAGAACAAAATTTTCAATCGGAGGGGAACTGATGAACACTTTGAATGTGGATCTTCATCAGGCTGTCAAGAAACTCTCTGCTGAACTTGATGCCAAGAATGTCCACTTTCTCAGAGAACACATTCAGGTTCATCACTCATCACTCTCTGATTTTTCTTAATAAATTTATAAATTGACGTGGGTTGACGCAACACATCAGATTGTAAAGTAACTTTTAATGTAAAACAGATCTAACGTACGTATCACGTGAAGTCACATTAATTTGTTAGTTTACTTTTATGTAATCTCTTTATATCTAGAACAGTTCTTACATGAAGTCACATCAGTCTATAGCACGTCATTTTGCGAGTTTCTCATATATATATATGGGTGAGGCTATTATGCCGCCCCAACTTGACCGTTGGGCATACTGCCCAGCATAAAAAGTTTTTTTTTTCTCTTTTTTTTTCACATTTTTTTAACATATTTAAATATATTTAAAAAATAAAAAAATACACCAAAACATTTAAAATCACTTCCTTAATCACTAAGTAAAATAAAAAATCAATTTTGACCGGCGGTCAAATGGAGGTATCAAATTGGGGAGGCAAAGTAGACTTTCTCATATATATATATATAGCACTCCTAATTACTTTCTTATTTTATGTCCAATTATGCTACATGCCAAAATTTCATCGAGTTTCACAAATTTTTAATTTCAAATATTGTACCTTTTGAATTTAATTGAGTAAAAAAAAAAAAATTTACGGAACAAATTAGCATGCACATAGGACATTAATAAACAAAATTAATTAATATAGAATTGTGCTTTTAGTTTTAGTTTATTACTGATCATATGTTAGTTTGACATTAATTAGAGAGAGTGAATTTTGTGTGTCAGAATGCGGAAGATGAGGAATATATGATGGATCAATCTCTGGAGTTGGTTATTACTTGTGAGGACATGATGATCACGCCCACGGGAGCTCCTCCAGCAACATTGATGCTTATTTTCAACAACGACATAGTTCTTTCTTCTGAAAACATAGACTCCATTTGCAGTTTTGGTCGGCCCATCAAGAAAGTAGGAAAGAGAAAACGCGTTTATATTGGGGAGAAAGGTACGACACTAACGCCAAATATTATCAAATTCAGAACAAGCATATCTATATATATATATATATATAAAGATGATGATCTGAGTTATATATATATATATATATATATGTTTAAGTGGATCGATTCCTAAAATTTATGCATGTTTTGTTTGTTTGTTATAAAATTGTTATAAGCTGCTAAATGTGGGAGATATAACCTTCTGCAAACGTTCTGGAGCACAAAGATTGAGAGAACTCTTAACCATAGATTGTTGACATTACCAGTTGGTTCAGATTCAGATGGAGTTTTGCTGTCCGACAGGTTTGATGTTTTCATTGACTATGATTTTCAGCTGAAGGATCTTTCTGGACGCTTACCCCTGAGCGAAGCTCGATCGCCTTCTAAATGATTACATCTGACAGACGTTTCTTGAAATGTGCAGGAAGATCGGTAGTGTCCGAACTACATCTCATGAATCAGTGAAGAAGGAAGAAGAATCCATGGTACTGGATGTTGCTCATGAACTCAGGAATCAGGTGAATCCAAAGGATAGTTTGATTAGGAAAGGGTTGGCTAGGCTCATCCTTGGTTTTCTAGCAGATCATCCCATGTTGAAGATGGAAGCAGATCATCATGAGAGCCGACATGAAGCTATGAAAAGGCTTCTGAATACGACTATCATGGAAATTGTGGAATTGAAAGTAAGCCAAATGATAGGTTGGGATAGATCAGAGGCAAGCTCAATGCTTTACACACAAAAGTTGGAGAAATCCAGTGGATATTATAAGAATATAATTGAGTATGCTACATATTTCTCCCAAGCATTAATATCGGAGGGCTTGTTATGGGAAAACAGCGATCATGATATTGGTGAACTCTCTGACCTGATAAAGTTGTGCTTCGTACTTGAATTTAATGAGGAAGCAGTGGAATTTGTGATGAAGTCCAGGAACTTGCAGATTTTCGTTGAGGACGAGGAGTTCCTCGCTTCACTCTTTCCTTAATTTTACTAATTTGTCTTGTTGTAATTTTTAATTAGTGGAGAAAATTAAAGCGATTTTAAATTTATTTATTTTTAGATCTTCGATCCAAGTTATATATATATAGCTGAACTTTATGTAATCAGTTAGCTACGCTTCCGCCATGTTGGTATGATATTTGGTCGTGGACCAGCCGGCAACACACTTATAG
Source organism: Juglans mandshurica (assembly GCA_022457165.1). Classification (NCBI taxonomy): domain Eukaryota; kingdom Viridiplantae; phylum Streptophyta; class Magnoliopsida; order Fagales; family Juglandaceae; genus Juglans; species Juglans mandshurica. The sequence goes on from CM039619.1 coordinate 39,922,331, forward strand.
TTGCGTTGTGTTTACATGTTGAGTTGAGTTAAGATGTGTTAGAATTTTTTATGAATAGTAATTAGTTACGATGGTGTAAGAAATTTTGTAGGGTCCACTTAAAATGTATTTAGATGTTAAGATGAGTTTAGATTTATTTATGAGAAATTGAAAAATGTATGAGTCCCATCAATGATTAGGAAGATGTTGTAATGATTGAATAATTAATTTATTAAATCTTTTACTAATAAATAACATAAATTCTCTCAATGCATGTAAAAAATAATTTTCCACTACTTTTTGTATTTTTTCTTACTTGAAATTTATAAAATAATAATAATAATAATAATTAATAAAAGACAAGAATATAATGCCTACATTTTATTCTATTATTTGTGGACATATTATTTAATAAGTAGTACAAAATTTTTGTGCTGGAGAAAAAAAAAGAAAAAAACTCACCCACCTGTCGTTACAAAGATACTGATCAAGTATGTACCTTCCCAATCAACTTGAAGGCTAGCTCGCTTGCATGTTGCCAAACAATAATCTCACCGCTTTCTTACATTTAAAGTGCATATTTTCTCCATTATATTTATCAGATCTTACATTATGTCCTTCCTTTATCGCATTTTTGTTACCATGGCATATAACGTTATCCAATGTATCATAAACCTGAGAAGAAACTAGGTATCAATTGCCATTATCGATGGCATGATATAAACAAACAACGCCAAAAGAAGTCTGGCCGAGGTCGACCAACAACATTTTTTTTTTATAACATCTGTAATAACTGCAGTGACTAGAACAGAGACTGCACATAACAAATAATATCCATGCAGAGCTCTTCGAATTCAAGCAAGAGATAGATTTTGTATAGAGATATTGGACGAGTTTTCAAACAGCCCCTTTCTTTATTATTATTATTATTATTATAATTATTTATTGGTTAGTCATCACAATCAACATTTGATTTCTTTAGCAGCATTTCTGATATCAATATTTGTGAAAGGCATTGAAAAACATTTAAGGTCTACGCCGTGAGATATAAAAATATATATATATATTTTTATATTATGATATATATATATATATATAATAAACAACATTTGAAGAATTTAAACATTCGAAAATGCAAGGAAACCAAAATACCACACAATATCAATCAATTCGAAATTACAAGCAAAAGCACTCCCAACATAAAAAGTAAAAACAGAGAAAATCCCAACAAAACAAAACAAGCTGGTTTACACATCATGGCAAGAGCATTAATAGAATCAGCAACTGATTCATGCTTGATATTTATGCCAAACACACGTAATTTAAACACAGATAGTAACTATTTAATTACCTAGTTTGAAGGGAAGATAGATGCAAGGAACTCCTCGTCCTCCTTGAAAATCTGCATGTTCTTGGACTTCATTAAAAACCCCACTGCTTCCTCATTAAACTCAAGGACGAAACACAATTTTATCAGCTCAAAGAGTGCACCAATATGATCGTTGTCTTCCCATAACAAACCCTCGGATATTGCTTCAGAGAAATATGTAGCATACTCAATCATCTTCTTATATCCACTGGATCTGTCCAACTTTTGTGCAAATAACTTTGAGGCCTCTCTATCCCAACGTATCATCCGGCTTGCTTTCAATTCCACGATTTCCCCTGAAGAAAGTGATAAAGTATACTTTACAGCGATGGGTTCGACTGTCTCCAGGAAAGTCATATTCAGAAGCCCTTTAACAGCTTCATGTCGCCTCTCTGCTTCCATCTTCAACACAGGATCTGCTAGAAAACCGAGGATGAGCCTAACCAACCCTTTCTTAATCAAAATATCTTTTGGATTCACCTGATTGAGTTGAGCAACATCCACCATTGATGTTTCTTCCTTCTTTACCGATTCAGATATGGTCCGGACCCCCATTTTCCTGTACATTTCAAGCAACTTTGTCCGAGGTAATCAAGGATATGGGTCGAGTGTTCAAAAAGATCCTTCAGCAGAAGATCATCAGCAACGAAAACATCATACTTGTCGGACAACAAAATATCATCTGAATCTGAAGCAACTGGTAATTTCTCCAACATAGCAGTGAGAGTTCTCTCAGTCTTTCCACTCCAGTGCTTAGAAACATAGACCCAGAACTTGAAACAGTCTTCATGTGACACTTGGGGTCTTGAACTTTCCCAAACCTTCCAAAGCTGGCAGTAATCATCAACAGAGGGATTGTTTTTAACATTGAAAGCCCTTGAGAAAAAAAAACGTAGCTTCTGGTCATAGTATTTCTCCAAAACTTGTAGGCGCGAACTAAAGAGATCATCCTTGTCATGCAAAACACACTCTCCGGGGCTGACCCACTTTCCATTCTCAGTTCCATTTGGGATCCAAATCCTTTTGGCTGCTTCAGTGTCCGGCTCCCAATTAAATTCACTCAAGTAGTCATAAATTCGAACTATAGTGGAAAACTCATGATGGAAATCAAGGTGCCTGGCAATCAAGGGGCATCATTTCATTACATCCACGGTAACATGAATATGATTAAGCTCATTTTTGTATGATCTAATGTTAGAACCATAAAAACCTTCATCAAGAAAAGGTCCATCGGTATGCTTCAAATGAGATTCCCACGTAGAATCGGACAATAAGCACTGATCTGGAGGCTTATAACCATCATTCGTCTTCAACCATTTTTGAGAGATTCTTTTGCAGAAAGTGTCTGGAAATTTGTAATTCCCATGATCATGCAATAAATGCGGATGCATTCCAGAATGGCAACCACATTTGCAGGAGTTATGACGGAAAGGTCATGTGGGAAAAAAAGACCATCAGCAATAAACTTTGCACCACCTTTGAATTCTGTGACAACCCCTATACTTTTCAGCTCTTTCTTGTATTCGTGAATTTCCTTGCCATAATAATTGCACTGTCGTCTACGAAAGGGAGCAGAGTAATTGGGGCAATTGAATGCCAATCTAGACCATACAGAGTGCAATTGCTTGGAGATCTGCGATCACCAAGTATGATACCCCATATGATATGGATAAGGGTAGGTGGTGTATGAGATCCCACATTACTTGGGAATGAGAAATTCTTGCTCTTTATAAGGTTCTAGTGGAGCTTCAATTGTATTATTGACTAGTCCTTTTGGAGTATAGGCCGTGTGGTTTGGGCCTTCCATTAGGGCGTAACAAATGGTATCAGAGCCTATCCCAACTAGAAATGTGGGACTTGAGCCGTGTCACCTACAATGGACAGGCCCGACGAGGACGTCGGGAATTTAAGGGGGGTAGATTGTGATACCCTATATGATATGGATAAGGGTAGGTGGTATATGAGATCTCACGTTGCTTGGAAAGGAGAAGTTATTGCTCTTTATAAAGTTCTAGTGAGGCTCCAATTGTATCATTGACTAGTCCTTTTAGAGTATAGGCCGTGTGGTTTGGGCCTTCCATTGGGCGTTACACCAAGCCTAGTTCGCAGCCACTTCACTTCACGGACAAGTTTTCTAATATCTGGAGGAAACTTATGTGGAGTATCCTTTAGCAGTCTGTAACATGACAAAAAGGACAACATTTTCTTTCGACATGGAAGCCGCTTGCTGCTTGAAACTCTGGGCAAATACTTTGACTGCCTCCTCAAAATCCACCTTTACGCCTATTTGCCGCAACTCGGTTCAATACTGCAAGAAGATGCTACCTCCATAGAAATCATGATCAATGAGTGGGAAACCACTGAAAACGTGTAGGATGCAAGCCCATTGAGAGTCAAACAAGAAACATTCTCCCGGAGACATGTAACCAATATTTGTCTTGAAGCATTTCACACCACTCAATGTCTTGATGAGCTTGTTGGATTGTCCTGAATGACACATACATTCCAGTATCAATATAACAGCCACAACTGTCAGGAAAAACAAGGATGAAGGTGATTTTAAATTGCCTACAACAAGCTTGTAACTTCCACTGAAGCCAATTAACACGCCAAGGGACCTGAGTTCCTCTTTATAAGAAAGGATTTCATCCCCAAAGTAACCTGTATCGATGAAGGGGAGGTTACTGATTTGAGATACAACTTCCCATTCATGATCAAACAAAATAGATCCAACTGGAGACATGTCACCTCTAGATGTCCTTAGCCATCTTCTTTCTTTGATAGTATTGATGAATTTTTCCGGTGCAAGATACTTTTCCCTCAAAAACCTGACGAAATTCAAAACAGAGAGCACCTGGCTTCTAGTTAAAGTGGAGGAATCAGCAAGAGACATGAGATGCTTCCCAATAAATTCACATGCTTCTCCATACTTAAACATGACGCCAATTGTCTTCAGCTCCTCCTCATATTTTTTAATTTGATCACCAAAGAAACTTTGATCAATCAATGGAATATCAGCAAGCACTAATCCGTTCTGCAAAATGTTTCCCAGTGAAGAAGTAAGCATGAATGAACGAGATGGTGGCCTGTAACCCGAGCAACAATTGGTAGTAATCTTCAGCCAGCTACCTTCCTTTATGCTTGCCAAGAATCTCTCTGGAATGTGAGTTCTCCTACATTTCAGGTTTTGAATCCAATCCAAAAGCAAGAACGCGTTTTGTTTGGTGAGAGGTGCAGAAACAGCAGGAATTGCGACATTGGGAGGAGTTATATGAGGGATATCAGAAGCAGCAACATGCGTTTTAAGGAACTCCAAGAGCTGTTCTCCAGAACAAGATTCACCTGCAAAAACATCCCGGCGCAAGTATTCTTCTCCTAACTCAACATAGCTTTCACCTCTCCATGGATTTGAACCAGTCAATCCCGCCCATTTGCTTCGGTTGGCAGGGACCAGAACCCCTTTCCTCTGCCTGATTAGATTCCCATAGTTATCTACGAGGGCCATAATACCACATAAATAATCTACTTCACCTTTTGACAGATGACTCTTTGCGAAAGAGTGATATAAGAAGTGAACAAATGCAATGGCGAGCTTCCGGTCATTATTGATTCATTTATTAATGTGAACTGCATAGTCATTTACATCCACAGCACCAACCTTGACATGTTCTTGAAGCCATTGTTGTAAAGTCATCTTCTTAGAAAAGAATCGAATAGCTTCTTGTGTGTTTTGTGGCATAAAAAAATGACTGGCAAGACAATGGAATTCCGTGTTCCAATTTATAAGCCACCTAGAATGACGAGAATACTTGGATGAGGACACGACCTTATTGTTGGGGGAATCAACACAGCAGAAAGGATAAAAGCGGTAATAAAAGAGTACACTCATGCACTCAGTGACACCAAGAATTTAACGTGGTTCGGCAACTGCCTACATCCACAGAAAAGAGCTTCACTAATAAATAGTGGAACACAAGAAAATATTACAGAGGAGGAGGATCACACTCAACTCAACTCAACTCTCTTCTTTTCTTTCAGAGCTCTCTCGGCTCTCTCTTTTCTTTTCTTCTTGGGTGTGTTTGAAGCTCTCGCATGGAGCTTCAATTTATAGGTGAGGATCAGTATCGTCTATATGTATGAATGCATTTATTGTTGCATTCAATAGGTAGTTGGGTGCTGAGGGTTGAGCAGCAAGCAACCATTGTGGACTGCTTGCTTGGGCAGGGATTTCAACAATTCTCCCCCTCCATGCCCATTTACCTATATGCTATCCATCCCAGCTATGTCTCTACATAGCTCAAGCTTCTCACTTGTAACCACCTTCGTCAGCATGTCCGCTGGATTCTCTTTCGTATGGATCTTCACAAGTTTCAATAGCTGTTGTTCCATCGCTTCGCGTATCCAATGATAGCGGATGTCAATATGCTTGGTGCGAGAGTGGTACATTGAATTCTTGCTCAAGTCTAGAGCACTTTGACTATCACAATGTACCTTGTAGTCTTCTTGACTAACTCCTAGTTCTTGGAGAAAACGCTTCATCCACAACATCTCTTTCCCAGCTTCCGCTGCGGCAATGTACTCTGCCTCTGTTGTGGATAAAGCAACACACTTTTGCAACTTGGACTGCCAAGAGACAGCTCCTCCTGCAAAGGTGAAGAGAAATCCTGAAGTAGATTTCCTGCTATCCAGATCTCCTGCCATATCTGAATCTGTATAGCCTTCCAAAACTGGTTTAGCTCTCCCAAAACACAAGCACATATTCGATGTACCTTTCAGGTATCTAAGAATCCACTTGACTGCTTCCCAATGATCCTTTCCTGGATTTGAAAGGAATCTGCTCACCATGCCTACAGCATGAGCAATATCTGGTCTGGTACAAACCATTGCATACATCAGGCTTCCTACTGCTGAAGAGTAGGGGACTGCTTCCATTTCTTCAATCTCTTTCTTTGAAGAAGGACACGAGCTCTTGCTCAATTTGAAGTGGTTAGCAAGTGGAGTATTGACTGGCTTAGCATCTCCCATGTTGAAACGTCTGATGACCTGTTCAACATATTTTTGTTGTGATAGCCACACCCTTTTGGCTTTCCTATCACGAACAATCTTCATGCCCAAAATTTGCTGTGCTGGGCCTAAGTCCTTCATGTCAAAGGACTTGGATAGTTCCTTCTTTAGTTTGTTAATCATGGACCTATCCTCACCAACGATTAACATATCATCAACGTAAAGAAGGAGTATGACAAACTTGTCATCCTGGAACCTTCGAACATAGACACACTGATCTGCAACAAGTCTCTTGTAACCACGACTCATCATGAATGAGTCAAACTTCTTGTACCATTGCCTCGGAGCTTGCTTGAGGCCATAGAGACTCTTCTTCAGCTTGCAGACTAAGTGATCTTCTCCAAATCTCCATGGAGAAAGGCTGTCTTCACATCCATCTGTTCGAGTTCCAAATTCAAGCTGGCTACCAATCCGAGTATGACTCGGATTGACATCATTTTCACCACCGGGGAAAATATCTCGTCAAAATCGATTCCCTTCTTCTGCTGGAATCCTTTGACAACCAATCTGGCCTTGTGCTTCATCAGCTTTCTTTGGCCATCTTTCTTCAGCTTGAACACCCATTTGTTCTTTAGGGCTTTCTTTCCTTCAGGAAGTTTCACCAACTCATAGGTCTGATTTTTCTGCAAAGAACTCATCTCTTCTTGCATTGCCTGCACCCATAGGCTTCTATCAGCATGAGTTTGAACTTCCTGGAAGCTCTCTGGCTCCCCCTCATCAGTAAGCAGAATATAGTCTGATTCCGGATATCTCCTCGACGGAATCAATAGGCGGCCTCTTGCCGATCTTCTTGGTTCATCAACCAAAGGAAGTTCATCACCATCTATCCCTTGTGGTGATACACCAGCTGCTGGTGGAGAGGATTCTTGCTCCCCCTGCTCGACACCCTGAGCTTCTTCTTCTGCTTCTGGATCTCGATATCGCATATCCTCATTATCTGTGGCGGACTGTAATGGTGCAGGATTTGGAGTATCGGAACTAAGCTCTCTTGATGAAGCTTCAGTTCCTATGTTCTGGTTTTCATGGAACACAACGTCCCTACTTCTGACAATTCTCTTTGTCACTGGATCCCATAACTTGTATCCGAATTCTTCATCTCCATATCCAACAAAGATATATGGAGTTGACTTAACATCGAGCTTCTGTCTCAGCTCCTTGGATACGTGTGCAAAGGCTTTGCACCCAAACACTCTCAGGTGAGAGTAAGAGACATCTTTTCCAGACCAAACCTTCTCAGGAATTTCAAATTCCAGTGGTGCAGAAGGTGATCTGTTGATCAGGTAACAGGCAGCTAGAACAACTTCACCCCAGAATGGCTTTGGTAACTTGGCCATACTGAGCATGCATCTTGTTCTTTCAATGATGGTCCGGTTCATTCTTTCGGCTACACCATTGTGCTGAGGGGTATATGGGACCGTCTTCTCATGTCGAATACCGCGATCAGCGCAGTATGCAGCGAACCTTTTGGAGACATATTCTCCTCCATTGTCCGTTCGCAGGCACTTCAACTTCTTTCCCGTCTCTCTTTCCACTAGGGTGTGGAAATTCTTGAAGTGCTCGAAGACCTGATCCTTTGACTTCAAAACATATACCCAGACCTTTCGTGAAGCATCATCAATGAATGTCACGAAATATCTGTTACCTCCCAATGACTCTTCTTCCATGGGACCACATACATCAGAGTGTACCAGACTCAACAACTCTGATCTTCTCTTCGTAGAGGATTTAAACGAGACTCTACATTGTTTGCCAAACAAACAGTACTCACAAGGGTTTAACGCTGTTCCTTTGGCAACTTTGATAAGTGCCTTCTTTGCAAGCGTATCCAACCCTTTCTCACCTATGTGTCCGAGTCTCTTGTGCCACAGATTCGGTGATGCCTCGTCTTCCACTGCATTGAGGCTATCAGAACCGATCTTCACATGGGTTTTGTACAACGTACCGCAAATATGTCCTCGAGCGACAACCATGGCACCTTGTGACAACTTCCAGGTGCCTTTGCTGAAGTAGCTGTCATAGCCCTGTCGATCAAAGGCTGTCCCGGAAATCAGGTTGAGCCGAAGGTCAGGAATGTGTCGAACATCTTTCAACACCATGGTGCAACCAACGTTGGTTTTTATCTGCACTTCGCCAACTCCCACGATCTTCGAGGAACTGGCATTCCCCATCCTTACCGTACCAAAGTCTCCTGCTTTGTACGTAGTGAAAAATTCACTATGGGAAGTGGCGTGGTATGATGCTGTTGTGTCTACCACCCACTCAACATCATGGCTTGCAACGTGCAAACACGTCTCGTCACTAGTGGAGAGTATTGCCACATCTCCCGAAAGAGTGACAAGGGTTTCACCATCTTCTTTCTTCAGCTTATTACATTGACCTTGCTCCCTTAAAAACTTGCGGCAGTGTTTCCTCATGTGGCCTTCTTTGCCACAATGGTAACATTTCATGTTACCCATCTGCTGGTTCCTGCTACTGCTGGACCTTCCACGTGGTTGAAACTTCCCTCTGTTTCTGCCTCCATTTCTCCCTCTATCATTACCTTGAGGCCTTTCTCTACTCTCGGAGACAAGGACATGAGTTTGATTCATGCTTGTCTCTTTTCGTCTGGCCTCCTCATTAAACAGGGCATCCTTAACCATCGTCATGGTAAGTTTACCATCTGGAGTAGAGTTACTTAGGGAGACCACCAGCGTCTCCCAACTGTCTGGTAATGAACTGAGAAGTAGCAGGGCTTGTTCTTTATCGCCAAGATTCAGGTTGACGGACCCGAGCTGGTTAACTAGGTTTTGAAACTCGCTAGTATGCTCGGCAACAGAGGTATCGCTTTTCAACTTCAAGTTAACAAGCCGTCTCATCAAGAGGGCCTTGTTTCGAGCAGTCTTAGCCTGATACATATCCTCTAACTTTTTCCAGAGGTTATATGCATCCGTCTCCTGGGCCACGTGGTGAAAAACACTATGGTCAATCCATTGCCTGATTTGACCAATAGTCTTCTTGTGCATCTTTTTCCACACTTGATCCGTAACTTCATCTGGCTTCTTCCCTTCATCTTCCAAAGGGTCAGACAGATCTTTACAGTTCAATAGATCCTCCACCCGAGGCCTCCAAAGCCTGTAGTTTGAGGCAGTCAGCTTTATCATGGCGCCTGATGCTGAATCCTCCATGGATTTAGACTGATTCTAAATACAAAATGCAAGTACAGGATCTTTGAAGTGGAATATCGTAGAACGGACAGTACCGTTGTGTCCGGAACGCTTGATTTTGTTGGAAACGAGTCTTGTTTCGTCAAAATCGGACTCAGATAGCACAAGGAATGAGCAAAAGAACCAAAACAGGAACACTGTCGCGCGTGCAGCACGTGGCGCGACTAACAGCGCGTAGGCGCGTGTTCTTCACGCGCCAGAACCTCACTGGAGCGCGTGGAACGCGTAGGCGCGTGTTCTTCACGCGCCTTCTTTATTCAGGTGCGCGTGGACTTCACGCGCAATACTCTCTAAGGAGCGCGTGTGGCGCGTGTCGAGAGTGGGCCTCACGCGCTCGTGCCTCTCCTGGGCGCGTGCGGCGCGTATCGAGAGTGGGTCTCACTCTCCGATCTTCAGACGGCGCGTGGGGGAGTGTGCAGCGTCCATCCGGCCTCTGGTTTTCACCGCTTTTCTTGTCTCGATGAGACGAACACAGTGGTATGCTCAAATTTGAAAATTGAGCTACACACTAAAACCGAGTTTTCTATAAAAACTCCTTCCAACAAACGCTCTGATACCACTTGTTGGGGGAATCAACACAGCGGAAGGGATAAAAGCGGTAATAAAAGAGTACACTCATGCACTCAGTGACACCAAGAATTTAACGTGGTTCGGCAACTGCCTACATCCACAGAAAAGAGCTTCACTAATAAATAGTGGAACACAAGAAAATATTACAGAGGAGGAGGATCACACTCCACTCAACTCAACTCTCTTCTTTTCTTTTAGAGCTCTCTCGGCTCTCTCTCTTTTCTTTTCTTCTTGGGTGTGTTTGAAGCTCTCGCATGGAGCTTCAATTTATAGGCGAGGATCAGTATCGTCTATATGTATGAATGCATTTATTGTTGCATTCAATAGGTAGTTGGGTGCTGAGGGTTGAGCAGCAAGCAGCCATTGTGGACTGCTTGCTTGGGCAGGGATTTCAACACTTATTAGAGTTTCTGCATTCATCTATGCTGCACAAAGATACAACCAACCCCATCAACACCCACATATTTTATGATTGGTATGCTTTTCATCTTGGTGCTGACAAATTTTGACTTCCAATTCTCGGCAACAAATAGTAAAAGCTCCAAATACACGTCCTCAGCGACTCCTGCAACAAGGTTAGAACTCTGGATGCACTTGGCATACCATTCATTGTTGACTGGTTCCACTCCTAAGAAACTCAATATGTGATCATACTCCCCTATATCAAGTGAAGAACTCAGTATATACTTTCCATGGGATGAGAGATTAAGCAAGCTCACCCCCTGCTTCCCTGCCTTTTCCAAAATGTTCCAAAAATCAGGCATAAGCCTACCGACTTCGCATGGTTTATGAAAGAACTTCTGCTGCGTGTACGACTCACTTGGGACAATATTTTCTTTAACAAGCTTTTCCTTGATTGAATTCCTCACTTTGTTCAATTCTTGATAAGAAGAGCTGTTGACAGGAATGTACCTGAACATGGAAGCCAAACTTGATGGTGGAACATTCTCAGAAGTTCGAACTAGGGAGACAAAAGCATCAATAAAAGCGGAGGAAACACAGTCAAGAATCCCTTGGTTCCACTTGCTGTCCAAGAGAATAGTTTCCCGTGACGATTCAAGAAGAAAATCCGCCTGAATTATAAAAGGGAAGTTAGTAACCATCTATGTGGGAAGAAATGCATAGATCCCAGGTGAACTGGTCCCTCTGTTGAGACGCTCTGCAAGAGGAAAAGCCAACGTGATCACTAAATCTTCTGCTTCCATTCTTCTTTCCACTCTGTTTTCATGTCTTACAGGGAACTTTTGCTTCCACATATCGTAGCTGCATTCTGCGTCAGACCCATTTTTCTTACTCTCAGCGGAGGGATGGAATGTGGAGGACTCTGCATCAATGTTCTTCCTCATCACATAGTTAGTCTCGCTTCTAATAGCAACTGCACTAACGGTATTGAGCTTAGGATCCTTATTATGTTCCCTGACTGAGAGCTGCTTCAACTTTGTTAGGAATAAAAGAACTTCAGGATGAACACTTGACAGCTGCTGCTTCACAGGTTTGACCTTATCAGGCTTCAAAGGTAAGACAATTGTTGTTGTAGGGAGAGATGTTTTGGAACCATATATCTGTTGTATATCAGAAAGAGTTGGGTTCTCCTCCACCCATTCTGGAACTGTGTACCCAAGGTTGCAATGTGGGCAAGGCTCTTCGTTAAATCGTATCTGATAACCATTGCTGAATATGTAGGTCTGAGCAGTAATGAGAAATACACTCTTGAACCCAATTCCTGCATTTTTAACCATATGGTAATTTAATTAGAAATAAAAGAACATACATATCCTTCCAATTCTCACAGAGCCAAAAAAGAAACTAAAATAAAAATACATGAGTGATGGCAACTCTAGAATTAATAAAGCTGGTATCCATACTTCCAACAGCTTCCTTTAGTGTTGTTCGATTTTCAGATTAAAGTTTATCTTCTCTTTCAGTTTTTTCATTACAGTGAAGAATATAGCTCATAATTAATTCATAGTAATCGAGGTTTATATCTTATGATTGCACAGATCAAGTAATATCTTGAGCATTGAGAGAATGAGAGAGAGAGAGAACTGTCAGGAATAAGCTTGTAATTTCTAGAAGTCACACTTATTGTAATAATCTTTCATATGACTTTCAAGGAGATGTTACTAAGTACTTCCCAAACATATTAACTTTCATGTAAGCATTTATCGGTTACGAAACAATATGTAAAAGTTGTTGCTTTTGTACGTGTATCAAAAGGCTTAGAGATATCAATAAATCTAATAAGCTGTGAATGCATTATTGCAAAATCACAGTGTCAGAGGCAGGGCAAGACTGAGATAACTTGTCAGCTATGTTTTTATTTATCAAAAACAAAAAACAAAACCCCATCAAAGTAAACACCACATTCTCAAACGCATGACAACTTATGAATCTTGACGACTCATCACCCCAAAACAACTTTTCCTAACAATTTCCACCATTGCTGTTCTCAAGATTGTAAACCCATCATCAATGATCTTTATGCATATATATGCATGCTGGTTCTGAATTAATCTGAGTGAAGTCTTGATGTACATACATGATTAGATGCTAGCATTTTTAAGATACGTGAGAATAGTGCAATATCGATGGTATAAAGTACAGGAGTAAGTAGTATTATTAATTGGAGTGAAAAAGTACATATTCCACCGGTGGAAGAGCTAAGGCCGTTTTGTTTTTCCAAGTTATAACTTAAATCAAACATTAAAAAAACTCTAAAAACAAAATAATTTATATAACTTTGAAAAAATTGAATCAAATTAAAATTTAAAACTTACATCCCAAGGTAATTTAGACTTTGGATGGTTAGAAATAACGACAGATTCACCAATGTCGAAATGAAAGCTGTATTACGAAGTAATTATTAAGTAGTTTATGAACAAGTTTAAGAAAATTAAGTGGTTTGGCCAACGTACCGAACCATGTATTTCATATCATGCATTATATATTGGTACAAATGTGAGAGTACATCTTACAGAATATACATTGACTGATATACAAGATAAGAATTAATACACTTTACAATGTAAAGAGAAATGATACTTACAGTCATGAGTGCGCAAGTACTGTACAGTTGATTTGAAAAAAGTTAATAAATATGACTCACATGAAAATAAATTAATTTTTTAATAGTGAACCCCACTCTTTTTTCAAAGCGACTGCAAAACGTTTGCGCATTCCACGACTGTATGTAACATTAGTCTTACATAAATATCATGAGTACTGTACTAGATCAATGGGATTGTGGAGCGTGAGTGCTGGCCATGTGCAGAGGGCTGAGTTCCATGTTTGTAGGGCTTAACATCTGGTGACTTGCTGTCATGATCTGTTGGTGATGTTCTTTCCAAATCTGGCTTCTGTAAATGAGAAACTTGAACTTGCTGCACACACGTCTGTACTGGTGACTGCTGCTGCACAAGGTACACTAGAGTACTCTCAATGGTTTATGTATCTTATCCTTTAAAATACATCACTAAAATTTATTTTTTTTATTTTACATATTGATTTTTACAATATATCATACATTAGTTTATCTATTTTTCTTTATATTACATTATTTAATAATTTGTTGGAAAAAAAATATAAGGAAATAAATTATTGTGGGAGATAAAGTACATGAAAAGAGACTAAATAAATAAAATATTTTTATATTTGTGAATAGTTCATGCTAAATGTAAGCTGAACACTGTAGCAAAATGTAAAATAAATTTAAAAATAAATGATTCTACTGCAAGAGAAGAATCAAAGCCCCCCGGCCCGGTCTGTGTCCCCTCCATCGATGAGGACCTCAAGAGCTGATATAGGCCATTTTCTTTTTTCTTTTTTTTCTTTTTAATTTGCCAACTTTCAAATTTACAAAATTCGTTGCTTGTCTTAAACACCCAAACTATATTGAACTCAAGAAAAATTTATATAGTTTAGGTTTATAATACGTTTTTAATGATGTTGCCAATGTATTGACGTGTGTAGATAGATTAGAGAATGTGTCTATAATCTTGAAGAGTGATAAAGAGAAAACTAGCCTAACACGAGTCACATGAATAGAGCTCACTAATACAGAAGCAATGTAAGAAGATTTGGGTTTGATGATACTGAATTGACATATTCTACACTGATAGTGCTAGACTACCTCGAAAAGGTAGATAGCGTAAATATGGCAAGAAATGTGAAGATTCCTTGTATTGATGCAATATTGCATACATGTCAGTATTTTGGACATAACTTTAGTTATTGAAGAAATTCATGAGCATAACTCATCTCATAAAATCGGTTTTACAATAGAGAATTGCTCATTCCTTATAAACATGCTCAAAACCTTGTCCACAAACAATATGAGATTATTCTTCAACACCCTCCCTCACGTGCAGGCCAGTATTTTTCCTGGTCCTTGTCACGGGGTAAGTAGTGTGGCCTTTCATTCATCCTATGGCAGACTCGGATACCATGAAGAAATTCATGAGCCTAATTTATCTCATAAAATCGGTTCAACAAGAGATGATTACTTATTCTTTATAAACATGATCAAGACTTTGTCCACATACAATGTGAGATTATTCTTCAATACTCTCACTCACGTGTAGGCTAGTATGCTTCCTGGTTCTTGTCACGAGGTAAGTAATGTGAGCCTCCATTCGTTCTGTGACAGACTTTGATACTATGAAGAAGTTCATGGGCCTAACTCATCTCATAAAATCGGTTTTATAATATAGAATTGTTTATTCGTTATACACATACCCAAGACCTTATCCACAGACAATGTGGGATTATTGATCCTCAACTATTATGAGTATCATAATCGCGCATATGGCCTCAATTCATAAAGCTATTTTCAGTGCTCATGTCATGGTCATTATGCTATGCCTAGAAGTTTCCGTTTCGACCTCGAAATCAGCTAATTTACCTTGCGAATAGTCAATTTAAGTTATTTTTCTTTAATGGAAATGTTTCGCTATCACTTTTATAGATGATTTTTATTTTAATTTGGGCCTTATTTTTGGCAAGATACTTATTTTATTACATATTTTATTTTTAGATAATAATTGGAATTTTGCTTTTTTACATTTTTCTCAATCTCAATATCTAGTTTTTGTTGATTAACTAGCTGTTAAGATAATCATAATCCTACCTGGAGTCAAATAGTTCATCTATGTGAAAATTTAAAGAGAAGTAGCGAAAGACGTGTTTTCAACTTTTTAAAATTTTCATGATCTTTTTAATAAAGAAAAACTCAAAATAATTTTCTACAAAGAGATTTGTGGATTCTAAAATTAGCGAAGAGATTTTCGAATATAAGAGTACTTTAAAAAACTTGCGGATAATCTCCAACCGGTTTACACCTCACAATAAGAAATAAGGTCTATTTCGACCAGACTATCTGCGGCGAGTTCAAAATCGCCACAAATACTGACTTGTTGCCACGAGGTATGTGTCGCAACAAATAATTAGCCCCTATTGGCCATTTCCGACCATATTGTTTTTAAGAGTAAATCTTAGAACCAGTTGGACTGTTTTACTCCAAACAGTAGCCCTCCAATAGGTGACCTCCACGTAGGCCTAACACTTTATCTATCATGTGCGCCACTACAGGAGAAACGAAAAACAAACCCAGCCCCTAATCGTGATTTCTCTCCCACTGTAGGATAGACGAAAAACAAACCTAGCGATCTCCGCAATTTGTGCCAAGGCCTAGTTTTGGGACAAGATGGAAGGGAGCCATGATGAAGAGGAACAAAAGATTGACGATGGCAAAGCAGGGGAGGTTGCTGCTCACAAATGGGAGTCCGAGTCCAATGGTGGCTTCCGGGCCTCCACATGTTGACAGTTTTTCGAGCCCTCTAGTGTATGATCTCCGCAAGGAGGAAAAGATGAACGGCAACAACTACCTCCATAGATAACGTAGTGCAACCGCCTCACAAGGACAAACCATACCAACAACTAGATAGAGATAAACCTTCACAAACTGATAACGATTAATCTCCAATAGTAAAGTGATTGTTTATGCTTTGATTACAACTTGTAATAGTTATCAATATCTTGTATACTCTAAATATAATAAAAACACTCTCTCTTATATGAATGACAGTTTTCAGTCAATATTCCTCTACCTAAAGTGCTCCGTCACCATCCATTACTCCTCAGTGTAAATAAGTTTATGATTGTTTCTCCACCACTTTGATACAATCATAAAATATTTCCGAACACTGATTAGCAAATGGACAAATTACACGGAGGAGAAAAATGGGGAGCATGAACAGTGTTACTATTAAAAAATTGGGAAACCAAACATGGCTTATGGTTTGCATTAAACTGGCTTTTGGTGGTGTCGTTTTACAAGGAGACAAACACTTATGCTTGGTTTAGAAAGAGTTACTTGATTGGTTCCCACTCAAAACTTGAGTTTGTTAAAAATTTGCTTAGATATTGCAAGAACGGAATATGCTCTTCACACTGGTTCAAGCTTCAAATTCATCCCTCTTTGAAGTGGTGGGATTGATGAGAAAATCTAAAGGAAAGGACAAAACAAGAGAAGCTATATCCTTCTCTCGACATATCGATCTTAATTTTGCAATAAGCACTCATAGTATGTATATATAGTTCCAACTTCCAATACTCTAAATTAACGATTCTTCTTTTTTTTTTTTGTATGTTTTGCATGCATCAGTGCATATTCATGGAAAATACATAGAAGTCCATCTAAACTGAAGACGTTTTGAGAATTTCTTTATTATAGGATGAGATAGAAAGAGTTCCAATATGGTATGGGTCGAGAAGGATGCTGGAGTGGATGATAGCAGCAGAGCTTGATTAACATGGCGCTAGGAATAAGAAGAAAGAATGAAAGCATTGACGTTTTTATTTGTTATATACATGAGAGATACGATGTCGTTTGTTGTAATTGAGATTTTTAGTAAATGGCACGGTGTCGTTTGGTTTAGTGAGGTGCTGAGTGAAAAAGTGAAGTGAAGTCGTTTTGTAATATTATTTTTTCATATGTTGTAAATACGGTACCGTATTGAGAAAAGCTAATGAAATATAAATAGCCACGAACTGGAGGGAAAACTATTCTCTGGAAATTCATACATTAAACTCTCTCTCTCTCTCTCTCTCTCTCTTCTTCTCTTCTCTCTCTCTACTTCTTGGAGATTGAATATCTTGAATTAGTCACCAGTAGGGCCCATTACTATTCATATCAGTTGTCATGACGAAAAGATCGTGATCCTATGCTTAGATTGTTGATTCAGTGAACTACCTTCGACAACAGAAGGAACGTCAGCTGAAATAGATAGAGGATGCAATTGGGTCATTGGCGCAAAAACATGAGGCTACTAAGGTTGACATGGAGACCCAAGATAAAAGATTTCATGATGTGTTGCAGCAAATTTTGAGAACTTCTTGTAATGGTTCAGAGGGCAATGTGATAACAAATAGAAATTTTTAGGATGCACAAACTTTCGTTAGAAATATTTATCTCAATGAAGGTGTAGGTGAGGTGCATCATAGAGAAAACTATGACAGAGGCTTTATTAAGGGGATTAAGTTGGAGTTCTCAAGCCTTTATGGGAATAATCCATCTGCATGGGTGTACAGAGTCAATCAATAATTCCTCTACCATCAAGTTCCTCCTGGTCAGATGATAGCCACTTTTCACATGGATGAAGAGCCACTGATATGGTTTTTATAAGATGCAAGCAAGGTAGGATCATTTCACTCTTGCTAGGAATTTGTACAGGCTAGTCAGGTTTGGGTCATCTCCATATGATGATCCCATGGAGGCCTTACATGCCTGAAATAGGTCAGTACAGTTACTGCATATAAAGCTGAATTTGAAGTGCTTTCTAATAGAATAAGGGGAATTTCTAAAAATAATAAACTTAGTTGCTTCTTGAGTGGCCTAAGATATAAGGTCAAGTTGCCTGTTAGGATGTTAAATCCTAATACTTTGAATGATGCATTTGGATTGGAAAAAATCCAATAACAATATGTGCTGAGTACTAGAAGACCTTGGAGGAACGGGTCAATGGATTCTAGTCAGTTAGGTCTAGGGTTGAGTGTGTATAAATCTGGACAAACTGGTTCTATTTTGGGGACACCTAAAACTCAACCTATTGCAAAGATGCATTGTCAAAAGTTATCTGAAGATTAGATGCAAGATAAAAGAAAGAAGGGTTTGTGCTACTTTTGTGCCTTAAGCCAAAAATATTTCTGTTAGAAGGGATGGAGTTATTGGATAGTACTGATAGTGCTATTGGTTGGGAGAAAGAAAAAGTGACAGAAGATGAAGTGGAACAGCTTGAAGTCTATGGGGGAAATAGACTCAATTTGACTCCGGACTATTGTGGGGGCTCTAGTTCCTAAGACTATGAGACTTGTTGGCCAGTTGAGTAAAATAAAAACGATCATTCTAATAGATACTGGCAGTACCCACAATTTTGTGGATACTTCAATAGCTTCCATGTGTAATCTGCCCATACAACAAAATCAGTCCATATAGGTAAGAGTAGCCAATGGACAGATGATTCAAAGTGTAGGAAATGTACATTAGTAGGTATGCAGATACAAGGGATGACCTTCACCATTGATTTTTTTACATTATCTTTGGGAGGCTACAGTTGATTACGTGTAATGTCACAGAATCTATTTGTTGAACCTAGATGTATTCTTGAGCTTTTGGGACAACTTGAAAAGATCCTTGAGGAACTTAAGGGTTTACCTCCTTATAGGTCTCATGATCATAAATTAAACTTGGAGTAGGAAGCATCTCCAGTGAGTGTGAGGCCTTATAGATACCCATGTTATCAAAAAATTGAAATTGAGAAGATTGTTAAGGAGTAGTTGGACTTAGGTGTAATTCGACCAATCCAATCCCCAATCTCTTCTCCTGTTTTGCTAGCTAGGAAGTCTAATGGCACGTGGAAAATGTTATTGGCTATAGGGCATTAAATGAGGCTGCTATCAAGAAAAAATATCCAAATCCTGTATTGGATGAGCAGTTAGATGAAGTTTTTGGTTCAACCATTTTCTCAAAGCTGGACCTCAGGGTAGGTTATCATTAGATTTGAATGAGGAGTGAGGAGATTCACAAGACAACTTTCAGAACACATGAGGGACATTATGAATTTCTTGTGATACCTTTTGGACTCCCTAATGCTCCCTCAACATTTAAAGGACTCATGAATGAAGTGTTCAAGCCTTTTTTAAGAAAGTTTGTCAATGTATTTTTTGATGATATCATTGTTTACAGCAAGGGTTTACAATCCCATTTAATGCATTTGACTTCAGTTTTGCAAACACTATAGCAACATCAATTGTATGCCAAGAAATCCAAGTGCAAGTTTGCTTGTGATGCGATCAAATACTTGGGCCACTTGATTTCCAAGGAAGGGGTAAGGGTAGATCCTAAGAAGCTGGAATCCATGATTAGTTGGCCAATTCCAAAAAACTTGAAGTCACTAAGGATTTTTTGGAGTTGACAGGTTACCATAAGAAGTTAATAAAGGGGTATGGACAGATTTAGGGCTGTGCAGAAAAGGCCTTGGGCCCGATCCGTCCGTCAAAACCGACTTGGTCCACCTGAATAAAAACGGGTTCATTGGATCAAAGTTTAATAGCAGGTTTTAAACTAGGGGTGTAACCGGTCCGGTCCGGTTTTGGACAAAATCTAGGACCGAACCGGTATGTACCGGTTTTGTATTTTTCAAAACCGATTACGCCCCGATTACCCTCCTAAACCGGTAACTCCGATTTTACCGGTTTCCAGTCCGGTCCGGTCCGATTTTCCAGTTTTTTAAATGTAAAAAATATATAATAAAGTGTTACTTTTTATTATAAAATATTATTAATAATTTAATATATATATTATGTTTAAAGCATGTGATCAATTAAATTTTCATCTTTAAGATTAAATTTTTATTTTATAAATTATAACAACATTATCTTATATATAATTATGTTAATAACATATGATCAAATAAATTACAAGTATTCATATTTAAGATTAACATTTTATATTATTATTTATAAATTATAATATGAAAATTTTCATATATGATATATAATTATATATAAAAACTTAACATATAATTATATATTATATATACAAATATTTTGTATAATATATCAAATTAATTTTTATATTTTTTTTCCAACTGGTCCGATTCGGTCTGGTCCGTTCCTGAAAACTACAGAACTGGAACAGAACCAGATCCGGCCGATTTTCATAAAATAGGAACTGATTCTGAACTGGTCCGGTCCGGTCCGAACCGATTTTCCGGTTTAAATTTATAGCCGTAAGAGTTAAACTATCAACCCGTTGAACACATCGAAACCGAAAGTCCTCTCTTCTGAAACCCATTGAAATCGAAAGGCGAAAGGCGAAAAGTCTTCTCCCCACTGCGGAAACCCTAGTCATTGTCGTCATTCTCCGTCGCCGTCGCATCATCGTTCTCCGACTTTGAGCTTCCAGGCCTCCGTTCCATTGCCTCGTTTCAAGGTTATCTCTCTGTCTCTCGGTTCTCTCTATTTCGATTCTCTCTTCTTTTTTTTTTTTTTCAGTCACTCAAGTGGAACAGAAAAGCTTGCTTTCGTTATTTCTGGTAATCTCTCTCTCTCTCTCTCTCTCTAAGATCTAAATTTGTCTCCATGTTTCATTCTGAGTTCATTGTCTCTCTCAAATGTTTCATTGTATTGATTTTTGCTATATTTCCTGATGATATTTGCCATTTGGGAGAGTTGCTATTTTTCTTTGGGGCTGATTGCATGCACAAAAATGGGAAAAAAATGGAACGATTGCTATTCTTTGGGCGGCTGGGGTGAAATGTCACCTTTACGCTAAATCATGTGGGATCTCTATGTTTCCTTATCAGATTTTGGCTTAGCAGATCTGAATTCCTGTATATTCTTTTGTCTGGGGATGATCTAAGCTTCTTCAATGTCTTCGATATCTGTACAGAGAGACCCGGATTGTATTTTGGCTTAGTAGTTACCCTTTTTTTTTTTGTACGTTTATGAGCTTTCTGGGTTATTCTGCTTTCCGGGTACCTTTTGTTTTCTATTGTGGCTGTGAAGAATCACGGAGCTGGTTCTTTGTGTGGGGCTTGTCCAGAATTTGGAGAATTATGAGCAATCTTTGAGAAGGGGTAGAAGTGGATATGGGTACAATTTATTGTTCTTCAATAGATTGTTTCTCATCACTAAGATTTTTATTTATTTATTTACAGTATCATGAGGACAAAACTCGAATAAAAGATGCAGTGAAGCTGGGAAAGGTATGATGTATCATTTTGATGTGTATTTTATAACTTTGTTAGAGAAAAACTTTTTTTTATTGAAACTAGACTGTCAATTTTTTACATGACTTGGGAATCTGATGCATAATAATAGGATTATTTGAAGAAGTCAAAAATTGAGAACGTGAAACATTCCACCTTGTATTTACCACATCCCTGTTTTTCTGGTTCAATTTCAAGTGGCTAGGCTCCGGAATTGCATTCATTGATCTCTTAAAGGTCATTGATCACTAAATGCAATGCAATCTTATTAAATGTAAAACGATAGTTCAGAACATCATTAACCTTGAGATAATTGATGTTTTTCTATTTGTGGGGGAGAGACAGTCAGGGGAATATAAAGCTAAACCTTGGATATCATCCTTCTACTCTTAAATTAATCCCACCCATATGAGCAACCCTTTGTTTGTCAAAAAAATACGGCATCCCCATCTTAATTTCTTACCCATATATATGTTTGAGTTTGAAGTCTAAATGCAACATTGTTTATGGGTATATTTTTCTTTTAATTATTTTGTTAGATGAATTCAATGCAAGTGCCATCCTCCCCTGTTGTTTTTTTCAGTGGTATGCTTGTATGAACATTTGAACACCCGAGTCCAATGGAAATGCAATCATCACCTGCATTAAATTAATCTGCATTATTACATCTAATGCATAATACATGAAGGTCTTGGTGTATATTCCAACAGACTTGAATTATTTGATGTGTTATAATTGATTTGGTGTTGACTTTTTAATAATGGCAGATATGGAGGAAGAGATGGAAATCTGCTATAATTTGATCGTTGGATGCTTCTTAATCCTCTATCAATTGATGTTTATATTTTATAATTTAGATAGTTTTTGTAATAGATAGCTTTTGTACATTTTTTTTATTAGATTTTATTATTATTTAATAATTTCTTTTCTTTATTCCCCTTTATTGCACACCCATTTTCTTTCATTTGTTTCTCATGCTGATATATGCTGTTTCCTCTGGGTTGAGAAACCTGAAGAAGGATCCATTAGTCACAGGGTCCATAGGCTGGCAAAATATAGATTTTTTATATGGATAAGTGGCAAAATATACTTTTTAAAGGTATATTGTTTAGGACTGCAAGTGTAAAAAATGACAGAGAGATTCAAAGTCTCACTCCAGATATGCACGCTGCAGGAGTTTGTCTAACATTGAAATATCACCATTGGTCCATTAGGAAACAGAGGAAATGGGCAGCACTGGATGCCCATTGCTCTTATTCTTTTGCTTGTTGTTCCTAACTTGTATTTAGCTCTGATGTAAGTAATTCTGATGAGTAAAAAAAAAAATTAAAAAAAAAATAAAAGCTTTCTGTGAACGGGTCGGGTCGGCCCTAGACCCGAAGAAAGTGGTCGGGTTGCAGGCCTAGACAGATTGTTGCTCCTTTGACAACTTTGTTGAAAAAAGATGCATTCCTTTGGAATGAAAGTGCTACACAGTCCTTCAATAACCTCAAGGCAGTAGTTACAAACCCTCCTGTACTTTCATTAATACCAGATTTTTCATAAGTGTTTGTCATAGAATGTGATGTATGTGGGACTGGTATTGGTGCTGTTTTGATGCAGGAGCAGAGGCTCGTAGCCTTCCTCAATCAGGCTCTTAAGGGTAAGAATTACTACTCTCTATTTATGAAAAAGAATTATTGACCCTGGTGTTGGTGGTAAAGAACTGGCAACCATATCTCCTTGGAGGCTCATTTATAGTCAGGACTGATCACTATAGCTTGAAATATTTTTTAGAGCAAAAAGAAAGCACATCCTCACAACAAAAGTGGCCCTCTAAGTTTCTTAGCTATGATTTTTGCATTGAGTACAAGACAGGTGGAAAACAAGGTAGCTAATGCCTTTTCTAGAAGATGCCAAGATGAAGAATCTGGGTTGTTGGCTGTTATATCCTTTCCAACTCCAACATGGTTAGCAGATTTGAAGGCTACCTATGCAGGAGACCAACCTGTACAGCAGTTAATTACCTCCTTGCAGCTCGATCCCTCATCTCATCCTTCCATCAATTTGATGAACATGGCGCTGGGAAGAAGAAGAAAGTAGGAAAGCATTCGTTATATAGTTGAGAGATACGTTGTCGTTTGCTGTAATTGAGATTGTTAATAAATGGCACGGTGTCGTTTGGTTTAGTGAGGTGCTGAGTGAATAAGTGAAGTGAAGTTGTTTTTTCATATGTTGTAAATACGGTACCGTATTGAAAAAAGCTAATGAAATATATATATAGCCACAAACTGAAGGGAAAACTACTCTCTGAAAATTCATACAACAGACTCTCTCTCTCTCTCTCTCTCTCCTTCTTGATCTTCTTGGAGATTGACTATCTCAAATTAGTTTACACAATATATATTCATATATGTAATGAAAATATTACAAACCGAGTATAACCTGTTTAGAGGGTCTTTAAAAGGAAACCATTCTCTCGTGATATAACAAATGAAAGAAAGTACTTTCCAAGATGGAATTCATCATTAAAAATTAAGAAAAAAAAAAGAGGAAAAATTAATGTTCACTGTAGTTGCTCTATCGTATTATATAATAACTTCATCTCATCTCGTCATTCTTTTGAAAAAAAAAACTAAGTATCCGGATCAGTGGATCTCTATATACAAAAAATCGTGATGAAAAATCTGTCTTGATCTTTCATGAAAAATAAGAAAAACAAAAATAGTTGTCAACTGTACGTGATGTTTTGGCAGGACCGGATCATCGAAGAAGACACGAAACAAGTGGGCTGGAGGTGGGGGAGCTAGCGAAGTCACGATTTAATTCTGTCGTTTTCATCCTTTAACTTGACACCACATAAGATACAAATTAAGCATTAACACACGTGAGGAATTTTTCAGACTGGTTAAGAGATCAGAGAGCGAGAGAGAGAGAGAGAGAGAACGACGTATGTACTCATGTGTGTTACATTAATATAGCTAGGTCCCTTTTATTAGAATAATTATTAGGTAGTTTCAAAATAAAAATACGTAGTATTTCAATTATATTGTAGTATATCATCATGTCATTGAAAATTAGTATTTAAGTAAAAATTAATTAGTCCGTTCAACTATATCTAGTCATGAAAAACACAACGATCCATCGCAAAGGTCTAGCTAACTGCATAAATGGAAATGCATGCCTAGCTTGGTTTATCATCATCATTATTATTTTCTATTTTGTTTTCTTTTATAGCAACTGATCACTAGCTAGTTGGGTGGGTACGTGCATGCATGTATGCCTTAAAAAAGATTTAATTAATGAGATTGCTTTGATTTTGATTTATAATGCCGAGATTCAATAACTAATGCGGTAGAATGCGCAAAACAGGGCAAATTACTTGGGTTTGATATATATTTGAACATTCCACTTAATTACTTGCCAAGAACTAATTAATATACTCGATATATATATATATATAAACACTCGTATATTTACGCACAGATAAGTAGTAGTATCTGTGTCCATGTTTCTATATATGAGCTAGCAAAACAGAACCAGTGCATTGGATCTACGTGCATATATGTAGCCTAATAACCACGCAAACAGCGAAACAATCCACATTAGAGGCATGCCATGAATGGTTGCGCCAACTCTCCGTCCGGCCATGTGCCGTCGCCGGTAAACGACCATCCACAAGAGTTCCAATGACACCCAGGACTCGTCATCAGCTCCGGCAATTCAATCTCCCCCCAAAAATCTTCGTCATCCGACCCAGAGTCGCGTCCCTTGTTCCGCGACGCCATGGTCTGCGCAGCCTTCGACGCTGCCTCCTGGATATCCCTGGCGGTGCATGTGGACGGCCTCGGCAAGTGCTCGACCTGGTCGGGGAAATTGAGCTGCGCCGTGCGACCTTTCAAGCAATATGCCGCGACATCATAAGCCTTGGCTGCCATTTCTGGAGCGGGGAAAGAGCCCAGCCAAATGCGAGTTTTCTTGCGGGGTTCCCGAATTTCGGACACCCATTTCCCCCACCTCCGCTTTCGAACACCACGGAAGACCGGGTGGCGAGTACCGCCGCGCTGAGAGCCGGGTTTTCGGTGATCAGCTTTAGTAGTACTGGTGGCGGTAGCGGCAACAGTCAAGGCAAGGGCATCTTGAGTGCATGGATATTGTTTCTCCATTTACGTTAGGAGCAGTGGCTTAAAGACTTAAAAATGTATCATGTAGCTGGTGCCTTTGAGAGCAAATGGCCTTAATTTTCAGTGTAAAAAAGCTTTAATTTGGAGAAGAAAGAAAACATATCTCTACTTCATAATAGAGAGTGATCAGAAATATTGTCACGTGTATTAATAGATACAACTAGGTGCTAATTTTAGTGGTAGGACCCGTAATAAAAAAAGCAAGTATATATATTTGTTAAGTGGGTCCTACCTTTTTGAAAAAACTTTGCACGAACTTATTATTTATTATATTTTATTTATCTACCTATTCTTATTTGATAATTAGCTACATTTATATTTAAGCTAAACTTTTTAACATTTGGAAAAAAAATTCTAGTTAGCAACATGTAAATTATACATTTTCACACATGCTTATAATTATCTCCTATATACAGCTGAATCAATTGCATGAAACATTAATTTCTACTCTCTAGTAGGGTTTATATGATATAGCCCGTAATCCAATATGAATGTGACATGAAATAAGTTGGTTTGAAATTGAATCGATAATATTAGATTAATTAATGGGTCGATAGCGGATCAATCTCATGTATATTCGAGAACTGCTACAGAAACAAAGAGATTACACAAAGTAAACCTACAAACTGACGTGGTTTTATGAAATTCGTTAGATCTACTTTATAATAAAAATAATTTTATAATCTGATGTACCACATCAAGCCATATCAGTTTGTGGATTTATTTTTATGTAATATTTTTATGGCTAAAATATTTTTCTATGCCAATTTTATTTTTTGAATGAGTTAATTTTTATAATATTATTCATTATTGGTTTGAACCACATGATCCTTGGCCATCACAGTGCCAACATGCATACCTGGGTTCCAGGCTGTTGCATTTTTGTAAATTGTAATTAATTCTATGGATGTGGTTCTCGTGGTGTCCTGACGTGTAGCACGTGATTTTCGTGAATTCTAATTTTGTTCTTCTTCATGGGTTTTTTTTTTTCCTTTTTTTAATTTTCTTTTCTGGGTGTAGATTTTTTTTTTTTTTTTTGTCCGGCATGAACGATCGATGTTGCTTAGTGGGTTGTAATTAATGCCTTTGTTGTTGGCTTGAGGTGGACAAAAGCTCATGCATGTTGGGAATGTGCGTGATCGATTCGCAAGGGCATGCATGTATATAATTGACCATTGTATAGATAATGAGTCGACGGTGACCACAATTTCATATCGTAATTAAGTACGTACGTGGAATTCTTGATCATCTTCTAATTTTATTAATGATATAATATATTATGCATGATCGAACATGAATATCATATTATCTATATATATCATGTTTAGATGATCAGTACCGAATAATTTTCCTAATTTCTTTATAATTATCATGATTAATTCTGTAATCAATCATATTAGTTTTTTGTTCGCCTAAATAAAAATGGAAAAGAAAATACAAACATAATGGAAATCATGTGGGTTATATGAATTGTGTGCCATTTGATCGGGTTGAGGTCACATGCAATCGACGAATGTTGTTTCTGGGAGAAGATGACGGGTTGCAGCTAGCAGCTAGCAGCTTGCTCCTCATGAAAGAGCATATTCAAACTTTTGTTTGGCATTTTTGTTTAGAAAAACAAGAACAAGTAGTGAAAACATGTGAAGGGAAAATCGACTGCTTCTTGTCTTGATTGGATTGCAGCGACAACTTTGAACCACAAGTGTACCGGTACCTATATAGACATTAGCCTCTTAAAGATTTACAAAACGGAAAGCCTTCTGCATGCCAAGAAAATCTTATCTTTACATTGAAAGCTGGTCTTTCCATCTTAATAATTATAAGGTTCCAACTTGCTTAAAATATTTGGCATTGAAAAGGAGACTCCATTTTTGTTAAAAAGAAGCTTTTCGTATTTGGGAATTCCATTCAGTAGTCATATGCCGGGGTTGTAAGCCACATCCTGCACGTTTTCTGATAATTGATGTCATGCTCGGCCTCTATACCTTTGATCATGACCTTGTTTCCCATTAATACTTTCAGCTGATCGATCTTCCTGCAGGTTGGTGATGATTATATATAGCTAGGATGATTTAACACCATATATATGGATCGGATCAAGAACAATAAATAGTTACTTAACCAGTCTTTTATTGATAAGAGAATAGTCATAATTGGGCAAACTCAGTTCTCAAAAGTTCATAGTGATCATGATCATAGTATAAATAAACAAATAACTCCATTTTTAACAACCACATCATGAATAGAAACAACATAAAGGACGTATTTTTAATTTTGAAGTATAAATATCTTTGGTGTTATATATTTCTTGTGTCACATATTCCAGTTATTGTACTATTTTTATGATTCTTTTTTAATCTATGAGCTTAGTTCATGTATTAGTAATATATTGTTCATATTCTTTATGTGTTTTAGGATATGAGGATGCGTAATTAATACTGTTTTATTAGTATTTATTTTTTTATTTTTAAAAGAATATTCCGGCAATAAAAAATACCATAAATAATTTTTTGGGTCACAAAAACGATTTTGCGGCTATAAAAATGCCGAAATAAATATTTGCAACCAGACAAATTGCCGGAAAAAAATTCTACTGCAATATTTAACGACATGAGAATACTTTTTGCGGCCAACTTCTTGTCTATTTGCCCAATTACCATCGCCGCAAGTGAATAATTAATTCCAACCAGAAACTAAATCGCCGCAAAATACCATTCGAGACGCAAGTACCTCCGCGGCCGGTTTGCGGCGTCAACAATTGGACGCAGAAGTTTTTTGTGCAATATGATAGTATTTGCGGCGACTACTTGAGCAGCAAAATCGGATATATTGATAATTTTATTCTCAAACCTCACTCAAACATAAAATACTCTCAATTTTAAATTTTTAAATTTTTTATCAATCATTACCACTATCCAAATATAAAAACTAATACAACTTTTACAATTTTCAAAACAAAACACAAAAATTAATATAATTTATACAAACTTCAAAAGAAAATTAATATAACTATATTCAAATAATTTTTTAACTTCATTGTGATTTTATTCAATTTTCTCTCTCTTCTATGGTGAAAATATGTGAGACAAATTGTGAACCCAACACGAACACGACACAAAATTAACAGATTTGTATTTGATATAAATTAATTCGGATCAAAACGGATTAACCCGTTAAACCATAATTAATAAATATGTCAATAACAG
The DNA here is from genome assembly GCA_022457165.1 of Juglans mandshurica. Taxonomy (NCBI): domain Eukaryota; kingdom Viridiplantae; phylum Streptophyta; class Magnoliopsida; order Fagales; family Juglandaceae; genus Juglans; species Juglans mandshurica. The sequence continues at coordinate 39,951,152 of CM039619.1, forward strand.
GTCAACCCGCAATAATCCGTTTAAGTTTTATTTCAAAATTATAATTTTATGATTCTAATATTTATATTTTTCAATATTGGTATGGAAAAAATGGTTCCCGATATATACGCCATTCTATAAAAATAAATATTCCAACATGTCTACCTCAAAATTAACCAAAGCAACGTCCCATTATCCAAGTAAATGATAAAACATATATATAGCTAAAATTATTAGGAGAAAATTCATAAAAAAAATAAAGAAACATTAGGGGAAAAGAATCAAAAGACACGTAAATTTAAAAAAAAAAAAAATAGACTCGTTTTTCTAAAAAAAATGATTAAAAATGGTTAAAGTTATTAGAAGAAAATCTAAAATAGTTAAAAGATTAGACACATAAATCTCTAACTAAAAATCATCTACTTATTTTCAAAAGAAAATGCGAAAAATAGTTTAAATTACTAGAAAAAAGTATTAAAAAAATCATAAAATAATTATAGAGTTACTTTAAAGAAAGAAAGAAAGAACTTTAGCTGGCTGGGTGGCCACCAACCGTGGAGCCCACCAAGGGCCACAAAGGGACGACCACCTCGTTGGGGAGTTAGATCAGGTCGGCCACTGCTTGGGCAGCCTGATTTGAGTAGTCAAAAGGATGGCCCTTGGACGACCATCCCACCAACAAGCTTCTGTTTCTTTTTTCTTTTAAAAAAAGGTTTATAAGATTATAAATGTTTGTTTTATTTTTTGAGTTTTTTTGCTTTTTTCTAATAATTTTAACCACTTAGGTGTTTTTTTTAAGAGAAAACCTCATAAATGGTCGGTGTCTTACAAATATTTACACCGGCCAATAGAATCTCAATAAATATGAGACTTATTTGTCTTACAGTGAGTCATGCAGCAGGCTATAAATTTTATTTTGCCCTTTACCTATTCTCTCCCTCAATGCTACCCCCGATTCTCCTCTCTCCTTTCGATTCTCTTTCTTTTCCTCTCTCATTTCTATTCTCTTATTTTCCTCCTCTACCATTTTTCCTTTCTCTACATGTTTGCAGTGTTAGTTATTATATCAATTCGTTTGTAGTTAGATTTTTCACGTATTTTCTTAATTTTACTGTAGTGAGCCCATCAAATTTGATGCTTTTATATGTAATAGTGGCAATGAGATCTACTATCCATTGTCTAACTTTGAGCACAGTCCTTCTGGTCTTCCCTTTTTGATAGACTTGGATTATCGTTCACACACTGAATCCCGTTGGGGTGGAAAAGGTTTGAGGAAAAATTTGGTCCATTGGGCTGCTTCTATCATGATGGCAAGGGAGAAGAAAAACTCGTTGCAGAAGATGAAATTATTGCAGAATATTTGAGGCTAATGAGTTTCTGATGGTGATGCGGCAATAACTGTTTCATTGTTAGAGTAAATCATTCCCACTTGAAATCCCGGCAAACCAAGATCCTTTGAGAGGCTGTAAACAATGTGAATGCGGCCCAATAAGTCAGTCTCGTGATCAACATGTTTCTCCATTACAGCTTCTGTGATACTTACGAAGGAGGGAGAGTCAAAGTCAAAGATGGTTCCTGAATAAATTTCATCGCTTATTATATATGTATTGTTATACTTTTAAAGTGAAAGACCATTAGTAATATTTATTTATATTCTATATGTGAAAAAGACATAATAGAAAAGTGGGGTGCGAGAGAGCTTTATTTTACACATAGAGAAAGATGGGGGAGGAGGAGAGAGAGATGAAGCGTCGGACAGAAGGAGAAATAAGTAAAAAAAAAAAGTGATCAAGGGTACATGCAGGTCTATGGAATTACTTTGTTGAAACCCATACGTGGTAATCTCTTATTTGCTGGTATAAAAACTACTATCACACTTGATCGGCCCCTAGCATCTCCCTTTTTTTAAATGAGTTAATAATTTTACTTAACCTTTTGTGTCTTAAGATTTATTCAAATTCTCCTTTTAGTTTTGATAGTTTTTATTATTTTTTCTATTAATTTTAACCATTTCTATCCGTTTTCAGAAAATAAGTTCTTTTTAATTAATATGTCTTTAGGTTTTTTTTTCTAATGTTACTTATGTGTTTTTTGTTTTTTTGTTTTAACTAATTTAAAAAAAACTTTATTTTGTTTTAGTTTTTCAAAGTCTTAAGATTTTTTCTATTTTATTTTATTCTTTTTATAGTTTTGAGTTGTTCTACTAACGTGTGACGAGCCGACCATATATGCATTGGACTTATGCCAGTTTATGATTGATTATGATGTGGCAAACAGGTGCCATGTCAGCATTTTCCAACAATAGACGAATTGAGTTGAGTTCGATTGCCAATACCAAGACTCAAAAATTTTAAACCAAATGTACCAATAAGTAAAAAGTTCAAACCACAAGGACGAACAGTGATTTACAGTCGATACGCAACAAAGCCCACCTATCAGCACCAACACTAAAGAATGTCCCGATACACACATTCACAATGAACCCTGACTGAGGGACAAACCCATGCATAAGGTCATATCCAAATCTCACCAAAACAACATAAAGGTCGAAAGTTTCCTCCAAATAACCACTCCATATCAGATAATAAACAACTCAAATGGTAATGGCCTCAGGCCTAACTTTGGGTTGTTTCCTAAACCCTATCACTCTATCCCATGCTCTATATATACTAAAGGGAATTCACATTCGAGTTAAGTGGAACTCACCCTTTGATTAGTGGAGAAGCAATATATACAGTCTGACTAACTTAGGCATCGTTTAATACCCTTCAAGCCTTCCTTGGTTCTTTGAGTACAAGTTTGTTGTGGGATTTCGCAGGGGTGCGAAACACATCAATAATAGTTGGCACCATCTGTGAGATTCTTTTGATTCAATGTTTATCTCGTACGCCTATAACAACCCGCTCTCAAGCGACCCGAGAACAAGAAGCCGCTTCAATAGACATGGAGGGAAGATTGGCGGAAAAGGAAGAGAAGTTAAGAAGAAAGACAACAAAGATGAAGGCCCTCCAACACAAGAATGACGCCCAGAAGCATAGGAGTGCTGCTCAGGGAGAGGGTGCACTCCAAGCCATGACGAGTAAATAGAGACGGAGTCACATAGCACAGGTAGTCCTTTTGGCAATCATGACAAGAAGAGAAAGATGCACAATGGTTTACACAGGCTCATGGACAAAAATTAGAAGATGGCCTCGAAAATTGGCGCATCCTCGTCCGTCGATCAACTGCTCACCAGCGAACATGGTGACGCCGTTCCACCAAAGTTCAAGGTCCCACTGATCGAGATGTATGACGGATCCAAAGATCCTGCCGAACAGCTGGAAACGTTCAAAGTCCACAAGACACTCCACATGTTCCCTTGGGAGATCGTGTGCCAGACATTCCCATTAACCCTGAATGGAGCCGCTCGGGGATGGTTTGAAGCATTTCAACCGGGCTTTATACATAATTTTAAGGAACTGGGTTGGCGATTCCTTACCCACTTTATGGCGATTAGAAGGAAACCTGTTGCGTATCTCCTTATCGTGAAACAAATGGAGGACGAAAGCCTAGAGGCGTACCTCGCCCATTTCAATGGTCCATAACTACAAATGACCAAGCAAGAAAATACACTAGCAACATTGCTGGGAGGAATCTAGCCTAGAAACTCATTCATGATGGAGCTAGCAAGGAAGACCTCGACCACACTGCACGAGTTCATGGACTGAGTAGATGCTTTTTTTCAATACTAAGGATACTCTACAAGCTCTGATTGCGCCTAGGAAGTCGAAGATAGAGCAATTGGAGGACTGAACAAAGAAAGATGGCCAAGTAAGAGATCGAGAAAGGGACTCAAAGAAAAGAAAGAACCAACGTGACAAAAGGCAAGAATAAGGTGCCCTTACATGAATGTTGAACACCAGGGTCCAATACTCTAGCATGAATGTCCCAGACAAGACCGAGGAACCAATTCAAGACAACAACATCCATGTTCAAAGGGCCCAAAGATTCTGCACTTATTACAATGTAGGGAGACACCAAACGAAAGACTGTCAAACCTTAAAACGAAGAATCGAGGAAGTGCAAGGCAATGGGGGAGCTTGAGTAGCTAATCGCTCGGAATTCCTTGCCACCAAGGTGATCGGATTGAAGGAGAAAAAATCGAGAGCAGAGGCGCCATAGGAGTGAAACCCTAGGAGGAGAAAAGGCCAGAGAGAGAACCACACCTGGGCTTCTCACCAAAGTCAAGATAGAAACAATGCTCCCCATGGGGAAATATGCACTAAGGCGACCCAACCTACTCCAGAAGAAAAGCATATGCCCACAAAGCCAGATATGAGAAATTCTTCAGCATTGGAAGACTTACTAAATGACCGAAGTCACGACAATCAGCTAATATCCTTCAACGACAATGAATGCAAGGGAGTAATCTACATGCACGACGATGCATTGGTGGTAACGATGTTGATAGCTAATTACAACACTCGAAGGATACCAGTCGATAATGACAGTTCAACTGACATCCTTTTTTGGGATGCTTTCGTGAAGATGGGGGACTGATCAAAGTATGTTGCGCTAGTTGCCCACCCCATTGAAAGGGTTTTCAGGTGAAGCAGTGCAACCAGTCGGGTCCATCACCCTACTAATATCAGCAGGATCTGGCTCACACACAGTCACCACAATGATTGATTTCTTGATAGTCAAGACTTACTCGTGGTACAACTCTATTATAGGATGGCCAACCCTGAACGCCCTTTAATGCCATTACCTCTATGTACCACTTAAAGATGAAAATCCCCATAGATAGACATTGAGGAAGTGTGCGGCGAGCAAGTGCTGACCAGGGAATGTTAAGTATAAGAGCTCAAAGACGGAGGAAAACATGTCAGAGCAGTTGACTCTCAGTGAGCAATCCCCTCCCCCAATTCCTGAAATCATTGCACATGAAGTAGAGATCCAGGACGAAGGGCCCTGAAGCAAGGCGAAGTTGATGAGCCTCTCTACTTAATCACTCTGGATCCAGCTCACCCAAAATTCACAGTGAGGATCGGGACCAAAATGGGAAATGAAGAAAGGCAGCAGTTGAAAGAGCTACTTGCCAAACACAGAGATGTCTTTGCCTGGAGCCACAAGGACATGCCTAGGATTGATGAGGAAGATATAAAACATCGATTTTACGTCAATCCGAAGATGAGACCAGTCAAGCAAAAAAGAAGTTTCTGAACCGAGAAATACATAGCAATTACAGAGGAAGTCAAGTGCCTCCTGGCGGCAGGGTTCATCAGGGAGACCCACTACCCAGAATACCTCTCAAACGTAGTTCTCGTAAATAAATCTAATGGAAAATAGTAAATGTGCATCGATTTCACTGTCTTAATAAGGTTGCCCTGAATCGACTTGACCATGGATTCCACAACGGGACATCAAATGTTAAGTTTCATGGATGCCTTCTCCGAATATAACCAAATCTGGATGAGCGAAGACAACAAATAAGAAAATGACCTTTATAACCGATTGAGGGTTATACTGCTACCAAGTAATGCATTTCGGCTTGAAAACACTGGGACAGCATATCAAAGGTTAGTGAACCGAATGTTTAAGGAACAGATCAGGCAGAACATGGAAGTGTAAGAGGCTAAGATCATACCACCTTACAAATGCCCAAGGGAAAGAGCTGCCTAACCCATGGAAAACCAAACACTTTAAAGAAATATTTTGTATAGAGTCATCTAAAAGATTGCTCGTCCACACATTTTGTCTCCAAACGCCCCAGGCGAACAAAGGAGGAAACAACTTAGAAAAGTGTTTCCCTCTTCAGCTCCAATTACAGTCGAGCTCATCTCCCACCTAAACTTAAAAGCAGAGTGTCTCCACTCACTCCTAGCAAACAAATGAGAAAATAGCTTAGTAAAGTATTTCCCTCCTCACTCCAGGATGCGAACGAGCCCATCTACTACCTAAACTTACAAGCTGAGCGTCTCCACTAGTCCTTAGCGCAAAAAAAGAGGAAATAACTTAGTAATGTGGTTCTCTCCTTGCCCCTGAACGCGGTCAAGCCCATCTCCCCCTTCACTTAAAAGCCAAGTGTCTCCACTCGCCCCGAGCAAACACAAGATGAACAACTTAGTAAAGTGTTTCTCTCCTAGCGCCTGAATGCGGTTGAACCCATTTCCTGCCTAAACTTAAAATTCGAGGGTCTCCTCGGCCCTGAATGCAGTCGAGTCTCTCTCCTGCCTAAAGTTAAACGTCGAGTGTCACCACTCGCCCCTTGCTAACAAATGAGGAAACAACTTAGTAAACTGCTTCCCTCCTTACCCCTAACATGGTTGAGCATGTCTCCCACCTAAACTTAAAAGTCGTGTGTCACTACTCACCCCTTGCTAATAAAGGAGGAAACAACTTAATAAATTGTTTCTCCCCAAATCAATGCACGAGGTCGAGCCCATCTCCCACCTAAACTTAAATATGGTTGTCTCCACTCACCTTGGTGAGAAAAGAAGGAAAAAAACTTGGTAAAGTATTTCTCTTCTTGCCCCTAAATGTGGTCGAGCTCATCTCCTGCCTAAACTTAAAAGCTGAGATGAGCAAACACAGGGGGAAACAACTTAGTAAAGTGTTTCCTTTCTTTCCTGGAGCGCTGTTGAGCCCATCTCGCCCCTAAACTTAAAATTCAAGTATCTCCACTCGCCCCTGGCAAACAAAGGAGGAAACAACATAGTAAATTGTTTCTCTCCTCACCCTGGAACGGGGTCGAGCATATATCCCACCTAAGTGTAAAGACCGTATGTCTCTACTCGCTTTTGATGAATAAAGGAGGAAACAACTTTGTAAAGTGTTTTCCTCCTCGCCCCTGAACACGGTCGAACCCATCTCCCGCCTAAAATTAAAAGCTAAGTGTCTCCGCTCTTCCAGGGCGAACATAGGAGGAAACAACTTAGTAAAGTGTTTTCCTCCTCGTCCCTGAACGCGGTGGAGCCCATCTCCCATCTAAACATAAAAGTTGAGTTTCTCCACACTCTCCTAGTGAACAAAGGAGGAAACAATTTAGTAAGGTATTTCCTTGGCCCTAAATGCGGCAGAGTCCATCTCCCGCCTAAAGCTAAAAGATGAGTGTTTCCACTCGCCCCTGGCGAACAAAGGAGGAAACAACTTAGTAAATTGTTTCCCTTTTTGCCCCTTAACGCTATCAAGCCTATCTCCTGCCAAAACCTAAAAGCCTTGTGTCTCTACTCGCACATAGCGAACAAAGGAGGCAACAACTTAGTAAAGTGTTTCCCTCCTCGTCACTGTACGCGGTCGATCCTATCTCCCACCTAAACTTAAAAGCCGAGTGTCTCCATTGCCATTGGTAAACACATGAGGAAATAACTTAGTAAAGTGTTTCCCTTCTCACCCTAAATGAAGTCAAGCCCATCTCCTGCCTAAACTTAAAAGTCGAGCGTCTCTAATGAACCCTAGTAAACAAAGTTGGAAACAACTTAGTAAAGTGTTTCCCTCCTCGCCCCTAAACAAGGTCGAGCCCATCTCCCACCTAAAATTAAAAGCAGAGTGTCTCCATTGCCTCTTGTAAACACATGAGGAAATAACTTAGTAAAATATTTCCCTTCTCGCCCTAAATGTAGTCAAGCCCATCTCCTGCCTAAACTTAAAAGTCAAGCGTCTCCACTTGACCCTAGTAAATAAAGTTGAAAACAACTTAGTAAACTGTTTCTCTTCTCGCCCCTAAAAAAGGTCGAGCCCATCTCCCACCTAAAATTAAAAGTCGAGTGTCTCCACTCGCCCTGGGCAAACACAAGAGGAAGCAACTTAGTACCAGATTTCCCTCCTCCTCCCTGAACGCGGTCAAGCCCATCTCCCGCATAAACTTAAACGTCAAATGTCTCCACTCACCCTTTACTATCTAAACATAGAAGCCAAGTGTCTCCATTTGCCCCGAGCTAGCAGAGGAGGAAACAACTTACTTCCCACCTTTCGCCTAAACGATGAAATCAGGTAGCCAATCATAAAACTTATCTACCGAATAATAAATTCAAGCAAGATAAAACTGAACCACTATCCATTCAAATCAAAGGTTAAAAATACAACCCAATCCTTTAAAGTAATGTCAAATGTCTCAACCAAGATGATTACACACAACCCAATGACAATTTTTATTAGGAATTGTGGCGAATTGGAGAGGAGAAGGCGTTGGGCATTTTATCCCTACCTAAGGAGTCAAAAACTTGGTAAGCAACACGATTGGCCTTGATAGACTTCAATTTCAGGTTTCGCAAGTTAGCCCCAGGATGCGCCAGCCAGGTAATCTCTTAGCTTCTTCAGGCCAATCTTGTAGCCTAGACCCCAAACCCAATCGCGGATCTTATGGGCAAACGCCAACTGGGGAGAGAGGCGAACGATCGCCTCTCGATATGCCTTCAATTCAGTCTCTAACTCATTTGCCTTTAAATCAGAAGCCGCCAGTTTCCTCTTATGACTGTTAGAGACTTCATGCAATTGCAGGAAACATTGGTCATGTTCTTTAAGGTCCCGGCCAACTTCCTTAAGCTAGGCCTCAGCACGGACTTTTTCACCATTAGCAATGCTGAGCTAAAACAATTCTAGTCAAGGCGAAACGAAGCGTGTCGCATTCCACCTCCAAGACCTTCGCCTCGAAGTAGCACCACTTCACCTCCTCTTGAGACTTCCAAAGAGTGGGAATACGACTCCAGCTGGGACATGTTCCTCTCCATCTTTCCAGCTCCTCCTGAGCCGTCAAGACAACATAGTGTTCCTTTTCAATGTCAAGCACATCAATCAGTTGTCCTCCTCCAGGTCGGTTTGGCGATCAACTATCCGAGCTACCAAATGATCGAATCCTTGGGACACAAAACTAGTCACAATTGACAAACATGAAACACATAATGCTAAATATAGAACTTATCGGAAACAAAATGCCTCGAAGCTTGTGCACCATAGCACGAACGGCCTCTTCCTTGTGTCCACCAGCTCACGAGGTAGGACCAGCGGAACGAGAAGCGATGGGTCCCAGCCACCCTAAAAGGGCATAGAGTCATCTATGCCACCCAAACCTTCCACCAGCTGAGGGCTTGGGAGATGCTAGGGAGATAAAGCAGCATCTGTTCCACCCAACCTTGAGCCAAAGGAGGGCTCAACAAATACTGGAGAGATGAAGCGGGAGTCATGGTGGTGTCCCTTGCTAACTGTTCAACCGAGCCCAAAGGGCTATCTCTAGTTAGGGAGTCGCCAGGAAGCACGAGTGGGAATGTGCTACCCCTACCAAGCAAAGTACTAAAAGGCGAAGAATGAATGGATACTCGGCCTCCGCTAAGATCCACTCTCGAGGGTTCATCACGGAAGGACTCTGGAAGAACAAAAGGGATTTCGGGGGTTACACCACCAGAAACTATGAAAGGAGCAGATAAGGAGGAAGGAATGCCCTCGAGCTGAAAGGGATCGACACAACCACCACCAGCCAAAAAAACCTCACCCACGTCATCAAAAGGAGAAGCAAAATCTATTGGGATGGTAAGGGCAGTTTCCACAAATGCAGAAAGAATGGTCACTTCGATGTCATCTTCATCATAACCATAAGTGCCATCCTGACCCTACGTGGTGGGAGAAGCTAGTCGGACAACCTCTTGATCGAGCGCCACAGAGGACTCGCCTTGAAACACTAGAGCCAAGTCATTCTCAGCTTGGTTTCCTCCAGCAAATCTGAGCAAGGATAGGCTGGACAAACTGAACCACTTCCACCGAAAAGTGAAGCAGCCTAAACGAGGTTTTCCCCGGTAGAACTCGACTAGTCAGATGGCTCAGTCTCGCCACAAATGGGCTACATTCCGAGTGAGGCATCTTACACCCCTATGGCCTAAAGGTGTTGACGACCCTCTATTTTGCCCCCGAGACGGTGGCGAAGCACCCAAAAACTAGTGACCAAAAACGTGAGCTCGGTTAGGTGAAATAAAAAACCTGTCAATATTGGCACGGGTGAGAAGCACGTCAAGCCATGTGGCACTGTCATTCTATTCCACCCAAGCACAAACCAAACGCAGACTAGCCTCCTCCTAATCGAAGAGAATGATGGTGAAATCATAATCCTTTGGAAAAGGGCCCCACACCGCACAAACAAGGAATTCAGGTCGAGCAATCTCACCAGAAGGGAATTCCCAACCACTTCAAGAAAAGAAAAATAATTTCCTATGCCACTCCTTGGCATGAGAATAACGACGCGCGACTCTACAATTGGTACGAGATCGAAAGCTACATAAATTTCCATCTATATGCCTAACATATGGGTATAGCGAACTCCAAAAGTTGTCACCATGTGACACAGTAGGCCATTAAGATCCTCCAGGCATTCGGAACAAGCTGCGAAGGAGCAATCCCTAAAAAGTCTAGTATATCACACATGAGGCAACAGAATGGGAGGTGAAGCCCCATCATAAACATAATAGAGTACAGTGCCACCAGGGCTGCAAAACCTTCATAATCGACCGCCCCATGGCATGATTCCAACAATTCCAACGTCAGAGAATTAGGACTCCCGTATAGATTCCCCACAAGTTTAGGTCCACTTGGGATGTTGTAGCCAACCATTGGTTCCCTTCAAATTTGGGAGAACAATGTGAGTCAGTCTCCCTAAGGGAAGTAGGAGAATCTCGGGGTTAAGAGGACCTAGCGCCATGGGCAACAAAGCGGGAATTTTTACATGAAGCCATTGATAAAGAAGGGGTTTAGAGAAGAGAGAAATGGGGGAATCAAAAGCAAGAAGGTAGAGGTTGAAAAGAGCACAACGATAGGAAAAGAGTTAGTGTTAGAAAATGAATGAAACGGTGAAGGTGGCGAAGGGAAAAGGCAAATCAACTGGGGAATATTTCGTCATTTGAATATCCCCAAATAAAACAAAGAAACGTGCTGTGTGCAACCGGAAAACAGAGAGGATACAGATGGATCCTCAAGCCACCTGATGAGATGCGAAGATGGAACGATGCATTCCCCTGACATGGGGACATGAGTTCACCGACAACTGCAAGTAAGGACAAGACCCGAGTAACCAAGTAGAGGGAAGAAAAAGAAAAGTCCCATCACATTCATTTGATGAGACTTCGTGGGGCAACTAGAAGGGCAAAAGTCTCCCCTCATTAGTGGGCCGACCTCACACCTTAAAGGTCCAGGGCCCCACAAAGCTCGCCTATCAACACCAACACTGAAGAGTGCCCTAGTACACACATTCACAATGAACCCTAGCCGAGGGGCAAACCCATGGATAAGGTCATATCTGAATCTCACCATAACAACATAAAGGTCCGAATTTTCCTCCAAATAACCACCTCATATCAAATAATGGACGACTCAAATGATAACGGCCTTGAGCCTATCTTAAACCAAAGGATCGGGCTGTTACCCAAACCCTATCACTCTATCCCATGCTCTATATATACTAAAGGGAATTCACGTTCGAGGTAAGTGGAACTAGCCCTTTGATTAGTGGAGAAGCAGTATATAGAGTCTGACTATCTTAGGTGTCGGAGTGTTTAATACCCTTCAAACCTTTCTTGGTTCTTTGGGTGCAGGTTTGTTGTGGGATTTCGGAGGGGTGCAAAACATGTCAATAACAATATTGTTATATTTCATGTTGTACCTATGATACATCCATTGGCATTAACCTTTAAAAACCATCATGGGAGACGATTCTTAGCCTCGTTGCAACAATGATAGGCAAACCATCAAGATTGCTTGATTTGTTGGCAATGAATTGGTCCCACATAAAAGATATGGGCCTTAACCTACATAGTGATTTGCACATAGTTGATTCAACGTATTAGGTTTCTTTATATTGCACGTTCAGCCAACAAGAAGGTAAAATCATCAGCGGGTCAAATTTTTTATTCGGTGTTTAATATTTTTCTCCAATCATCCTCAAAAACATATAATTATTCTGAAAATGATAAAGACATCACAAGTTTAACTACAAGTCTTATAAACTGAGTTGGCAATTCTTATGGTTGGTATAACTTTTACTAATGCAATTTATATAGCTATGACTTGGCATTTTATTCTAATTCTTAATTTATTCGGACTTCGATTTATAATTAGAAAACCTATTTGCAAGTTAGTTTCTTGACACGCTCAATATATAATTAAAGTAGATCCCATAAAAATGAAACAGTATCGGTGCTTTAGTTTTTTTATAATTATAATAATTTCATAACAAGTGATCTAGCAAATAGCAATTAGTTGCAAAACTCATTTACAAAACTTGTAATAATAAAACATGTAACATCTATCGCATTACTCTAGTTTTTCTTACATTCAATTATAAATTGAAATCCCCTTCACATTTGAATGCCTCAATATTTTGGATGTCCATTTTTTTCGCAGGTGCGGTTTGAATAGTGAGATGAGGATGAGATGGTTTTGGATAAAAGTTGAATAAGATATTATTAGAATATTATTTTTTAATATTATTATTATTTTTAAATTTAAAAAAATTGAATTGTTTATTATATTTTATGTAAAAAATTAAAAAAATTATAATTATGAAATGAGATGCTTTTACTATCTAAACGGGGCAAAGTGTAAGGCTGATAGCGGCCCAAAGTGAAGGAAAATTAGAATGTGTATCTACACTTGTAAGCCCATTAAGGTCCTGAAAGTTGTCTTCTAGCACCAATCAACTCCATTTTATTGATGTTTGGATGCATAGTATGTTTTAGGAAAAAAAAACGCTCTATACACTTTTTTCTTTTCTACCCAATTTGTTATGACAGCAGTTTTGTCAAAGGAAAATACTTTAGTTACAAAGGGATTATATAAAAGTAAACTTACAAAATGATGTAACTTGATATGGTACGTTAGATTGTAAAGTTACTTTTATTATAAAATAGATCTAACAGATTTCATGAAACCACATCAATTTGTAGATTTATTTTGTGTAATCTCTGTGTCTGTAGTTCTCATAAAAGACAGGATTGTGTACCTCAACCATCAGCCGAAAATAATCTAAGTATAGTACAGCTAAAGAAATATTAAAATAGAACACAGGGAGCGGAAATTGTACCAACGGAGTAACTCAAATCCCAAAATGTACCTCCTGCCCATGTAGGGGGTGGGACTGGGGCATTCCCTGACCAAGGGGTGCAAGTAGCACCCTTAGTTGCAATAGAAAGGGTTGCACCAATTCTGAATGAGTAATTATGGTTAAAGAAGATTTCCTACACCACTAACTTGGATAGAAGAAGTAGTCGAAGGCTCAAGATCTATCATGCAAAGCGATATTACAATACTTCCACAGTCTTCTAACAATATTCGTCTAGCTCTTACGATCGAGGATTGTGACACTCCCAACCTCCGCTTGGGATGGAACGGAGACTTAGAGCGTTGGGACATGTAACTTAATATTACATACCCCCATACATGACAGTTAATATGCAATGCATCTTATAAATGCAACTAGCAGAATGCAATACTCATAGCAGATTAAGGGTGAAAATATAATTTATGCCAGAATAACTTGAAACATCTCAATCCATTAATCACCATCATAGGTTCAAAACCAAATAGTAGCATAAGTTAAAGATAAAAGTCTCCAAAGTTAAACCAACCGCTTCATGCATCCTAGAGCATGAAGGACTAAGGCTATAAACATAAGGATCAAGTCCAGTCTCTTCTTAAGGTTTGGCTCCTCCTCAATCAGTCAGCTCCAACGCTCCATCTACCCCGTCATCTTCGAATCCTGACACAACTTCTATCATTCAGAGTGGAATGATAGTAGGTCCACAAGGGGTGAGATTTACTTGAAATCTCAGTAAGTTAAACAACCAATGTGCATAAAAATAAATTAAGCATGAAGAATGATAAATATGAAATGCAGAAAATCAGTGTGTGTGTGTCTCCCATCCAAATTCCTTAACATTTTCAGAAAAATTAAGACATATATTTTCGTATAGAGAACATTTTTTTTACTTCAATCGTAAAAATAAGAAAAAAAAATAAAAGAAAAAAAAAACATAATTTCAACATTATTAGCAATTCATATTTAATCATAATATCATAACGTGTGGTATCGTCACAGTTCTCCATATGCATTGTGAGTACTTGTTGATGACCATAGTATAATTCACATTGAAACTACGTTGTCTACAAACTCGTTCTCAATGCATTGGTAAATAACATAACATCATAACATGTATACCTACCAGCTTTAGGTGTCATAACATTTGACTTTATTCTAGTGTTCTTTAAAAAATGCCATTCGAAGCCCATCAATTCAAAGGTTACCACACCATTTTTAAACACTCCAGAGTGGACATAGGAGTTCCACTAGGATAATTTTCCATCCTAGCCTTTGGGATCATGACAAAAATTATTTTTCATGCTACGTTAAAACGAGTATTTCATAACATGTGCATATGTAGCAAACTTTCATGTGAAAATGATATTTATAGATGCAATATGCAAAAATGGTGAAAGTATCACATGTCCTGTAAGTATGCATTCAATGTATCATATAACATGATATTTTATGCTCAAAATGACAATTAAAACATGAATGAGGCATTTATCAACAAATCATAAATAACTTATCAAGGTGTAAGTTAGAGGCCAACTAACAAACTTCCTGAGTTTGAGAAGTCGTAGCGCCTAAAATCAAATTCATACTAAGTTAGGACTTATACTACTATGGATGAGGTTAACAAACAAAGGCTTCAAATGGTTATTTACAAAAATACCCCTAAACTTTCTAAAATTGCCATTAAGGCCCCAAATTTTTACTATTTGCAAACAAATCTCAAATTTAACCAAATTTCATAGACCTCGTATTCTTGATATTCTAAAACCATCTATACTCTTAGAATTACAAAATTCATAGTGGAACTATCTCAAACACTCACAACCCGTGGCATGCACTCTAGCTGATGTCTTAGTGTGTTCCCTATGAATGCATGCATATGCCATTTTATTTAGTCACAAATAATCACTATAGTCCTTAATGATATAATAAAGACTAATTCTTTGGTGAGCAAGTTCATCTCAACACTTAATTAAGGCTAAAAACCTTAATCTTCATTAATCCTTCACTAATCAAGTTTGGTATTCCTAGTGTAAATCACAAAAGCATGCTTTCAAAACTCACCCAAAGTATGCATTTTCGTTTTTATCCCAATCAAAATGTTTCTAAATGCTTAATCATCAAGCCTAGGTGGAATAAATCAAATTTCATGCCATAACCGCAAATTTACTTAAAGCCCATGCATATTTTGATGATCAAAATAAGATAGAATCAAAACCTATCATGACATGTTTCTAATAAAAAAAGCAGACCTTCCATGATCATTCTAAGACATTAATAAATCATATCAAAATATGCTAAGACATACCATAGCTAACATTTTCACTTAAAACAATTTAAATACTTAAATCATCCTTAATGAACTCGGTTAAGCGTGAAAACCTTTCCTAAATTCATCAAAAAATCACTCTAACACTTAAAATCACAACTTGACATGTAAAATAAGATCTAGGGCAAGAATAATTACAAATTTCGTAGCACACTCAAGCTCCTAGCACAAGAACTTCCAAGAACACTCAAATTAACTCACCTTTCGGTTTCTCTCAAAACTAAGGGGGAAGATGACTCTCTATGCTCACGGGGGAGCTGGAGATGAGGTGTGAAGGAAATGAGGGGATGAACGGTCCTTTTATAGGTGGCCAAGAGGGTGGAGACGTTGGCCTAAAGGGCTAAATTTTCAGCTTGCACTCCATCACTTGGTGTCACTTGTTTAGAGTGAATAGTCCCCTAAAACCACCATGATTTCATCACTTCATGTGTGAAATTGCTCCTAAGGGTGCTACTCAAGTCGTGGTGCAAACGAAAGAGGAAAAAAACCATCAAAACCATCCAAGGGAGCTGACGGATTCAAGTGGTTTTCCTTGGGCAGATTTGATCATGGTCTTGACCCATATTCTTGACTCTTCTTCAAGGCTAAATTGTGCAGGTGTAAGGTCACTTCTTGAAGGTTTTTTCAGGTGGTAGAAAGTGGAGGGTTGGCTTCCAAGTGATCATGGAAGTGCAGCTCAAAGAAGATGATGCAAGGGAGGGTGGTTGTCAAGTGGAGTGGTGCACAAAACCATTCGGTTTTGGGTGCCTTCTTTGGGTGGAAAAATTGGATCAAGGATCATGACGACCATGAGGACCGCTTGGGAATTGGGTGGTACTAGAGGTGGCATGGGGTAGTCGCTCAGCCAGGGGCAGAAGGGTGGTTGGAATTCAACCAATTCGGTTCCCATCCAACTAGTCATGTGGGTGTAATCGGTTTGGGACTTTGGTTTGGTTTTTTAGACCAAATTTCTTCCAAGGCTTGCTCTAGGTTTAATGGGATCTTATCAGGTGTTTAAAAATCATAGTGCCCTTGAGAAAAAAGAACAAAAAGATTGGACTTAAAGGTAAAACAGTCCAATGCACACAAACACACGCATGCTAATTGGTATAGTTTGGGGTTTGATATGTCATTTCTTCTAATAACATGTGTGGAAGTTTATCTAGGGTCCTAATATGATTTAAGAATGATGTAATTGAATTAAAAAAAAAATTCAGATAAAAAATGTTAAAATGATTAAGAAAGAAAATTAAGCTCTAAAATATGATTTAAATATCACTAGTCATAGGTAAGTTGATTATTAGTCTTAACCCAATTTCAAAACTTAATTTGGGTACTTAGGGTATAATATGAGCTTGAGGAAACACATGGTATGGTGTATTGGGCTTCAAATTGAAGAGTGAAAAAGAAGCAATAAGGCTTTGGGCCTTGTGGGCTTAAAAGGGTCATGAGTTTGGGTTTAACGGTTCGTGGGCTTTTTGGTTTGAGTGAATGGGGGCCTTGTTTTCAGATTTTGAGGGATTTAAAGCGGCCTCAAGATCCACTAAGATGGGGCTTGAAAGGGCTTTCTTTTACCTAATTGGGTCATGGGTCAAATCTATACCAAACTTGACCCAAAGGCTTTATGCCTTCCTCATACTTGGCCAAGACTATCCTACCAAGTCTTAAATTCCTGAGAGGCTTGGTTAAAGGCTTCTAAGGCTTGGCCCATAATTGTCCTAAGGTTCTAAAGACCTTTATAGAATTACTAATTGGCTTGCTTCTCTAATCATTCATGCTTAATAATTAATTACACTAAGTGTCATGGTTTAAGTAAATCTAACTATCAACATCAAAATAAATAAATAAAATAAGCAATAAAAATAATATAATAAAGAGAGAAATGATATTTATAGTCGTGAATGTGCAAGCGCCGCGCAAGCGCTTTAAAAAAAGTGAATAAATACAGGACCCACATGAAAAAAAAAATTTAATTTTTTAATAGTGGACTCCACTCTTTTTTAAAGCGACTGCACGACGCTTGCACATTTCAAGACTGTATATAGCATTACTCAAAAAAATAATAAAAAAAATATTTAAAATCCAAAATCATAAGCTCAACCTAAGGACGTTTAAGGATTAATCTTAATGGTTAATTAGGCGGGATGTTATAGGGATAAATTTTAAAATTTTTGGGCTAATGGATTATGGCAGGAAGAAAATGCTTGATGGTCGTAAGGACTGTAGTGATTTGCAAGGGATAGTAGATAAGAGAAATATTCTAGCCACAAAATGATTACATAAAAATAATCACACAATTAATTGATATAATTTGATCTGGTTTGTCAGATTATAAAATTATTACATTAATTTATAAGATTATTTTTATATAATTTTTTTTTTTTTTATAGTTGTAACATTTTTCAAATAGATAAATCTTTAGTATTTATCTTCACATATGGAAGAGTGCATGAACTCTTGGCTTATGAAAAGCAGTAAGATAGGTAGATATTGGCAGTCCAAGAGATCATTTTGCTGTTGTCTGTGAGTCACACAGAGTGGTGCCAGCGTGTGGGCTCCATGTGCCAACAATGGAGGTATGAGTAACGGTTAGTCAGACCTTGAAGATCCGATGGTGGAAGATTCTATTCTATTAAAGAGGTGCGTGGGTCGAGAAAAGTTTTAAGGCAAGGTTGTGACGTTACGAAAAGTTGGAAAATTTATGAATAATAATAAAATAATTTTTAAATAATAATAAAATAGTTTTAATTAAAATATTTTTAAAAAATAAAAAATAAATAATTAAAATTTATAAAATTAAAATATTGTTACAATATAATTTTTTATTTTAAAATTTAAAAAAATTAAAGTATTTTTTGTGTTTAATTTAAAAGTTTTAAAAAGTTGTTATGATTAAATTAAAAAATTAAAAATATATTTTATTTAAATAATATTTAAATGTTGAGAAGAGACTAAATAGATAGGTTAATATCATGTCACAAACGGACCTAAAGAGATGAATGTCGCGTGGGGTTGTACATGACACCTAACTTCGGCGGCTTGTGCCACTAAGAAAAGTCATATGTTTGCTCAAAAAAAAAAAAGTCACATGTATATACCATTCATGTTCCACGTGAGGAGAAAAAAGCACGAAAAGTTTATACAGTAATGACTTTTAAGGCATTGTCACGAAACGTCCACACTTCTTTTAGAATTTTGATGTGGCTTTCATGCTGAAGGCTAAAATGAAAATAAAACGAGGCTTACTTGATGTTTCATGCTGAGAAGAAACCAAAGGGAGGTTTGAAGGGTGGTAGTGCTTTGCGGGCAACAATAGACCCTACTTTCAAATTGATTTTGCCGGTATACTGAAGTGTCAGCTCCTAGTTTTAGAGAAAGCTCCAATCAATTTGTGTTTTACTCACATCCCAAGCGATTAGGAATCTGTACTGGTGCGTGGGGGTTACTCACCAGCAGTGATGGTGGGTATCCTAAAAATTTAAGGACAAGTAGTCTGTAGGGGAGGCATATGCGATTGTGTAAGCTTCGTAGATGGGAGACGCATGGCCCTCGAGGGGCCATTAGATTAAGACATTGCTACTATAATTTTATAGATCGGCGATTTAGGAGTCTTGTGGTGTGGCACGTATTTCTCGAAAATTGCCGAACGATTACAAATTAATCGCTTTCAACCATGTAGAGAACAAGGGGGAGGAACTAACCATGGTGAGGAGGATGCAAGGAAGGTGAGGGGAGGGGACGGCTCCCCCACCCACTCAGGTGATGAAAAGTGGTCTGGAAGCCACTCAAGAGCCAATGGACGAGTGTGGGCCCGTTATGGGTTTTCAAAAAATGTCTGGCCGTGGGGGTCTGCCCATTGGGTGGCCGAGAAGCTTACTGTGTGGTTATGAGGGAGTAGTGGTCCGACAACAAGGTGGTTGTTGGCGAACAACAAGGTGGCCGCCGGCTCCATCCCCCGGTCATGCCACAGCTGGACCGAGACGCTGTCTCGTGTGCAAGGCAAGATGCACACACGGGGTGCACTAGTCAGGCCCTCGTGGACAAGGTCGTGGTGGCGGAGCCAAAAACGACCGACAATCCACTTGGTGACCGCCGGTTGGCCAACTGGGCTCGCGGCGGGACGCCATGAGTCTCTGGGTGCATGGGAACATGCACTGGGTGTGTTGTTGTTGGTCACCGCATGTCCGTAGTGGTGGTCGGGAACCCCACCGATGGAGACATACTTCACCTACAGACCACAAGGTGGCCGCCAGCACCCTCCCCTGATCGCGTCATGACTGGGCCATGCTACTGTCCCGTGTGCATGACGAGGTGAACATGGTCGCACTGTTTACTACCCCCGTGGACGGTGGCTATGGCGACTAAGCCATAAACTGCTGGCAATCCATGTGGTGACCGTCGGCAAGTCAATTGGGCTCGCGGAGGGGCACTACGAGCCTCTAGGTTCACGTTGACGTGCACCCACGGCGCAATGTGCACTTAAGTGCACAGTGCTTGCCCTCATATTTGTGTCTGTGTACTGTGTAGTTTGGCGTGAATAGGTACTATCACTTAAGTGCACAATGCTCACCTTCCTATTTGTGCTTGTGTACTTGAAGTGTGCTGACTAGTGTGCTCCTACAACTCAAGTGGCCAGGGAGTTTGGGTTCCCGGACCTACACATTGACGATAATATTTTTCATAAAAATAAAAGTCAGATGTTCAAGAACACTTATCAGGGAGGATTCCCTCTACCCGCTTAGTGATTATTTAGCACGCTAGAAAATCGTCCTTCTCCTGCCTCCGATATAGAAAGTAAATCAAATCCCACAAATGGTGCCAATTGTTGATGTCGAAAAAATTGTACAACAGGCCGGAAGGGGAGAATGAGTCATTCTCAGCCTGCTATGACGATTCGGGCCTCGATTAGTGTGGTTTGGAGCCCCTGACAATGGTCCGATGCGGTCGTACGGTGTCGGTACGTGTATCCATGGCAGTATATAGAAAACAAATGTAGGAAAAGTAAAGAGATTGACACACATAGATTTACGTGATTCGACATAATGCTTACGTCCACAGGCGTTTGGGGAGTAGAAATCCATTATAACATGAGTAGTTTACAGTCTCTCATTTCTCATTGTATAATAGAAGTCGGAAATCTACTTGCTGGAGAATATGTTCTCGCTGGATCTTCCTTCGCCAGATTAAAGAAGCCCCTGAAGAAAATGTTGAAGTTCTCTTTTATCTAATTGCTCTTTCCACGTGCCTCCCTTCAGGGGTGAGGCATAGCCACCCTTCCCTTTGCATGTCTAACCACTTCTCCATTTCTCACTTTCATCTGACACTGTTCACCTTTCCGTCTTGACACACTCCTCTCCCTTGTCCCCTACTTGTCTCTCATTCCTCTCTATTCCTTTATCTTCTAGTGATGGCTATTTAGTGGACTGGGCCTAGTCTGCCTGGAGTTGTCATATTTTGTCCCTAACAAATAAGAAAAGGGATCTAGGCGCAGGGCGAGAGAGAGAGAGATCAAAAACAGTTCGGGAAGAACAAAGTTACACGAACCCATGACTCAAATTGTTCAAATTGCTAAATTATACAAGAGAGTGAGTAGGAACATAGGCAAAGGCATCCTTTTTGCAAAAACAAGCACAGCCTCCATTAATCCAATTGCAGAGCGAGCCAGCATCGTAGCTTAGGATCAGAAAATATAAAAAACATCCTACATCCTTGGTGAAAAAAAAAAAAAAATTTGCTAGGGATGGTGCGGCTTCCGACTGCTCCCAGCAAAACTCGCTTAGGATAACGTACGTACGACCTATTAACCATGACTCTTTGATTTTATTTGTTTTGTGAGGTCATGGGCTCTGGAATTTTCGGACCGCAGTTGCCCTATTAACCGTAGCTAGTGAGTGCTCCTAATGAATCTAGCAGCAAGATGTCGTATCCATTGACAACAGTTAATCCTTCATCCCCAAGAACAAGTGGATGGCGATTAGGAAGATTTTTTACCCTTCTTTCTAGTGCATGTCATATGGAAAGTAGGTCAAAAAGGGCTCCTCACACACCCAGAAATATCAAAATTAACATTGTGCATTTTAACATTAAGGGAGACAAAAGACCGAGAGGTTTAGGCCTCTGCCTCATTTGATTTTGTAGTTCAGATAAGATGAGATGAAATATTTTGTTAAAAATTAAATAAAATATTATTATAATATAATTTTTTAATATTATTATTATTATTATTTTAAAATTTAAAAAAATTAAATTATTTATTATATTTTATATAAAAATTTAAAAAAATTATAATGATAAGATGAGATAAAATATATTTGTATATCTAAACCGAGCCCTATATATTGCAATAAAGACTAATGTTGCTTCGAAGGTAAAAGGAGAAAATATCGAAGATGGGTTTTTGGGGAAGGACCTCAAAAGATGCAAACATGTTTTTGATACATTTAAAGAGAATGATCGGTGTCATGTTAACGAAGACAGATCATCATGTCTTTGAAACAATCACGTTTTGAAAGGTAAATGTCATGTAGAATTTAGATGCTACGAACGTGACAAAGAGATCGATCGCCAAACTTTTACAATGCTATTCAATGTTAAATGTGTGCATTTCGATGAGAATATCATGGCTATAAATATAAAATATAAATAAATAATGTGTTAAACTATTCACGTACGTCACACATAAAATATTTTAATTTTAAGCTGCAAACTAGATTCCACGTGTATTTCCCTTGACCTAATTAAATAATTGTGATTAACTAAATTGCTTGAATAGATGATCATGATGACTATGAAAATAAACGACGAAAGTAAATAACATATTTTAGAGGGAGGAAAATGTTATTCTTACCGTTCTTTTCAATCGCTCTATTCTACTGCTGTAATTTTTTAATTTTTTTTTTATTTAGTGATTAAAAAAATATTTTTTAATAATATTGTGATTTTTTTATTTTTTAAAAAAATATTTAAAAATGTTAAAAAATATATGAAAAAAAACAAAAAAATATATAAAAAAAAAAATTTGCAGAACGGTAGCTGTGAGCGGTGGACGTAGCACTTCCCTTTAGATGGAATAGGACGATTTTCTGTTTTTTTTTTTTTTTTTTTCTCTTGAAAGATACATTAACGGCTTATATTTCTAACCTGGTTTTCAACTTTTCATATAAGTACACTTTTATTTATATGTAAAGTAGTCAAATAGATTAGATAAATTGAATGTGTGTGTACAATTACCACTATTAATCACTCGAGAAAAAGAAAGAAAAAATACCACAAATCAATTTCAGCAAAATAATAATATAGATAAATGATATTTGTAGTTTAATGGCGTACAAATTTCATGCATTCCTTTTAAAATAAAATAGATAAATCTGAGACCTATAAAAAATTATTTTTTTAATAGTATGTCTTTTTTTATATAAAAAGTGTGTGAAACTTGCATATCTTAAAACTGTATTTAATATTATTTAAAAGAAAAAAAAATTAAATTATCTAATAAAAAATTTAAAAAAATAAAAGAGAATGAAACAATTTATGTGAAATCTATATATACATATACATATATATATATATACATATACATACATATACATATACATATATAGTGGATATGAGATATGATGGAGGGAGTCTTTCGATGAGTTATTTGCCAAATTCAATGCTTCGGAATACAAGCCGACCATGTGAAGAAAATTTGGGAAATAGATCACTGCTGCACTGATGAGCCCGGCCCCATTGGGTCACACACACATGTCAAATCTAGGGTTTCGTCAGGTTAAGCACGTGCGGGTGCGTTGATATGGCATTAATTTATGGCTTATGCCACCTCTTTAAGCAACTAGACACATTCCGTTTTCAACGTTGCGATCATAGAATTCCATATGCGTTGCTGACTATCTTTATATACTTCTTCTTCTTTTTTCCTTTTTTGCTCATTTGAATTTTAATATTGATATTTCAAATCTGGTAAATCATGATACAAACACGCTAATGTGGCATGCATGCTTCTCCGTTTCGACAAACACGTTAAAGACCTTGTTAATATTTCAAATCGAGTAATGATAGATGTACAATTTTTTTTAGTACGTTCTATACAATCATATTTTAAAATGTGGATATTTATATAAAATGATTTTACATTATATTAAGGCACATGTCAGCACATGGTGCTCACACAGACCCTTTTGGAAGAATTACTCAACAACCAGGTTCAAGTGTAGCAGTGGCCTAACAAACTCTGCAATGGAATATTCTAGAAATATATTTTTCTATTCTCTGATTGCCACCTATTGGCTATTGTGATCTATAAATATGTTATTTTTTTTAACCAAAGAGCCGGTAGCTATATGGTAGTGGCCCAGTCCCAAGTTTATTAACAAACCCTCACTTATTGCGGAGAAATACTATGGTTACAAGCCAAGTATAGGGGAGTTTACATATAAGAAAATAAAAAACCTCCCAAATACAAACCAAAACAAAAGAAACCAAAAGACAAACAATCTAAACAAGCCTAAATAACCACGAAAGAAAAAACTTACAGGCCTATACCAAAACATAAAACATCTAAACAAGCCTAACAAAAACAAAAACAGAAACAAACACAACAAACCTGGAATGCAGACTAACGATGAAAATACGGAAGGCCTAAAAAATCCAGCCGCGCAATACCGTTTAAATACCTGGGAAGATCTTGGTTACCGTTATACGTGACATTCGTCCACATTTCACCTCACCATCTCTAGTAAGGAAATCCGATGCACTGTTACCTTCCCGATATTGATGAGCCACTACAAAATTTATCCCCTCAAGCTCCTTTCGTAAAATCTCTTAAAAATCCCAAAGATACCATAAAGAACATTTGCCGTTACAAAGCCAATCAACAACAATTTGTAAATCACTTTCAATAATCACATTAACCATACGGAGCCGTTTGCACAGTCTAATGCCATCCAAAATTGCTTTCACTTCGGTGCCATTATTCGTACCCACCCCATAATGAGCAAAAAAAGCCCCTTTAACCATACCATTCCAGTCTCTAATAATGCCGCCTCCTCCCAAATTACCAGGATTTTCTCTGCAACTTCCATCACAATTAAGCTTCACCCAACTCGTAGGAGGCCTAGACTATTTAACAATTTTACCCGATCTCATAGATGTACGAGGCCTCTCTAAATTAAATTCTTCCAAAATCTTCAAATCGTGCATGGATAAATTACTAAAAGAATTAAGATTATTCGCCAATGATTTGATCCACACCCGAACACTTCTCCTAACAGTCTCAGCCGAATCATACTTACCATCCATTCTAGCCTTACATCTTCTCTTCCAAAGGCACCAAGTGATAATACAAGGAATTAAACCAACAAGAGTACCTTTAAAAGAGGATTTTTTTTTGCATAAGAAAACCAGGCAGCTACTCTATTTCTCCACGGAAAACTGCGCCTACAAGGAATACCCAAAGCAATACTCGCATAAAACCAGACATCAAGAGCCACCGCCCCCATAAAAAAAATATGGTCGATATCTTCTATACACCTCCAATCACACGCAGAGACAAGAGACACACCTTTACTTTGAACCCGAACATCCACTGGCAAGCAATCCATCCAAATTTTCCGTAAGCATATAGAGATACGTTTAGGAATAAGCTGGTGCCAGAACCAATCATGTCATGGTAATTCCAGACCTCTTTTTCTCACCACCTCCCAAGCTGTACGAATAGGAAAATTGCCATCAGTGGAAGGTTTCCACACAAACAAATCCAGACCTTGGGTGCCATTAGTAGGTATCTGTAAAATATCCTCAACAACCTCCTCACTAACCAGTTCCCTAAGAATGTCCTCATCCAAAACATTATTGGACCAGCACTCTTGAATACGCAATCTGCTATTAATAACATCTTCAACCCGTATTGAAAGGGGGCCTGATGCCAACCATCTATCAAACCAAAACGAAGCATTACTACCATGCACCAGGACAATCACATTGTCCATAACTTTCTGCAGCATCTTCAAAATCGATCTCCAGAATTTAGAATCAGTCGATCTCACCTTGTAAGTAGAAAAATGGCCATGAAGGTATTTGGCATGAAAAAAATCAGACCAAAGATTGTTGGAAGACAAAATACAAAAGGCAAACTTCATATGAAGTGATTTTTTAACCACTTTACGATCTCTCACGCCCAACCCTCCTTCTTTAGTAGGCAAACAAATCTTACTCCACGACCTCCAATGATATTTTCTTTTGCCATCAGTCTCTCCCCAAAAACAACTAGCTAACAAAGCATGAAAACGAGACAATGATATGGAAGGCACACTCATCACAGACAATAAGTGGATAGGCATACTATTTAAAACATGCTTGACTAAGATCAATCTGCCACCCGACGATATCAGTTTAAACTTCCAACCGGCAACTTTTTTCCTGACTTTATCAATTAACGATTCAAAATCCTGGGTTGTCAATCTACCGGAAACCAATGGCACACCCAGATAGGTAATAGGAAACTTACCTTCCCTAAAGCCCGTAAGACTCAACAAACTCCTCTTCTTTGATATCGAGATCAATTTAGAGGGGAATAGAGCATATTTGTCCCTACTAATTTGTTGACCAGACCACTTCTCATATATATCAAGAGTATGCATCAAATTTGTAATAGACCTCTTACCCCCATTAGCAAAAATAAAAATGTCATCAGCATAAAGTAAATGAGAAACCAAAGGAGCACCAATAAGATGACTAAATTTACCAATCCAACCTTCCTCAAAATTTTTCCAGAGAAGCCTCGTCAACACTTCTTCCATGAGGATGAATAGATACGGAGAAATAGGATCCCCTTGATGTAGTCCCCTAGCAAACTGAAAATAACCTTTAAATGTACCATGTACCATTCATCACAACAGAAAACCACTGAGACTGCACACAATTAGCAATAATCTGGAAAACATTTTCAGAGAAACCAAAAGCTCGGATCACATTCATTAAGAAAACTCAATTCACCCTATCATGCACCTTAGCCATATCAAGTTTTATCAAAGCATTACCACCAATAGTTTTTTTATGCAGCGACTGAACCATCTCCTGAGCAAGAGATATAACAAATACAAAGTTGTTGAAATACAAATGTCTTAGTTGAGACCTTTTATCAAACACTTTCTCTGCCTCTTTATGGTACCAGAGCAGTAAAAAGGACCCACGTCCATTTCAACTGTAGCTCCTCACAATGGAAGCCGACAAATCAACCCCCACTGTAAGTCCCACCATTATCAATTCAGCTTCCCATTTCATCACCTTGAAGCTTTCCATAGACAATTATTTGATATGGAAAGCTCAAATTCTTCCATTCCTCAAAGGCCATCAACTCTTTGGGTATATTGGCGGCTCGATTCCAATGCTTTCTCCAACTATAGATGGCAACAGCAACCCCAATTACATTAAATGGGTGTTGTAAGACCAACTCATAATTTCTGCCATATATTCTTCCCTCACTGACATGGTCTTAGCACAGGTGCTTAAATGCACCACCTCCCGCAAGGTATGGAATACTCTTCACAGTTTATTCTCAGCACAAATCTCAACTCATATCATGCAAACTTAGTATCAGCTGGCCACACTTAAGAAAAGTTCTAAATCCATAATTGGATACTATCATAAAGCTAAGTCCCTAGTAGTGTCCCTTGGTATAACTGGCCAACTCCTCTCCTCTTCAGAGTTTATAATTTGCCTTCTAGCTGGTTTAGGCACTGATTATGAATCTCTTATTACTTATATCACCACTCGCCCAGAACCATTGTCTTCTTCACAAGTCTATAGCTATCTCCTTAATCATGAGTCATGGCTTGCTCATCAAACCCAGTCTCTACTATCGAGTAGCTCTCTTATGGCCCACACCACCACCTTCAAGCCGTCCTTTACTCTTTCCAATCGAGGTCGTGGTCTTCAATGTGGCCATAGCAATGGTCATAATAGCCATTTCTCAAATTCTAGTTTTGGTTCTAACCAATCTAATCCCAGACATGTTTGTCAAGTGTGTCAAAAATCTGGCCATACTGCTTTATCTTGCTACCATCGTTTTAATCAATCTTATCAAGCACCTACACCACCATCTCTTATGACTCACTATACCGCACTTCCAATATCTACGCCCTACTCAAATCACTTGTTTCCAGACATGATAGCTACGAACCATTTCACCTCAGACTTTTCGAATCTCAATTTGGACTCTATTTCATACCAAGGCACTGATCAAGTCAGCAATGGAGATGGCTCATCTCTCCCCATTCAACATACTGGAATTGCACAAATTCATACACCTAATGGAAAATTTCTTCCCCGTAAACTTTTGCATGTTCCTTTAATTACTCGTAATCTGTTGTCGGTTCGTCAATTTTGTTTAGATAATCATGTATGTTGTGAATTTAATTCCTCTGGTTTTCGTGTAAAGGGCCTGCATACTCAGGAGGTACTACTTCAGGGCCCCGTTAGGAATGGCCTCTATGTGCTCCCCACCGACGTCGAGTCTTCTCTTCCCTCCACCACGTCTCCTTCATCTACTGCTCTGATTGGTGAAAGAACACCTCCTCACACATGACATTCACGCCTCGGGCATCCCTTTCCTCGAACCACCTCATACACAATCAACCAATTTCATCTCCCAGTTACATCCAAAACAGCACCTCCACCTTGCTCAGTCTGTGCTCAAGCAAAATCTCATGTTCTACCACACCCATCTTCTACATCCCGTTCACACAAACATTTTGAATTATTGTTTCTTGATGTATGGGGACCGGCGTTTGTGCTCTCCTCTACGAGTCACCGTTTTTATCTTGCTATTGTAGATGACTTTACTATATATGTTTGGTTGTTTCTACTTCATACTAAGTCTAATGTTTCTACTATTGTCTTGGCATTTTTACGTTATGTAAGCAACACTTTCTCTTCTAATATTATCTCTATTCAATCCGATTAGGATGGTGAATTCCAACCTGATATGAACCCGTGGGAATAGAATCCTTTGAACCCACAATCAATTTGAAAACTCCCCAAGAAAGCCAAAATCAAGTCAAGAATGGAAAATCTAGACCCGATGAGAACTCGTTTCAAGAACCTAGATTATATTAAAATCTAGACCCGTTGAAGAACCCGTCTCAAGAACCCAGATTATAAGGAGGAACACCACAAAGGTTGTGATTTACCTTTAATAAGTTCAAGAGTTCAATCAAGAACAAGAGGAGTAAACTCAACTCACAAATATAATTCAATATTGTCTAACCCTTCAAATGAGGCTACAAAGTGTTTTTAAACCCAAACCTAATCAAAACCCTAGCCAAAATAAAGTCCCTTTTACCCAAAATGACCCTTGATGAACAGTGCCTGCTACAGTACGCGTGGCTACATTAATGCTACAGTAAATTCATGAAACCCTAGTTCCTAAAATGTAACTTTCCAAATAAGCCCTTGGCCAAAATACAAGGCCTTCTAAAAAAAACTTAGTTCCTAAGAAATAAGACATGTGGGTCAAGCATCTTTAAGCCCACTTATTCTAAACTAAAAAAATAAATCATTTAATCAAATTGGAAGCCTCCAATAACAATAGGCCATATCTCTAAGTCATGTCTTCCACAGCTTGAATCAAATGGATCAAAACTGGTTCTCCTTCTTTCAAGCCCATCTTGAGTGTTGGGCTATTACTAGCTTCATCCCAAGTGGATTGCACCAATCATTGCATTGCTTCCTTGATCTTCTTGGCCCTTGATCTTGTAATTGGTCAATCTGGAACTTGCAAAGGATCTTTAAGAGTAGGTCCACCTTGGTTCCCATCATTCCCCCTTTCCTCAAAAGGATTCGATCTCGAATCTTTACCTACATCAAAAGGAGAAAGATCAGAAACATTGAAAGTAGCAGAAACATTATACTCACCTGGAAGATCCACTTTATATGCATTGTCATTAATTTTCTCAAGAATTTGGAAAGGTCCATATCCTCGAGGATGCAACTTAGTCCTTCTATGGGCTGAGAATCTTTCTTTGGGCATGTGAACCCAAATCCAATCTCCTGGTTCAAAGATGACAGGCCTTCGCCCTTTATTGGCTTGGGAAGTAACCCTTTCATTCTTTTGGGCAATTTGAAGCCGTACCCTCTCATGAAGTGACTTCACCAACTCCGACTTCTTTTCTCCATCCAAGCTACTCCTGCCATCAACAGGTAAAGGCATCAAATCCAAAGGAGTAAGTGGATTAAATCCATAAACAATTTGAAAATGAGAGTATGAAGTAGTAGTATGCATCGTTCTATTATATGCAAACTCTATAAATGGCAAACAATCCTCCCAAGTTTTTAAATTCTTATGAACAACAGTGCGTAAAAGCTGAGTTAAAGTCCTATTAACTACTTCAATTTGACCATCTGTCTACGGATGACAAGTTGTAGAAAATAAGAGTTTAGTACCCAATTTCCCCCACAACACCTTCCAAAAGTAGCTAAGGAATTTAACATCCCTATAAGAAACAATACTCCTAGGTACACCATGGAGTCGCACTATCTCCCGGAAAAACAAGTCAGCTATGTTTGTGGCATCATCTGTTTTATGGCATGGAATGAAATGTGTCATCTTACTGAATCTATCCACAACCACAAAAATAGAATCTCTACCCCTTTTTGTCCTAGGCAGCCCAAAAAAAAAGTCCATAGATATGTCTATCCATGGCTCACTAGGAACGGGTAAGGGTGTATACAACCCATGTGGCAAAACCTTAGATTTGGCCTTTCTACATGTAATGCACCTTCCACAAATACGATTAACATCTCTCTTCATCTTAGGCCAAAAGAAATGTTCATGCAAAATGTCTAAAGTTTTCTTGACACCAAAGTGTTCCATTAATCCCCCACCATGTGCCTCACGCATAAAACAACTTGGCACACAAAGTTTGTTTTCTTTAAACAAATAACCATCATGCTTGTAAAACTTACCAAATGCCTCCTTATCACATGCCACATACACATTAGAAAAATCATCGTCATCGGCATACATGTCTTTCACATATTCAAACCCAAGTATTTTAGCACTCATAGAAGTACGAAGTACATGCCTCCGGGATAGAGCATCAGTAACAATGTTCTCCTTACCTTGCTTGTAACAGATGACATAGGGAAATGTCTCAATGTATTCCATCCATCTAGCATGTCTTTTATTCAACTTACCTTGACCCTTGAGATGCTTCAATGATTCATGATCGGTGTGGATCACAAATTACCTAGACCACAGGTAATGCTGCCAAGTCTCTAATGCATGAACAAGTGCATAAATCTCTTTGTCATAAGTAAGGTACTTCAGGGATGCCCCACTTAGCTTTTCACTGAAGAAAGCTATGGGCTGCCTATCCTGCATCAAAACGGCTCCAATCTCTATTCCTGAGGCATCACATTCAATCTCAAAAGCTTTGTTAAAATCAGGTAATGCTAACACAGGTGCAGAGCACAACCTTTCTTTAATAGTGGCAAAAGCATTCTCTTGATTAGCCCCCCAATGAAACCCAACATTCTTTTTAATTACCTAAGTGAGTGGTGCAGCAATAGTGCTAAAGTCTTTAACAAAACGCCGATAAAAGCTAGCTAAGCCATGAAAGCTTCTTACGTCAGTGATGCTTTTTGGCGTTAGCCACTCCTTGATAGCCTTAACTTTCTCTTCATACACCTCAATACCCTTTGTACTAACAATATAACCAAGAAAAATAACTTTTTCCATGCAAAAGGCACATTTCTTGAAATTAGCATACAACTTTTCACATCTCAACATATCAAACACATATCTCAAATGCTCAATATGTTCATTTAAGTCCTTGTTGTACACTAAGATATCATTAAAGTACACAACCACAAACGTGCCTATGAATGCATGTAGGACATGGTTCATTAATCTCATGAAAATACTGGGCGCATTTGTAAATCCAAATGGCATAACTAACCATTCATAAAGCCCATACTTAGTCTTAAAAGCAGTTTTCCATTTATCACCCTCTTTCATTCTAATTTGGTGGTACCCACTTTTAAGATCAATTTTACTGAAAATACATGAGCCATGCAATTCATCAAGCATATCATCCAATCTAGGAATGGGATGGCGATACTTTACCGTGATATTGTTGACCGCCCTGCAATCAACGCACATCCTCCACGTCCCATCCTTCTTTGGCACTAGTAGCACTGGTACTACATAAGGGCTCATGTTTTCCCTCACGTACCCCTTGCTCATCAAATCTTCAACTTGCCTCTAAAGCTCATTTGTCTCCTTTGGTTTACTCCTATAGGCTGGTCAGTTTGGAATAGTAGCCCCGGGCACAAAATCAATCTGGTGCTCAATGCCTCTAATCGGTGACAACTCATTTGGCATCTCCTCCGGGAATACATCATCACACTCCGGCAACAAAGAAACAGCCAAACTAAGTAGAGACTGGTTAGTTTCATCAAGAGTAAGATAAGATTCTTTATAGACAAGAAAAATTATAAGGCGATCTGCGAAGAAAGCCCACTTAACCTCACTCTCTTTTGAATAGAAACTCACTTTTGCCTTTCCTTTTCTCTCGACAGACTCTCTTTCTTTTTTCTCTCGTGGTTCCACTCTTTTTTCTTTACTCTTAGCCACCTCTCTACTTTCTTTTTCACTCTTTCTTTTATGCTCATTTTCACTCTCACTCTTTCTTTTTTGCTCAATCACTTTTTCACTCTTTCATTTTTTATCACTCTCATTTTCACTCTTTCTCTTTTGATCACTCTCATTTTCACTCTTTCTTTTTTGAGCAACCTCACTTTTCAATTTCAATTGATCCTCATAGACCTGGCTTGGAGTTAAAGGAGCAAACTTAATTGTTTTGCCCTCCTTTTCAAAGCTGTACATGTTCTTGAACCCATCATGTGTTACTCTCCTATCATACTGCCATGGCCTCCCCAACCAAATATGGCCCGCATGCATAGGCACAACATCACAAAGCACCTCATCCTGATACTTCCCAATAGAAAAAGTAACTAACAGTTGTTTATCCACCCTAACCTCACCACAATCATTCAACCACTGCAATTTGTATGGTCTAGAGTGTTTTAAGGTTGGTAAATTCAATTTCTCAACCAAAGTAGTGCTAGCCACATTAGTACAACTCCCCCCATTAATGATCATACTACATCATCATCACTAACATCAACCAACTTAGGCACCTCATCACTATCATCCTCACTCTCAGTCATCACCTCCCCTTTGTCATGCATAATCATCACTCTCCTATTTGGACGTTGAGAAGCGATGTGCCCTGAACCCAAACACTTAAAATATTTAATATCTCTATTTCGTGAAGGTTAGGATTCTACGTTGGATTTGTTGCTAGTTCCTTCATCTTTTCCCTTAGGTGGTTCAGTCTTTCTCTTTACTTCAACTGGATCATTCCTATCCCACTTTGATTTCCAGGTAGTGCTAGAAACCGAAGTGTACCTTGCTGTCCCTTTTCTCTTTAACTGTCTCTCCACCTTCATAGCCATGTGCATCATGTCCTCTATCTCCACATAATGCTGCAATTCAATTACATTGGCTATGTCTCTATTCAAGCCACTCAAAAATCTAGCCATAGTGGCCTCCCGATCCTCCTCTACATTAGCCCTAATCATCACCACCTCCATCTCCTTATGGTAATCCTCCACACTTCTAGACCCCTGTGTAAGATTTTGTAATTTCTGGTAAAGGTCTCTATAGTAATGGCTAGGTACAAACCTCCGCCTCATGAGAGCTTTCAACTCTCCCCATGTCTCTATAGGCCTCTCATAATTCCTCCTCCTATTGGTCACTAATTAATCCCACCAAATAATAGCATAATCAGTTAACTCAATTATTGCCAACTTCACTTTCTTCTCCTCAGAGTAATTATGACAATCAAACACCAACTCTATTTTTTTCTCCCACTCTGGATAAACCTCAGGGTCAGTTCTACCTTGGAAAGATGGTATTTTCATTTTAATGCTCTCAAGGTCTCTATCTACACCATCCCGACCCATTAGGTTCCCTTCAAGTCCTCTTTCACGCCTAACTCTTCTATGTCTACCCAACCCAACTTCAGAAGCCAAGTCTTCCTCATCCTCACCATCTCCTTCATTCTCATATTCATTTTCAACTCTATGCTCATGTCGCCTCCTATCTCTCCCACCTTGTAGATTTCTAATCGCTGCTTCTTGATGATCCATCATATCCCTCACTTCACCCAACACAAAATTCAACCGCTCAAACTGTTGTTGCATGGCTTGAAACACAAAGGATGAGTTATCTGCTCTCCCCCTTAGTGATGAGCTACTCCGATAAGACATTATAAGGTACTGCACAAAATAATGTTAGTGGTAAAAAAAAACCTCACACACTCCCTTACGTTTTACACTCGGATAATGACACTCCACTCGTGTTTCACTCTTAATTGGCTTTTTCCCGATAATAATCTCACACTCTCCCGCCTTTTACCTCAATAGTTTTCCCACTCAAGTTCTTTAAGAACTCATTGAACTCAATCAAGACAAAGCAACCTTGTTTTATCCCAACTAGTAATTAAGTCCAAGAAACAAGACCAAGAGAAACACGAAAGGAATGAAAAAACAAAACGACACGTGAATCAATGAAATTATACGAATGAAACAGCAACTATAAGACAAGATGCCAACTAGAATATTGTATGCAGCCCCTTTGATGAAAAGGCTCAAGAAAAATTTTGTATTTTTTTTTCTGGGTGATTTTTTTTTTCTTGTCTTTTCACCAACTGATTTGATCACAAACAAAAATAAGCAATTGAGAAAACTCTAACAATAACTGAAATTTCAGCCAACACAAACCCCAGAACAATGAAATTTGGCAGCCCTAAGAATGGTGAAGAACTTTGACAGCCACCTCTTTTTTTTTTGTAATCCTAGAACAATGAAACCCTAGAATTAAAAATAAAGATGCAAGAATTAAAAGATAGAATCAAACCTGATTGGAAACCTTGCTCTGAATACCAAATGATATGAACCCGCGGGAATGGAATCCTTTGAACCCACAATCAATTTGAAAACTCCCCAAGAAAGCCAAAATCAAGTCAAGAATGGAAAATTTAGACCCGATGAGAACTCGTTTCAAGAACCTAGATTATATTAACATCTAAACCCGTTGAAGAACCCGTCTCAAGAACCCAGATTATAAGGAGGAACGCCACAAAGGTTGTAATTTACCTTTGATAAGTTCAAGAGTTCAATCAAGAACAAGAGGAGTAAAATCAACTCACAAATAGAATTCAATATTGTCTAGCCCTTCAAATGAGGCTACAAAGTGTTTTTAAACCCAAACCTAATCAAAACCCTAGCCGAAATAAAGCCCCTTTTACCCAAAATGACCCTTGATGAACAGTGCCAGCTACAGTACGCTTTGCTACAGTAATGCTACAGTAAATCTAAAATGTAACTTTCCAAATAAGCCCTTGGCCAAAATACAAGACCTTCTAAAAAAAAACTTAGTTCCTAAGAAATAAGACATGTGAGCCAAGCATCTTTAAGCTCACTTATTCTAAACTAAAAAAATAAATCATTTAATCAAATTGGAAGCCTCCAATAACAATAGGTCATATCTCTAAGTCATGTCTTACACAACTTGAATCAAATGGATCAAAACTGATTCTCCTTCTTTCAAGCCCATCTTGAGTGTTGGGCTATTGCTGGCTTCATCGCAAGTGGATTGCATCAATCCTTGCATTACTTCCTTGATCTTCTTGGCCCTTGATCTTGTAATTGGCCAATCTAGAACTTGCAAATGATCTTTAAGAGTAGGTCCACCTTGGTTCCGTCATCCCCTTCATAACTTGCTTCAATCCTTTGGCATCTCTCACTGAGTCACTTGTCCCCACTCGCATGTTCAAAATGACAGTATTGAAAGACGCCATCGCCACATTGTTGAGACTAGGCTATTCCTTTTAGCCCATGGCTCAATTCCCACCAAATATTGGACTGAGGCCTTCCAAACCACAGTTTTTCTCATTAATCGCATGCCCACACTAATCCTCAATAACATTTCACATTTTCAATCTCTTTTTGGTCATTCACTTGATTATTCTTTTTTTTGCACTTTTGGCTCTGCATGCTGGCCTAATATGCGCCCTTTTAATTATTATAAATTGGATCTTCGCTCTCAATTTTGTGTCTTCATGGGCTACAACCCAGATCATAAAGGCTATCATTGTCTTCATCTACCAACAGGCTGAACATATATTTCAAGAGATGTACGGTTCAATGAGGCCTTATTTCCCTTTGACATGATATCGGGCTCACCCATCTCACAAGGCCCAACCTCCTCTCTACTTCGGTCTCACCCATCTCCTTTAGTTTTATCCTCTATTGGGCCTCTTTCCACTCCTCATGAGCCTGCAATATCAAGCCCACCCACCTCCACTTCAAGTGTCGATCTCTCCACTTCCTCTTCCCAAACATCTACGCCGTCTTCCTTCCCAAACACAAACCCTAGTCTGTCGCCCCTCCTCTCCTCGTCATCTTTAACCCTCGCGTCCCTTCCTTCTCGGCCCTCCACGAGTCATCCCATGGTCACTCGGTCCAAAACTAATGTCCATTGTATTCTTCTCAGAACTGATGGCACGATCTCGTGGCCTCCCCCCAAACCTTCCCTCTCTTTCATAGTCACCACCTCAAGTTCCATCCCTGAGGAACCATCCTCCTACATAGAAGCGTCCAAATTCGCAGAGTGGCATGATGCGATGGCCTCTGAGTTTCAGGCCCATCTCCAAGATTGCACCTGGGTTTTAGTTCCTCCCTCATCTATCAGAAATGTTTTAGGTTCCAAGTGGGTGCTTAAGACAAAGAGGCATGCTGATGGAACTCTTGAGCGACGAAATGATCATCTTGTGGCCAAGGGTTTCCATTAGCAGGCTGGCCTGGACTACACAGAAACCTTTAGCCATGTTGTAAAACCTATCACTATCTGTCTCCTACTCTCTCTTGCTGTAAAGAATCAGTGGCCTCTTCATCAACTTGACGTTCAAAATGCCTTCCTACACGGGGACCTGGAGGAGGACATCTACATGCAGAGCCACCCTGGTTTATAAATTCTGACCTACCTACTTATGTTGGCAAACTGAAAAAATCGATTTATGGTCTAAAACCTGCTCCTAAAGCTTGGTTTCCTAAGCTAACTAATAAACTGTCATCATTAGGGTTTCATGGCTCTAGATCTGATTCATCTTTGTTTATTTATTCTAACTCGTCTGATTGCATTTATGTTTTAATATATGTTGACGACATTATTGTAACAAATTCTAATCCATCTCTCATCACTGAGTTTATCAATGCTCTTCAGTCCTCCTTTCCAGTCAAAGACTTGGGTAATTTGCATTATTTCTTAGGAATAGAAGTCTGCCGTAATACTACTCATCCGTTTATGTCACAAACACGGTATATCTCTGAGTTACAAATTTGTACCAACATGCATAACTCCAAACATGTTTCCACCCCCATGTCTGCCTCTGTCAAACTTACTGCCCATGATGGCACATCATTTGACGATCCACAACTCTACCACAGTGTTGTGGCTATTTTTCAGTACCTTGTCTTCACCAAGCCTGACATCTCCTTTGCTGTCAATAGAGTTTGTCAATACATGCATTGTCCCTGACTTCCTCACTGGCAAGCTATCAAAAGGATTCTCTGCTGGCTTCGTCTCATTGCACGTTATAATTTGTATTGTTCCTCATCTTCTTCCTTTACACTTACTACCTTCTCTGATTCTGACTAGGCTGGCTACCCGGATGACCGAAAATCCATAGGAGATTCTTGTGTTTACTTTGGATCTCACTTGGTCTCTAAGGGCTCTAAGAAACAGCCCATCATTGCCAAATCTTCTACTAAGGCTGAATATAAAGCAGCAGCAAACACTACTTGTGAACTCATCTAGTTACAGTCCTTATTAAAGGAACTTGAAATTTTTCTAACTCATCTGCCTACCCTGTGGTGTAATAATATTGGAGCTATGTATTTATCATTGAATCCTGTATTGCATTCTAGAACTAAACACGTTGAACTTTATTAACATTTTGTGAGAGACCGAGTGGCTGCTAAAACACTTCAAGTCTCCTTTGTGTCGAGTAAGGATCAGATTGCTAATATCCTCACCAAGGCACTCTCCACAGCACAGTTCTCTGGTTTACACTCAAGCCTCACCATCCTACCTGTGCCGCTTGAGTCGATAGGGGATATTAAGCCACATGTCTCAGCACATGGTGCTCACACGGACCCTTTTGGAAGAATTACTCAACAACCAGATTTGGGTGCAGCAGTGGCCTAACAAACTCTACACTACAATGGAATATTCTAGAAATACGTTTTTCTGTTTTCTAATTGCCACCTATTGGCTATTGTGATCTATAAATATGCTATGATATTGTACATTGTATTGAGAAGAGATATAACAAATACAAAGCTGTTGAAATACAAATGTCTTGGTTGAGACCTTTTATCAAACACTTTTTCTGCCTCTTTACTTTATAAGTTATTTTACAAAAATGCTCTTCCTTCTAAATATAATTGTATAAAAAAGTTATAAAAAAAAATTGTATGTCTTTCATTTTCTTTTCAAATTATCTGGTAGTCAAGTAGTAAACACTCTAATGTGGCATGATTCTATATTAATATTGTGTTTGATTGCTTTGTCGTTAAGCAAATATTGAAAAACCTGAATGGGGTGTAAAAGAAAATCAAAAAGGTGGTTCAACCATCCAAATCGGTGGATTCAGTCTAGTTTGTAATTGGTTTGGTCCGGTACTGATTCTTTAAAAATTGAAACCGGTTTGATAGCAGTTTTCATAAATATGTTTGAACTGAACCGGACCAGTACATATATATATATATATATATATGATTTTTTTATATAATTCTTTAGATTATATTATCTTTATTATATGTTAAATTGCTAATTAATATAATATTAAATTTTAATATTATTATTCATATTTATTAATTTTATAACATAAAATTAGTATAACATGAATTTTAATCTTAAATATGAAAATCTTAATCTTAACTCATGTAGTGCTATACGTGTAACAGTAAACCAAGAAAAGGGACCAGGTCAAGATGAAATTGGAAAAATTGAAAGTTCTGATTAACTAGTGTACATTAATTAGATTTTAAAATTTATTCAAAATCCGATGGGACCAGATACATCAATTCCTTTAACTTACTCAAAAAGAAAACTTATTTTAAGTGAAGCCAAAGTTATGTTCTCCACGGGCAGATAGAATAAATCAGATTTCGGACACAAATCTTCCTGAAGTAATATTCTAACGTAAAGAATCTTAAAATCTTATGCTAGGATGTTTTGATATTATTTGAGTTTTCTTTTTTTTAATCGTTACTTTCATTTTTCTTTATGCAGGCTGAGGCTTCTACATTTGTGTAAAGTACGATGGAAAAGCATTAATAATAGTTTGAGAAAAGCTTGTATATAGTATACTACTGCGAAAAAAATTATTTTTTTTCACTTAATGATTAAGGAAGTGATTTTAAGTGTATTGATATTTTTTTTTAATTTTTTTTTAAAATTAAATATATTAAAAAAATGTGAATTAAAAAATAAAATAAAAAACTAAAAAATAAGTAGCACTATAAACAAGCGGTGCTACTCAGGCGA
This sequence comes from Juglans mandshurica, assembly GCA_022457165.1. Lineage (NCBI taxonomy): Eukaryota > Viridiplantae > Streptophyta > Magnoliopsida > Fagales > Juglandaceae > Juglans > Juglans mandshurica. The sequence continues at coordinate 39,990,170 of CM039619.1, forward strand.
CAGAGTAGCACTGCTCTAATAGTTTATAAATCAAAGAAGTTGATATCTATTCATGAAGGGTTATATCTATGTAGAGATTCTATAAAAATAAATCTATAAATTGATATAATTTTATATAATACATTAAATTTTCTTATAATAAAAATAATTTTATAATCTAATATACCACGTCAAATTAGATTAATTTATAATATTAATTTATAAAATCTTTTCGTAATTAAATCATTTCTCTATCTAAAATATAATTAAGTTTAATAGAAACCAATCATTAGCACCTCGGGTTTCGTACACTGTATTAGCCTAGCCTCCCCCCATCTCCCAAAAAACTAGTAAATAAATTGGAATATGAGTTCATTGCAGCAATCTGCATCAGTTGTGCAATAGGGTCTAAAGGTATCATCTGGCACGATTGAACTAGTTCTTTTTCTCGCTATGCAAATGCATGCAACATATGAAAAACAGGTGGGATTCTCATGGTTTATGCAATCCAGTACACTCTTAATTCTTTTGTCACATCTTCCTCTTCTTCTCCTGCACAAAATCCTCCTGTTGCTGTTAGGCACTATTCTAGAGCTCGAAAAGCACCCACTTACCTGCAGGATTACCATTGCAAGCTAGCTACTGCTCATGCTATCTCAGATCCTTCATATCAAGGTGTTGATAAGTCAATTGTTCCTCATTCTATCTCTAAATTTCTCTCTTACCAGAAACTATATCCTTCCTATAGATCAATTGCTTTATCTATTTCTACACATTTTGAGCCCAAAACTTTCAAACAAGCTGTCCAACATCTTCATTGGCATGAAGCCATGGCTGCTAAAATAAAAGCCTTAGAGCTCAATCACACTTGGACCCTCACCCTTTTACCTGATGGCAAACAATCTATAGGCTGCAATTGGGTGTATAAAATTAAATACAACTCTGATAGTAGTATTGAAAGATATAAAGCAATGCTAATTGCAAAAGGCTATACACAAATTGAAGGCCTTGACTTCCAAAAAACCCTTTCTCCTATGGCTAAGCTTGTCACAATGAAATATCTTTTAGCTATAGCAACCACTCAAAACTATTTTATACACCAGTCAGATGTGAACAATGCATTTCTTATTATGACTTGGAGAAAGAGGTGTATATGGAAATACCACTTGGTTTTTCCCGCGAGATGAAGCATAAAGTATGCAAACTGAACAAGTTCTTATATGGGCTTAAGCAAGTCTCTCGACAGTGGTTTTCCAAACTATCCTCAGCTCTCACTTCCTATGGCTTCATCCAATCTCAAGCTGATTATTCACATTACATTATTCAAGGCATTTAACCGTACTTTTGATTTATGTGGATGATATCATCGTAGCTGGCAATCATTTTCCTTCTATTACAAACTTAAAATCTTTTCTTGAGCAAAAGTTCAAAATCAAAGATCTTGGAGAGTTAAAATTTTTCCTCAGATCAGAAGTAGCTCAATCTACCAAGTGCATTTTCCTTAATCAGCGCAAATATGCCCTGAATATTCTTGAGGATTCTGGTTTTCTTGGTTCAAAGCCCCTCAAATTTCCCATACAACAAAATTTGAGGTTTAGCAAGGAAGATGGTCTTCTTTTACAAGATGATTCTTCATATCGTAGACTTATTGGCCAATTGATTTACTTGACTATTACTAGGCCTAACTTGGCCTACTCAGTTCAAGTCCTCGGCCAATTTATGGATAAGTCTCGACAACCCCATTTAGATGTTGTTCATCGCATCTTAAGATATATCAAGTCCACTCTTGGCCAAGGTTTATTATTTCCAGCAACCAACACTCTCCATCTCAGGGCCTTCACAGATTCGGATTGGGTTGGCTACACCAACTCGATGCTCTGTAACATGCTATTTGATCTTTCTTTGTGACGCTCTTATTTCTTAGAAGTCCACAAAGTAGCAAACTTTCTCTCGATCTTCAGCAGAAGCCGAATACAGGATCATGGCATCAGCCACATGTGAGATCACTTGACTCCTCTCTATTCTTCAAGATCTACATATCTCTCATCCACAATCTGCTTTGTGACAACCAAGAAGCACTTCATATTGTTGTTAATCCAGTATTTCATGAAAGAGCCAAGAATATTGAGATCGACTGTCACCTTGTTCGAGAAAAATTACAAGTTGGAATCATCAAACCTCTTCATGTCTCTAGTTCTCATCAACTTAATGACATTTTGACAAAGCCTCTTGGTGCAGCACAATTTCATTTTCTTTTACACAAGATGGGTGTTGCTGATTTGTACACTCCATCTTTAGGGGGGGGGGGGGGGGGTATTAGTTTACATTAGTTTATATAAGTAATGAAACATGTTTCGTATTATGTGATGCTATTTTACTAGCATATATATACTACTTGTCAAAAGACATGCCCTAGAGTTTTCCCTTCTTTTGGCCATGGCAGTCCAGATCTTGTCATTCATAATATTGTGTGCATGATGAGGTCTTGGTCTGCTGCTGCAAGCTTGCTTGCATGTAAGATACATTGGCAAGCTTGTCGTGGGGCGAGATCCATCAGTAAGCTCATTGCAAGCGGACTACCTATCCCACCATAGATGGTAAAAAGTGCACCGGTGTATATTATTGCGCGTTGTTGTGGAGTTGTGGTTTATGGATTAGAGCTCTCAGTTTGGTTGGCCAAATGCCTTCGTAAAGGTGTACCTTGTGTCCTCGAGTTAAAACTTAAAAGCAAGCAATAAATTTAATAAAAGGAAAACAGACAAATCAATTTCAGTTTCCTTCGTATATTTTGACTCAAGGTTTTATTTCTAAGTCACATAACTTTTTTATCTAGATTGTACTAGCTCATTTCCATAGACGGTCTCAAATTACATTAGACAACGGAAAGCCAATAGTAGACGATGATTGTTGTGCTCATCTATGAAAACAACAATAAAATAAATGCATAAAATAGAAACAAAATGAGACATTAAATAGTTTGACATTAAGGCATAAGTCTATAGGTTATGACCGGTGAAATCCGCTATGAGATTTTGTACAAGCTCTCATACTCTTTCAAGCTCCCTAATAAGGTGATAATGGAGGAGTGGTGTCATTTAAAGAAATTTACATCACACATCATTCACGTGGTATAATTTGATTTGTAAGATTTAAATTTTAAAATTTATCTTCCAAATCAAATTATGCCACATGGATTATGTGTGTTATAAATGACTTCTAATAAAATTATTCATGGAGGAGAGAAAGGAAGAAATAATGAAAAGTTCCAGGTGTAGAATTGAATCCCCTTTTTACGAAAGTTCCATTTTTTTTCCGGTTTCCCTCTCTTTTTTAAGTCTTCTCTTTTATCAACTTTTAGTTACTTCCCCTTAGCCTTGTGCAACTGTCAAATCACAGTTTTATGAATTACCATTTCTCTTTTCTTTTAGGGAGGTATTCAAATTATTATTGGATGAGCTTACTTCATTTCTACCAGTATATCCCAAATAGGAGTGGGGAGCAAGTCACCCATACCCTCCCCACTGGCGATCCGCTAGTCTCGCCATGGGATGGGTGTGCAAGTTCTGAGTAGGGTACCCACACTGAGTTTTTAGCCTGCTAGCTAGTATGCCCAGCATTTAAGCAAAAACAAAACTCTAGGTTTCAACTCTCTCACTCTCCTCTCTTCTCCCAGCGCCTCCAGCTCCAAGTCTATCATTTTCTCTTCTCCCAACCATCTTCTTCCCATGTGGGCATGCTCGTCTTATTCGTTTTCTTTTATTTCTCTAATACTTTTTATCCTCCTCCTCCTCCTTCTTCTTGTTTTTCTCTTTGTTTGGACAAAATATGCAGTCATGGCTACAGGTCACTCGAGCTAGATACTAGTGGCCATGTTCACCCGTATCTCAAGTCAAATCTATGTTGTGAGGATCACGCCAGCATAATATGGCAAACCACCTTCGAAGGTCAAAGGGAAGGCAAACAAACGAGTCTTTCCCAGGCAAGTGGAAGGCAAAGATGATCTTCCCTCATTACTTTGGAAAAAATGAGGATGCAAGGTCTACAAATTTCAACTAGTCCAAAGAAGGGACAGGCGGCACCATATAGAAAACCTGACAGACACATCTCAACATAGTGTGTAACAAAAGATTTTTCATCTTGTGTTGGCGAAGCACGAAAGCGAGAAAAGCTGGTGCAGAAGGTGAGAAAGAGAAGGTGAAGAGGCTAGTAGCTTGGACGAAGGCCAAGGTACAAGCCTAAGGCACGCAACGATCAAGGACAAGACTCATGCGGATGTACGAGCTTTTCAGGATAACACGAAATCGCTCAAAGTGCAGCATTGCCATACACAAAAGCCCACACTCCATCTTAAAGGTCACATCTGGGGTGGGTCTGCAAGAAAAAAGCTACGGCTCTGAAGGCCATATCGTCTAAAACTAGAAGTATGGTCTACCACCACGTGGAAGGCTCGTATGTGGGGAAGGACTCCGGATTGGATGCAAGGCAAGACACAGAGACGTGCATGCCTTGTCCCGTCAGTTTGTCTCTGTCATCATACATATGGACGATTGAGACTAAAGGGCTCATATTCGGGCACAGCAAAAGTCAGAAGGACACCTGACGATCCCACCCTATAAATGACTTAAGATAAAAGTTAAACACTTTTGAGATCGTAAAGTGTTGGACATTCTTTGGAACTAGAACCTTAAAAGAAAGCAAGTGACTTCAAGGGTACAACAAGAGAAGAGGAAGAGCAACGCTAGTGCCGTCGTAGTATTTTTCAGGTAGGTTATCTTTTAGGACAGCGCTAAGAAATTGGGGGTAAATGTTGTAGGTATGTCTTAGGATTTGCATTGCATATTCTATAACATTTCCCTTTCTGTCAATGAAATAATAAATATTTTCATTTATTATCTTTACATCATGATTTTGAGATCTTGATTTGAGATGTGAATGGTTCAGACTAGTGATGTGGTGATTTTTGGTGTGTGTGAGTCTTACCGTGTGTCAATCTTCATCGATGGGTTGAGGATTCCCCAAGCTATTCCTATGACACGGTGCCACGAGTTTCATACGAGAAGGAGAATTTCTTGTGATGATTGGGGTGAAACGTTTTCCTATTGGTCTCACTTAATAGACAAGAAGGAGAATACCTTGGACGTATCATGTATGGTGTCTTAGAGTTGGCTGGCCGAGTAGACGTGTCCTTGATGCAACATGCATATTTCGGTGTGTGTTGGTTGATTTGAAACAGGCGACTCAACTTGCACATTGGTCAGGTAAGAGTGATTCCCCGAGTCGTAAGGTGAAGTGATTTCCCCTGCTTGACATTTTATCTAATAAGATGCTATATGATTTGATACGATGAGTTTTACATGCTTGATAAGAGGGTGATTCATCGCCACACACAAATATGTGTTCATAGATCTTTTATATAAAAGTGTGCACCACATCATCACGTACATTGTCTCTCATTAGCAATTTTTTCATAACTGTTTAACTTACCTATGGTTTCGATTATCCGAACCATAGACTCTAATGTAAAGGTAGACCCTACTAAAGATACCCAAAGAAGAATAATCAACATCGCCCGCGCAATAGATACAGAGTCATGTCTCCGTTATTAGTAATTGTATTGTTTTTTTGGTGTTGTATTATTTAGGCCGACGACCAAATATGTTCAATTGGTTGTATTTGGATATAGGGAACAAATAAATGGTTCTGTATATTATTATTTGGGACACGAAGTGACATGTGGATATTTGGGTGATTAATGAATTAACTTATTTACGGTTTAAACTCTAGTACAAATAGTGTTTAGTCCCCTACTAAACCTTTACTTCTTCTGTTGCAGTTTAAACATTTATTTACTTATATCTACACTTCCTTATGAACATTGTACACCTATCTTTAATCTAAATCTTGGGTGTGGCCGACCAGTTGACACCTTTGGCATCACGAATCCTCCTTAGAAGAACGAGGCTCCACATATGTTTTCTTTGGTTTTTTGGTGGTATCGGCTTAGATATGTATTTTCAAGCTAGATTTATGTTTTGTGGTATGAGTTTCATTTTTTTATATAGATTTTGGTTAGATGTTTGTTTTGATGTTGATTTTGGCCAAATTTACAGGTAAAAGGGATAAGAAAATCCATCCACCCAGTCAACAGGGAAGAACGGACCAAATAAGAGGATGGGGGTGGGGTATAAGAAGGGATGCCGCATATCTGTATAGGACAGGTAGTAGGCCTAATCCCAAAATTGAAAACTCATGAACTTTTAGGAAAATTATATCTAATATAAATGTAAAAAGGTAATTACAAATTTCTTATAGATAGAGACTCAATACACCATACACAACATACATATAACCACTATCTAATATCTTAGAAAATTTTTATTTATAAGTTGGTATAGATAATACATTTAGTAAAATATTTAAATGACATTATTTAATTTAAAAAATTAAATTAAAAATTAAATCTTGCAATTTAAATTATGTAGATTGTATACTCTATATATCAATTTAAAAATGAAATAACTCGATTTGTTATCCAAAAGGTATGAACGGATTGGAATTTCATTTTTGAAAAAAAAAAAAAAAAAAGGTCAAAAATCAACAAAATGAAAGCACGAAAATTGACCCGAACCAATAACTAGGGCAATGCATGCAGATGCGACCATGCAGGCACAGTTTTCCTTGTACCCAAAACTCGTGACAAATGAAATCCAACGGCAGCAGCTGGAAGTTTTCTCCGTGACTTTTGTTTTGGGTTTTTTTTTTTTTTGAAACGGCGTTGTGTGCGAGAGAGAAATGACTTTCAATCTTTAACCTTTGACTTTTTGCAGAGGGGTTAGGGTCCCACATCGGAAGCGGCCAAGGGCATGTCCCACCAAGCACGTGAACGTCGTGTTCTACTTCCTTCTAACATGACAAATATCTACCACCCGCACACCACCCGCAATAACTCCTCTTTTTGACCATTATATCCACCTACATAATTCCAGAAATGGAGGGTATAATTGGAACTTAAATAAACGACAACGTGACTTTTGGCTTTCACGTGGGACCTAACTTATTATAGCTCAGCTTCTGTGCTGCATGTGACTCAAAGAGAGCTAATCCAATTTCACAGAGAGAAAATATAAATAGTAGTTTACTGTATATAACAGCCGCCGCGACCTAATACATTGGGTGAAAAAAAAATAAATTTACCTGTGATGTGCTGCGGCTTCCGGCTGCACTCCAGCATCTCTCTATCAGAAATGCTAAATATCTCAAAGACGTGTCTCGATGTGACTTGAAACTTTTTTTTTATTTAGTAATTAAAAAAATATTTTTTAATAATATTATAAATTTTTTATTTTTTTTATAAATATTTATGATGATTAAAAAAATATATAAAATAAAAAAAAATTTACCTGTTCGAAACACTTTCATACTACATCTCTGGGGAGAGCTAACACTACACATACTAAAAGATACAATGCCCATACTTGACCGACATCGCTGAGCAAAAAATTTTTTATTTTTTTTATTTAGTAATTTTAGGTGTATTAATATATTTTTTTAATTTTTTAAAAATATTTAAATATATTAAAAAGTAAAAATAAAATAAAAAAATAAATAACTAACGGTATAAAGGAATAGTGAGTAGCACCGCTCTATTAAATTATTAGATACAATTTATTATATCTCACTTGTAAATCTATTATTTAATACCACGTCATGAAATGATAAAAAAATAGATGATGAATAAAATTTTCTTATTATACATATGCAATTAATAAAATATTATAATTATATTGATCAATTTAAAATAAATTATAAATTAATTGTAAATGAAAAATATTATAATTATATTGATCGATTAAAAATAAATTATAAAATAATTGTAAATGAATTGTAGGTATATGATTAGTTAATTTTTAATTAAATCTTTCATTCCTCTCTCTTTTAAGAATTTTAGTTCTACGTCTTGCCACCTTAATTTATAAATAATAAATAATTCAAATATAAAAATTCAGAAGCATTTTCCTTTATGTTTCTATTAAGAAAATTGCTTAATCTACAAAGTGATTTTACATAAAAGTAATTTATAAGTTGAATTCGCTTAATATATATGAGATTGTAAAATATTTTTTAATATGTTTTTATCATCAAACTAAATTAAATTAATTTATAAATTTGTTTTATAAAAATATTTTATAAATCTAAAACTCCTGTTTTGTCAAGAGCGTAGAATTGTCAATTTGGAGCATAGGTCCGTTTGAATGTTGAGCTGATTTGAGATGATTTTAGTTCTTTATAAATAGTAATAAGTTGAGATGGTAGAACGAGTTTTGTAGAGTTCACATAAGATCAGTTTATAAGTGTTTGGATGTTAAGATAAATTTAAATGTATTTATGAGAAGTTAAAAAAGATTATGAATTTCACGTCTAAAGAGGTGTTGAGTTGAAAAATAATGTGAGTCATACGTGTAAAAAAAATTAAGTTCATATAAGTTTAATAATTCGATGATTGAGTATTTGAATATTAAATTTACCTTAAAATTAGACAGTTCAGTTCAAGTTGGGAATTGTTTCCTTGGGAGTATACGGCGAGATGGTTTTACCACGTTGTCCAGAAAATGTCGAAAATGCCCATTTGCATAGAAATGGAAAACATGTGATACTCATAACTCACCTGCCTATTTTGGTTCCCTCTCACGCTATCTCCTTTGTGCTTTTTATTTTTTTTTTTAAAAGAGAATGTGATAATTTTATTAATGATAAAGGTATATAAAACGATGGACAGTGGACCCAACACTCATACCTGATAAGTCAGTATATAACAAAAATAATGAAACATAAATGAAAAACGACTCCAATTAAATTAATAATAAATGATATTTAAAGTCTCATTGTACAAATCTCCTGCAATAGTTTAAAAAAAAATAACTAAATATGGAATCTATATAAAAAAATATTTTTTAATGGTGGATCTCATCATTCTTGAAATGAAGTATACATGGCTTGCACATCCTAGGACTGTAGTAGATCCATATTCTTGTGGGATCAAAGTTTTTCAATTTTTCTAAATTTATTATTAGACATAATTTCTGAGATTTTGATAAATTTGTCTCCATGCAATTTAAAATAATAGTTGAAATTATGGGTGATAATATGTGACACGTGAACCTAACACAAAGAAGACACAAAATTAGCAAGTTTGAATTTAATATTAATGGATTTGAGTTAAAACAGGTTGACCTATTAAGACACGATTAATAAACGAATCAATAACAGATCAACCCGCTTAAATCTGAAATCAACACACAATAACCCGTTTAAATTTTATATCAAAATTACAATTTTATTATTAAAATTGTAATATTGTTATTTCTCAATATGCTTATGTTTTTATTATTAGGATTGTAATTATGGATTCATGCTCATATTTGTTATTATATGGTTTATAATATTGGTTTTATTATAAGTTAAAATTTGAAAAGTATTGATAGTTTTTCTTAGTAAATTGTCTTGTTATTATTATTACTTAGATATTGTGGCTATTAATAAATATAGATTGTAACTTTTATGTGAAATTATGTTAATCAAGTTAAATGTGTTCTGTGTGTTAGTTCAACTACCTACATAAAATCAGTTGAAATGTGTTATGTCGTATTGACATAGTTCTAATTAATTATTAAATGGATTAAAACAGGTGACATGATACGACTCTTTATTTAAATGAGTCGGATTACAGTTTAAAAGTTTGACACGTTTAACTTAATAAGTCAGGTTTGAGTTGACCCATATAGTCGAATACCCTTAACTTGACAAGACCCGCAAACATAAATTACCACCTCTAATAGAAATTCATTTTGGTACTTGTTGAATTTAACTATATTTTAACAAAATTAAAATTTATTACCATCGATTTTTATTCTAAGATTTTAAAAACTGCTTGCGAGGGTTATATAATACAGCGGCCCAGCGGGATGATGAGGGCACGAATTTATAGTTTTAGCATCTCTTATTGAGAAATGCAAAAAGCTATTCTATTATTGAGAAATGATATTCCATTATCTCATTAGGTTAATGTGACAGAATCTCGAACTATTTAGATCCATCCTTATTAAGCATGATAAACCCACAATCAATGTTTGGAGGTAGTCAAAAGTCTGTAATCTGATTGACATAACTCTAAACTTCTAAAAATGAGGTTTGTAGTTCGAAACAACCTCCCAATTCAAATTTAAAAAAAAAAAAATAGAGGTAAGAGTTTCTTTAAAATTATTTCAACTCATCTCAACTTATCATTACAATATTTTCAAATTCTAACACAAAATATAATAAGCAATTCAACTTTTTCAAATTCTAAAATAATAATAACATTCTAATAATATTTTATCATCTCAACTCAACTCAACATCCAAACACAGCCTTAAAACTTCAATAATTTTTTTTTTTGGTTGAAAAAAGTTGTAAGCAAGATTATAGTCGTTTGTAAAAGCGGCGTGATCCATTATAAATATAAATTGAGAAAGTGTTTTAAATGTGTTTCTACTGTAAGTTGAAAAATGGTACTGCGGCTCATTAATATATGTTGTTTTTGTGAAGGACTTTTGTTGAATGTTGTGAAAATTGTTTTAGTTTTTATTTGTTATGAAAATGAATCTAAGGTGTTTTAAAAATTAATCTTTTAAATTCTTACTGTGTAAACATGTTTGGACTGAGAGTAGTATTAAGAAATTCTTACTACCAATCATGGCATTAATAGATACGGTTTCCTCGCATGCATCGATATTAGAAAATGAGTACAAGAACGACTATTCTCCTTGTGAATCATACTACTGACATAACTATATTTAATAATGTGATTGATAAAATAGTAAAAATTAGATGTGCAGTCACTTTTATATATTTTTTTTTATACACTTTACTAATGTGATTGATTATGTCATTTTTTTAATATAAAATAACTATTTTAATTAATCGCAATGAATATATAAAAATAATTGAATGTATCGGAACTTTTATTATTTCCCAAACTGTCAAACTACCCCACCCGGGGAAGGAGTAAAGAAGAAATTAGAAAAACGACGCGGTTTTATGAAATACGGACACACGCCGAACACGTTACACCAAATTTATTTTCTTTAGAGAGAGAGAGAGAGAGGGAGGGGAAGTTAAATGCACATCACGTGCTTCCTAACAGTACAGTACATAACGCAGACACCTAGGTAGCTACGTGCTGTTCACGAGCATTGTCACTGTTTTTTTAGCGCTCCCTTTGTCTCTGCTCTCTCTCTCACACAATCTAGCTGTCTTTTTTTTGGGGAGGTGGGGTTAATAAAATTTATTTATTTATTAAATTTAATAACATTTATTACTACTTTATCTCTGGAGTTTGTTCGATGCAATCGAGGATACGTGAGTAGGCGAAACGCGTGAATAATGGGCCACGGCGGTTAACACACGTGGCGCGCGCATGCTGTGTTAAACGTGTTTCTTCTGCATTTGGTTTGGTTGATGGAGCCGCCCAAAACGCGTGATGGACGACGAGCCCAGTGCGTGATCTAATTAATTATTAATTATTGCATACGCCACACTATGGAAACGAATATCCATTCTTTAATTCACACTAAATTAATTGAGTATTCACTTTCTACTTTTTTTTTTTTTTAGTTAATTCTACATAAATCGTGAAATATGTAAATATTAAATAATTATTTTAAAAAAAATAATATCTATTACTAAAAATTTAATTTTTTTATATAAATCTCATATTTAATTTATTTATTTTTAAATAATTACGCGATCATCGTAGAATCTACTACTATAAATATGCTCAATCTATTATTCCATCTATATGCAAATCTCCCGTAAATAGGCAATCTGCAAATACGATATGGGCAGTGAGAAGGTTGGCAATTGTATTTAGATAGTGAGTTATTTTCAAATATTTTGTAAATAATAGTAAAAAAAAAAAAAAAAAATATTAGATATTAATAAATAGTAGTGAAAAGTAAGTAAAAATTAATAACAAAATAATAAATAGTAATAAAATATTCTAAAAATACTTAAAAATATCTGATTATCCAAACTAATAAAATCTTGTTCTTAAATAACTTGTTCACTTGTCTATATTTTTTAATCTCAAGATATACATATTTATTTTAAAAATGTGGAAATTAAATGGAAATCAAGATGGGATATTTCATGTCCAGCCTCCTCCTCTAAACAGTGCCACCATCTCCATCAACATCTGGCAAGTAATTTTTTGGTTTGTGTTTGTGTTTTTTTATTTCTTTTTTGGTCCTCTCTTAGGTGTTATTTTTACTCCATTTTCTTTTTTCTCATTCTTTTTGGGTTGATTTTAGTTTACCTTAATGGTCTCTCTTTTGTTGATTTTATTGAGCCTTTTCTTCTATGTTTTGTTGATTTTATGGCTTACTTCTTGACGTAATGCCACTATGTGATACCATGTGATTTATTAAAAAATAAATAAATAACACAAACATGAAAGAGATAATCCCTTTTTATATTTTCGACTATTCTTTGATTTAACTATATTTTTTTTATTTTTAATAAACTACATGAAATTACGTGTTGGTGTCATCTCGAAAGGGTCATCTGAACATTAAATTTTAGATGGTCCAGTAGTAATAATTTTTTAATAATGCAATATGTAGTTTTAATATTTGTAAAGCGTCACTTTGAAAAAGTGGAACACATTATAAAAAAAAATCGGTTTCATCTAATATATATATATATATATTTATATATATGCACGCGCGCTCTAACATAGACGAAATTTAGAGCAAAATACAAGGTGCAAATTGAATACCTTCAATTGAAATTACATTTCTAACCATCATACGAGGAGGGGATAGATCATTTGCTACTTTGAGAGCTTTCCCATGGAATCACTTGCAACTCTTTTTTTTTTATTTTTAATTTTATTTTATTTTATTGTCTTTATTTGTTTCCTTTGATTCCACTCTATTGGTCTCTTCATCACAGCTCTAAACACCCCTTTAATCTTTATTAAGCTTTCAAACCTCAAACCTAAGAGATTTGATTTCTTTTACTTTTTATGATTTCCTAGGACTTTCTTTTTCGTGTAGCTTTCAACACGATGATGCCACTCAACAAAGCATACACACAAATGGCTTAGTATCGTTAATTTTGCTCCATCTTTGGACCCACCTCGGTCAACCTCGTTTTAATAAGAAAATAAATATAAATAAAAAAATACTCTATTCTAAAGAGTTAAAACAGGATTAGTTTGTAGGGAATTCTTTTTTCTCAAGGCGATGGTGAAAGTTTTGAAATGTTGGGAAATTTAATTTTTTTCTTAAAAAAAAAAAAGGAAAGGGAAATTGATGGCTTCAAGATTGCATACATGAGTCTCTTTATTAAAAAAAAGAAAAATTCTAAACATAAGTTTTATATTTCTACACATTACTTAAAAATATGAAATATGAAGATAAAAAGATAAAATTACATATTTTTAAGTGGCGTGCAGAATATGAGACTTCTATGTAGTATGACTCTAAAGAAATTATTAGATACTTTCGAAATATAGACATCCTATGTCTATCATTACAAATTAATTATATAATATATTATAATAAGATGGGAATACCACGCCATCAATGCTCCAAAAAATCTAAGAATTTATATTATAATAAAGATTTAATATTTATAATTAAATCAGAAAAACACTAATGAAATTTCCTAATTAAAATCAATATATACATATTGTGTGTGATTTAGGAAAATAAATAAATAAATGTGGTAAAGTTTAAAAAGTCCGAAATCCTTTACAAGCGAGAGTCACATGTTGCTCTATTCCCATGTGTTGGAAGGTACCGTCTCCGCGTGCCCCCGTTCCTTAAAGTCACACCACGGAAATAATCGCCTGTGGTTCAGTGCAGAGCAGAGCAGTACAGTAATAAGTATTTTCAGGTGTTTCCCATTTCCACTTTGTCTGTGTGACCGTGTCTGTGTCTCTCGGCAGCAAACAAACAAAACCGTAAACACAACCTCCTTGCCGACTACTTGTAATATTTCCTTAACCTCAAACCATCTAACTATGGTTAATGTCTGACCATGGTTACATTCTTCGAAATTTAAAAAAATTAAAATTAAAATTAAAAAAAAAAAACATGAAAAACCCCACCCCCCTTATTTGTTTCTCAGGCACACAGTCTGACCTTCGCTTTGCTAGAAAGAGAGAGAGGGAGGGGCTTTTGCTTTCGTTGTTGTTTGTGAACTAACTGCCTGTTTGTATTTCCCGGAGAGTTTTTCTTATCTTCCCTAAAATTGAACGAACTTCCTCTTTCCTGGGAATGTTTAGACTGTTACCTGTGACTATTATTTACTCTGCTGTCTTATCCAACCGTCGCTTCGTGATCCCATTTCGCTAGCCAAAACCGGTGGGTACTCTCTCTCTATTCGTCTATTTTTCTGGCTCAATTTTGGTTGGTTTGTTTTGTTTTTCTTTTTTTCTGGGTTTTCCTTGTATCTTGGATTTGGAGCTTCTGAGATCTGAATTTGTTGTTATGGTATTAAGAAAATTATGTGCTGTTTAACGTGTAGGATTTGAGCATAGTGCTAAAAAAATCCGGATTTTATATCGCTTTAAGGGTTTTTGGGACAGAAATTTGATCTGTGTATTGAAAATTGAAGATTTCTGGTCTGGGGGTAATATAGCTTTGGAGATTTAGAGATGAAGATTGAGGGGGGCTTGGGTGGTGGGTTGTGGAATGATGAGGATAAGACCATGCTTGCGGCGGTTCTGGGCACTCGAGCTTTCGAATACTTGCTGTCGAGCTCGGTTTCGAATGAGAATTTGTTAATGGCTGTGGGGAGTGATGAGCATTTGCAAAACACACTTTCCGATCTCGTGGACTGCCCAAACGCGTCTAATTTTAGCTGGAATTACGCAATCTTTTGGCAGCTTTCAAGGTCCAAGTCGGGGGACTGGGTTTTGGGGTGGGGAGATGGGTCTTGTAGGGAGCCTAGGGAGGGGGAGGAGTCTGAAGCTATGCGTATTCTCAATCTTAGGCTTGAGGATGAGACTCAGCAGAAGATGAGGAAAAGGGTGCTTCAGAATCTGCACAAGTTGTTTGGGGGATCAGACGAGGATAATTATGCCTTAGGGCTGGATCGTGTTACTGATACGGAGATGTTCTTTCTTGCATCGATGTATTTCTCCTTCCCGCAAGGGGAGGGCGGTCCGGGCAAGTGTTTTGCATCTGGGAAGCATGCTTGGTTCTCGGATGCACTGAAGTTGCAGTCCGACTATTGTATCCGGTCGTTCCTTGCTAAATCTGCCGGAATTCAGACCATTGTCTTAGTCCCAATTGAGGTGGGTGTGGTTGAGTTGGGTTCAGTGAGATCTGTGGGTGAAAATCTAGAACTGTTGCAGTCAATAAAATCATCATTCTCAACACATCCTTTACCAGCGGCGAGGGTTAAATCAGTGCCAGCATTTCCGGTGGTGAATGATAAGAAAGATGAAAATGTCCCTTTCACAAATTTGGGGTTGGTGGATAGAGTGGAAGCGGTTCCTAAGATTTTTGGGCAGGATTTGAACTCCGGTTACTTGGGCCGACCCCATCACAGAGAGAAACTTGCTGTCCGAAAGATGGAAGAGAGGCCATGGGAAGTTTCTCCTAACAGGAGTAAGATTGCATATCCCAGCCCACGAAATGGTCTTCATGGTTCAGGTTGGGGACATGTTCGTGGCGGTGGTGTGAAGCAGGGGAACCCAGCAGAAATTTATTGTCAACAGACCCCAAATAACTTGCAAGAGCTTGTTAATGGGGCTCGAGAAGAATTTCGTCTAAATCACTATCAACCACAAAAACAACTGCAAATGCAAATTGATTTTTCAGCAGCCACCTCAAGGCCTTCTGTGATTTCCCGGCCAATTAGTGCTGAATCTGAGCATTCAGATGGTGAAGCCACATGCAAGGAAGAGCGGGCAGGTGTAGCTGACGAAAGGAGACCCAGAAAACGAGGCAGAAAGCCTGCAAATGGAAGAGAAGAGCCGCTCAATCATGTGGAGGCAGAGAGACAGCGACGTGAGAAGTTGAACCAACGGTTCTATGCGTTACGAGCTGTTGTGCCGAATATCTCCAAGATGGATAAAGCTTCCCTGTTGGGAGATGCCATTGCTTACATCAATGAGCTTCAGGCAAAGCTCAAGGGCATGGAAGCAGAGAGGGAGAGAAGTGGGACTAGCTCAAGAGATACATCATCTTTGGAGGCTAATCCAAATGCTGAAAACCCATACCGGACTCCTGATATTGATATTCAAGCTGCCCATGATGAAGTTATTGTCAGGGTGAGCTGTCCTTTAGATTCTCACCCGACATCAAGGGTCATCCAAGCATTCAAAGAGGCACAAGCTACTGTAATTGAGTCAAAAATCACCACAGCAAATGATACTGTGTTTCATACATTTGTAATCAAGTCTCAAGGATCTGAGCAATTGACGAAAGAAAAGTTGATTGCAGTGTTTTCATCCAACTCCTTACAGCCATTGCCATCGGGTGGGTAGCATCAGAATTGGATTTGACATAGTCTATAGGCATAATACTTAGAAGGGAACCAGATTGAAAGCTTCTTCACAGGTTTTGATATACAACAGTGGATGCTATAAGGAAACATGGCACCAGCTAAAGTAGAATAATAACTACCTATTGACCGAGTAGGGCAGCAAATTTTCTGTGATTGTTTATAGTATACATTTTCTGTCATAAGTGAAGCATTCCTGCGAGGTGAATCAAATCTGTGAGTTAAACCGACTCTATTATTGTTGGTTGTTAAGGAGCAGATATGTTCTTCTGTTTTTTTATGCTAGTTTCTCCAATTTATTTTCATTTGCCAAGTTCTTTGGAAAAGCAGACGTTACTTGTAAACTCACTGCTGCTCTTGTCCTATGGAGGATTAAGGGATGTTTTCTGAGATATATGTATTTGATGCATATAAGTTCGAATTTTGGTTTAGGCATTTGTTGCTTTGCTCTTATTGTCTTCTTTTTCCTTTGCAAGCAATGTAATGGTCTACTTTGTTCCCAATTTTGTAAGGCAGTTTAATACTTATGTAATGACATTAATAGTAATTTTTGGTTGAATCTATATTCATAAAATTGTTTTGGTTACATCGCGGGCATGAGAGCTGTTGTATTGTCAAGAAATCCATGCTTCAAACTGTTATCTTTTGGCTGCTATGCCTATTTTGGGGAAATAGAATGTGGCTGAGAGGAGATTTTGGTTGCATATCTGAGTTCCTTTTCCTTGGAATGCATGTGTCATGCTCCTTTCTCTTATTGTTTACTTGGCACTATTTTTTGAGAAATGATATTTGCAGTCGTGAGTGTGCAAGCGTCGTGCAATCGTTTTGAAAAAAGTGAATAAATATGGAACTCATATGAAAAGAAATTAATTTTTTAATAGTGGATCTCACTCTTTTTCAAAGCGACTGCACGACGTTTGCGCATTCCACGACTGTATGTAGCATTACTCCTATTTTTTAAGGGAAAAAAAAGGGGTTCAGTTGCATTCCCCAATAATCTTTTTGTTTTTTTCATTAATTTTTGTATAATATTGTAGTCTTGTGCATCCAAAACAAGAAAAGGGAGTCTCAATTCTCGTACCATAGACTGTTTCTCTCATCATTTCCTACAATTTGCAGCCCTTTCTTGCCAATATAGCTGGAAGCAATGCTTCCAAGGGTCGCAACCTGAACCTATTGGAGTGCTGACATTGACAATGTAACTGAGTATCTTCCTATGGAATGGGAATTTTTTTTTTTTTTTGGGTTGCTTGGATTGATGTGATCTCACTTTCTTTTTGGTTCCTGAGAACTCAATGCCATTAAAAAAAAAAAAAAAAAAAAAACAATGGAAACTGGTAGATTCTTTTAGTTTAATTTGTTTTTAGTGTTGCCTTGGGCAAGCCAAAATGAGGTTGTTTTTGGATGCACATGAAACGGATGGAGGAATAGATTCTCTTAACTCATATCTTCGGCCATCTTTTCAATATATTTCGTTCCAATAAAGGGATTTGAGGCTATAGAAAAGCTGGTGCAACATGTTAAACATACAGCGTCGTCGTTATTTCTTAATCATTAAAAAAATAAAAATATCCGAACAATAATTTTGATAAACATCAGTAATCTTTGATGGGGGTGGCGCACGTCCAATAGACCAATGAATGAGGGATGACAAATATCATGTGGTGCATGTGTTAATGGCTTTAGAAAAAGGTAAAGCTAAGGACGGTGACGAATTGAACCGAAAAAGTATGACAAAACTATCCTTAAAATGGGTCTTTATAGAGGAAACCACAATGACAAAAGAAGCCCGTGTCAAATCCGCGTACACTGAAGTTAAGTGCGCTTTTGTTATATGGTGTGTGTGTAGTCTAAAGCGTGTGGTTGAATCTGAAAGCGATCTTCACTGGCGACCAGCAAAGAAGGAATAAAAAACAAAGGAAAATTCCTTATGAGCTGAAAAATATTTGCCTCTTCAAGACAGTCACGCAATCAACAGCAGATTTTGGTTAGAAAACAAGACCAACTCTGTGGCTGCATCAGCATCGCACGTTGTTGCCGATTCGGCTAATCTTCGTACACGAAAAAGTCAGAAATGATAATAAAAATAGAGAAACGTTTATTTTATTTAATTACTAATATTCTTTTCTTAAATTTTGACTGTATGAAAAATAGGATTTTGATGCTCAATTCTAAGAATAATAATTTTTCTCGTCAGCTACTATTTACTACCCCACACCCCATATCTTATGAATAACACTTCACATACTATGAAAAAAAAAATTGTATGTATGGGATGTGGAGGTGAATAGTGGCTGATGTATAGCATTTTCCTTTAAAGAATGGTGCAAAGTATCAATTTTTTATAGTACGATACAATGTGTCGGGACTCGGTTTCAATAGACTGTAGTGCAAGATGTAAAACATCAAATTTGAAGGTGCAAACAGTATGTATATCTAAAAAATTATTTTTTGTTGTGGACGTGTTTAGCACTCGTTAACACCTCTTGTGAACTTGTACCAGGAAACTCAGAGAAGGCCTGAAGGTATCAAACGTCTCCGATGCGTCAGATGATTGACACAATCCTTAAGTGTTTTCTAGACTTGACTTTCACTTACCTTAGTTGCAAGTTTCCTCTGTTATTTATATAGTTGGGGAGGGTAGGCTAAGGCCTGTGTAACCACCCAAGACTGTTGTTTGAACTCCTCTTTATCATTTTTTTCCTGCCTAGGGTGCTTATCCGAAAGGAATATATATTTAAATTCTCCTGTTATGGTTATATGATCACTTTGTCTGCCAAACACATCGGATGGCTTAGGAGCTTATAGTTATCTTCTAGTTAGGCCGAGTAGGCCTTAATGTATGGGGCCCTCTACATCGGGTCCCTAGGCCTTAGTGGCATGTGGACAAGCCCATTACGAAGAAGGGATAGCGGCACTTCCAATTTCCCCGCGAATTCTCATCACGGGAAGGTGATGGGGCTTCTTCTGTTTTGGTGCTTTGTTACTCGGGCCGTACTCATATGTGCCCATATGTCAAAGGTGTGCACCGTTTCCTCTTCATGTCCTTCCCTATCCTCCTATTGTGCTTGACACATTTCTTCGTTTTGACAACCCCACGGTGCCTTTTGCATAATCAACTCTGTCATCTTCACTCCTTTTCAAACCCTGTTGTTGTGTTGCTCCTTCGATACTGTGATTCTCTTCTCCTCACATCTCCTTCTTTTGATGGCTTTGCGCAAACCTTCCCGATCTACAGCTAGTGACACCAGGTTCTCCCAACCTCACGACTCTCCTCCCCGTGTTGAGGGGTCTAGTACGCGCCATTCCCTTGACTTCGAGGGGACCCAATGGTCTGCGACGACGTCGCATTCCAATTTGGATCTAGTGAGAACCCATTATGGGGCTCCTGATTCCGTATTGCTGAGCTTACCTGAGCCACATCGGGGGGGGGGGGGGGGGGTGGTTGACCCTGCTGGCCTTGCTGCTCAGGTGGCACTATACTTCGTGATATTTCTGATGGGGCTTTGTTTGCCGTTCTGTCTGCCTGTGAGGGATGTGCTCGATTTCTTGGAATTGGCTCCCTCCCAGCTTGTACCCAACATGTGGAGGATACTAATGGTTTGTTGCATGGCCTAGCAATAGGTCTTGGAGCCCACCAATGATGACTATCCAGACCTCATGGCGAGGGAGTTCCTTTCTACCCACGACGTTGGGCGTATAGACGAAAATTTGTGTAGCTTTTGGTCCCGTACTAGTAATCAAGTGGTGCGCTTGGAACGTCTCTATTCCCATGCTAAGGAGTGCCAGAGAAAGTTTTTTTTGTTTTTTGTCTCAGGTACTGGGTGGGAGTTTCCTTTTAGAGAAATTGCTCGTAGTGAGTTTCGTGTTCGGGAAGTGTGGGGCCCTGTCCCTGATGATCATAACTTCGCTATCATCCTTTCTGATTGGGAAGAAGCTTGTTTGCATCTTTTCTATGCCTGAGTATAGCAACATGATAGTTCCACTTGGCCTGACTTTCTTTTGAATTGTGCTAACATCAACAAATTTGTGGTTTTGCCTAATCATACTCATGTCTTTGGCTGCCAATTTCTAGGCACCCTTATTTTTTGGGGGCGCAAGAGGGGGCCTTCGACTTCTGAGACCTAAATAAACCTGGTTCGGTCCCAGGTCCCATTCGTGATGAGGCTGGCCTTTCTGATGAATTGAGTTCTGCTAGGGAAAGGCCTCCTTGGGCCCCGTTGGTCCTTGAGGGAGGTATCTCGGTTTTCCCAATGTCGTCCTTTGCGGATTCTCTTGACAAAATAATGGAAGGCAAAGGTTGACTTGGGGTTGGTGTTGGAGGCTGAATCCTCCCTATTGCCTAACCAGGACGTTGCCCGTTCAACGTCTCCTGCCTTAGAGGATCAGGGTGAGGACTCCGACTCTGATGAAGAGATATACATGACTCTTGATCTTGCTTTTCTAGGAGCCCTTTCAATTGTCCTGACTAACTCTGCTGCTCCTTTCGACGAGCTTAGCGAGGCTTCCTTGGCGCTGAGCGAAGAATCCTTTCAAGAGATCTCCTCGATTGATCCTGCCTGCTTGGCTGCCCCTTCCACGGCTTTAGGCGGAGGCACACCAGAAATTCCCTTCATTTTTCCATAATTCCTCCATGAAGAGCCTCATGGTATGAATTTCAGTGGGGGCCGTGTATTTACCCCTCCTCGGCGTCCTCGCCCTTTAGCACTTTGCCAACGGGGGGAGAAGTTCCTTCGCTTGTGCTCCCGAGCACATTACCTTCTAGAGACTGTCCTTTGGGTTTGGTCAAGCAGAGGCGGGATGATGCCTTTGTTGCCCCCGATTCTCCTCGTCACCCCTGCTCGAGCTCTACTTCGATGAGGGGCATAGGCGAGATAGGTGGTTTTCTGCCTTTTTACGGGGGTACTTCTGATGCCTTGGTTCTGCTTGGCCCCTTGGGCTCTCACTCCACTGACCCCACCCAACGAGGCGAGGGACGCATGGAGGAGGCTATCTGGGCCAAGGTGCACAAGCTCTAAGGTTTTCTATCATTGGTGAGTTACTCTTTTAACTTTTCATTTCTTATCGCTTTGCGATTTATGACTTACTTTGTTGTACAAGAGGTTGATCACTTGGCTTCCTGGATACTGGATAGCCAGATTGATTTGGAAGAGGAGAACCAGTCGATACGATCCTTTAAGGCTCGGGCACATCGTGCTGTTCTGGCTGCTCAGGCTCACAAGGAAGAGATGCTGAGGAACTTGTCCCTGTCAGACTCTTAATTTCATTCATTGGAGGATCAGATATCCTACTTTCAGGAGGAGACATACGTTGTTCAACGCGATTTGCGGATATCTTAGGAGGAGGTGACACGGTGTAACCTCGAGCCGAAATTTCAAGAGGAAGAGTGTGACACATTACCCGATCGCCTTGGATGGATGAGCAGAGAATTAGAAGAGGTTGGTTAGTGTAGTTTTGATTACGAGAACCGCCTCGCCCAAGCTGAAGAAGACAAGCGGGGGCTGTTTTTGATTCTCTGGGGAGGGATAATGCCTTACGCCTTCCCCCATCCTAATCGTCGTGATACTTGATCTTCTTCTTTTTCTTTTAGACATTCATTATGGTTTGGGTAACGTGTAAGATACTCATAATACTGTCCTATTTTGCTAATTTGGTTGTTACTTTAATAACTGCAAGGACTTATGTTTTTCTTGGTTTATACATGCTATGGGTGGATGGTGTTTTGACTTGCTTGTTTGGTGGATTAGTTTTGCGAGTGGATTTTGGTTTTTATAGTTTATGCGGGAGGAGAAAACGTGTATGTGTCCTCTTTTGCTTTCCAAGTGCGAGTGTGGGTTGGTGTTGAGGAGGGAAACACTCCGTTGAGTTATTTCCTCATTTGCTAGTCAAGTGCGAGTAGAAATACTTGGCTTTGCATTTGACGGGAGGATGTCTCGACTGCGCTAAAAGGGGTGAGGAGGGAAATACTCCTTTGAGTTGTTTCCTCCTTTGCTCGCCAAGTGCGAGTGGAGTCACTAGGCTTTGCATTTGGTGGGAGGATGCCTCGACCGTGCTAAAGTGACGAGGAGGGAAACACTTCATTAACTTGTTTCCTCCTATGTTCGCCAAGTGCGAGTGGAGTCACTCGGCTATGCGTTTTGCGGGAGGATGTCTCGACCGCGCCAAAGGGATTAGGTGGAAAACACTCCATTGAGTTGTTTCCTCCTTTTCTTGCCAAGTGTAAGTGGAGACGCTCGACTTTGCGTTTGGTAGGAGGATGCCTCACCCACGCTAAAAGGGGCAAGGAGGAAAACACTTTGTTGAGTTGTTTCCTCCTCTGTTCACCAAGTGCGAGTGGAGTCACTTATCTTTGCGTTTGGCGTGAGGATGTCTTGACCGCGCTAAAGGGTGCGAGGAATGAAACACTCTGTTTAGTTGTTTCCTCCTTTGCTCGCTAAGTGCGACTGGAGACACTTGACTTTGCATTTGGCAAGAGGATGCATCGACCACGTTAAAGGGGCGAAGAGGGAAACACTCTCTTAAGTTGTTTCCTCCTTTGTTCGCCAAGTGCGAGTCGAGACACTTGGCTTTGCATTTGGCAGGAGGATGCCTCGACCCCGGTGAGGAGGGAAACACTCCATTGAGTTTTTTCCTCCTTGTTCGCCAAGTACGAGTGGAGTCACTTGGCTTTGTGTTTGGTAGGAGTATGCCTCTATCGCGCTAAAGGGGCGAGGAGGGAAACATTCCATTGAGTTTTTTCCTCCTTTGTTCGCCAAGTTTGAGTAGAGTCACTCGGTTTTGCGTTTAGCAGGAGGATGCCTCGATCGCGCTAAATGGGTGAGGAGGGAAACACTCCGTTGAGTTGTTTCCTCCTTTGTTCGCTAAGTATGAGTGGAGTCACTCGGCTTTGTGTTTGGCGGGAGGATGTCTCGATTGCACAAAAAAAGGGGCGAGGAGGGAAACACCTCGTGGAGCTGTTTTCTCCTTTTTTCTCCAAGTGCGAGTGGAGTCACTCGGTTTTGCATTTGGCGGGAGGATGCCTTGACCGCGAAAAAGGGGGTGAGGAGGGAAGCACTCCGTTGAGTTCTTTCGTCCTTTGTTCGCCAAGTGCGAAGACAAGATATGGAAGCCAACAACCTCTTATTGCATTAATGTGATTACATAGGGGGCTATACAGAATACTTCCTTAAATGCTAAGTGTTCCACGAGTGAGGCATGATACCACCTCAAAGACACCCACTCTGAAGGACCTTGCCCTAACCCACTTGTTTAAGTACTGCTCTGTCTTTCTTTTTCTAGTTGTTGCCCTAATCTCTACCGCAACCCTTCATTCTTCCAGTAAATCAAGGTTTCCTTCTAGTGCCCGATGTTCTGCTCTTCATTAAAGTGTTGGGTTCTATGGCTCAGCATCCCTACTTCTACAGGTATTACCGCCTCGCCGGCGTAGCTCAAGGAGAAGGGAGTTTCACTAGTCTGTTTTTTAACGGTGGTCCTGTATACCCAAAGTACCCTGAATATTTCCTCGGTCCAAGCACTCTTATTTTCCTTTAGCCTTTTCTTCAATATGCTCACTATTGTCTTGTTCATTTCCCTAACTTGTCCATTAGCCTGGGGATGTCCGGGGGAGAAATACTTGGCCTTGATTTAAAGCTTAGCGCACTAGTTCCAGTAGTGCTCAAAGTGGAATTGTCTGCCATTGTCTAAAACAATGCTTTAGGGTATGCCAAATCGACATACAATTGTTTTCCATAGAAATTTGGTAACATTTTGCAAAGTCATTGTTACCAGTGCTTCAGCCTCTGCCCACTTTGTAAAGTAATCGATGACGATAATGATGAACTTTGCTCCACCTTTGCCTTTGACATAGGGTCGACCATGTCTACCCCCACTGTGCAAATGGTCTGGGGGATGTAATTGACATTAGTTCCTCAGGCGGACCACTCGGGATTGGTGCTTGTAATTTGCATTGGACACAGTTCCTGCAAACGCTTTGGCGTTTGAGGGCATGCGGCCAATAGTATCTGACCCTCATGACTTGAGCTACTAGAGCTCTTCCTCCCGAGTGGTTCTCGCATATCCCCTTGTGCACTTCTTCCACGACGTATTGGGCATTATCTTTCGATATACACCTTAGTAAGGGGCCAAGAAACCCTGCTTGTATAATCTGTTGTTGATCATGGTGAACTGGGCAACTTTATTCTTAACCATCCTATCTTTTTCCTTACCAAGTGTTACTTCCTCGGTAGTCAATAATTTGAATATATCATGTGCCCATTCTGCGGGCCCTGAGCTTACTTTTGAGATTTCGAGTCCTATGGTTGGAACTTATATTGTTCGAGTGGTCGACTTCCATGGTAAGGCTGCTTTGTCTTTTCCAGATGTTGCTCGTGCCAACCTTGTCGGCTTTCCAATTGTCCTCCCTTGGGATACGGCTTATTTGGAAGTAATCAAATCGGTCGTGTCCTTGGTTGACTTGTTATAGGTATTTTTTAAGCCTCTCTCTCCCTTTGCCATATATTCTCCAGTTATATGACTGACCACGACTTGAGAGTATGCTTTCATGTCGACCTCCTTTTCTCCCAAGGCTCTTGCTATGGCGAGTCTTGCCAATACTACTTCATACTCGACCTCATTGTTAGGGACCTAGAATTCAAGCCTTATTGCATAGTATGCTTCAGTGCTGTCTTTCGCGATCATATATACTTGTACTCCCCTTCCTGAATGGCAGAATAAGCCATCAACATACACTTGCTAAGGTTTTCATGTAGAGGGTTTATGCTTTTCTTCGGGAAAGTTTGTATCTTTCGGAGGACTCGAAAGAACTCTAGGCATCTTTTTCTCGCCCTCGACATGAACCTGTTGAGCGTCGTTATTCTCCCTATTAGCCTTTGCACGTCGTTTAGGTTCCTCCGTGGTTCCATTCCAACAATTGCCTGGACTTTTTTCGGATTGGCATCAATCCCCCTTTTTGACACCATGAAGCCTAAGAATTTGCCTGACTATACTCTGAATGCGCATTTAGTTGTGTTAAACTTCATTTTGTATTGTTGTAACAATCTGAATGCTTCCCTCAGGTCATCTAACTGTTGTTCTAGTTCTTTGCTCTTCACCAGCAAATCATCAACGTATACCTCCATGTTTTACTCGATCGGATCCTTAAACATTCTGTTCACCAGTCTCCGGTATGTTTGCTCCAGCATTTTTTAAGCCGAAAGACATTACCTTGTAGCAGTATAGCCCTCGTTTGGTTATGAACTCTATTTTTTTCTTGGTCGACTTCATTCATCTAGATTTGATTATAACTAGAAGACGTGCCATGAAACTTAACATCTGATGTCCTGTGGTGGAGTCCCCAATTAGGTTGATTTGGGGCAGTGGGAAGTTGTCTTTTGGGTTGGCCCTGTTAAGATCCGTGAAATCTACACATATCCACCATTTACTGTTGGATTTTTTTACCATAACTACGCTTGAGAGCAATTTATAATAGTGGGTCTCTATGATAAATTCGGCTGCCAGAAGGTGGTCAACTTTTTCTGCAATGGCCATGTACTTCTCGATACTAAAGCTCCTTGGCCTTTGTTTAGCTGGCTGTACATCTGTATTGACAATCAATTGGTGTTCTATAAGCTCCTTTCGATCCCCCAGCATGTCCTTATGGCTCCAGGCCAATATGTCCTGATGTTCGACAATGAGTTACTTTAGTCTTTGTCTTTCTTCACCTTTCATTTTGGTCCCAATCCTCATTATAGCCTCAGGGTGAGTGGGGTCCAAGGTGATTTGCTCTAGGGGCATCATACTCGCCCTACTTTAGTGCCTCTTCATCCCTAGTTTCCACCTCATGCACCATGATCTCGGGTGGTGGGGGTGGGCATTGGTCGCCTTCTGCTAAAGGCTCCACCATTCTGATATCCTTTTCTCCATCTCTGAGCTCTTGTATGTAATAGTCATGGGCAAGTACTTGCTCACCGTAAACTTCCCCAATGTCTGCTTTTGTTGGAAATTTCATCTTCAAATGGTATGTGGAGGTTACAGCTCTGAGAGTGTTTAGGGTTGGTCGCTCAACAATATCGTTGTAAGATGATCGAGTCTTTACCACCAGAAAGTTCGTCATAATGTGACTGTGCAGGGGCCGGTCCCTACTGATACTAGTAGGGCGATGGAATCGATAGGCTTCACAGTCTCCCTTGAGAATCTTTTTAGTGGGGCAGGTGCTCCTATTTTGGCTGATTCCCATCTTTAGGAAAGCATCTCAAAAAAGAATGTTAGCGGAACTACCGTTGTCAACAAGTATCCTACATGTGGTGTAATTGGCCACCAACATGGTCACTACTAACACATCGTCATGTGGGTAGACTACTCTCTTGCGGTCGTCATCCTTGAAGGATACTATAGTAGTTAGTTGCGCCTTCGGTTGCTGCGCCGACCTTCTAAAATTAAAGATTTCTCCGTATCTGGCTTTGTGAGCGTTGGCCTTCTGCCCAGAGGAGGTAAGGATACTATGGTGCGTATTTCCCCGATGGGAGCATTGTTCCGGTCTTGACTTCGGTTAGTGGCTTGATCATGATTTTCTCTTGGGTTCCTCTTCTCCAGACTTTCATTGCTCTGACGTCTCCGTTTGGGGGTGTTGAGTTCCGAGCTACTAGGCGCTCGAGCTTGCCACTGTCTTGCATCTCCTTAATCTTTTGTTTCAAGGTTTGGCAGTCTTTCATTCGGTCCCCCTAGTTTGCGGTAGGTGCAAAATCATTGGGTCCCTTGAACATGGTTGCCATTTTGGGTTGGTTCCCTGGCCCTGTCCTGAACGTTCATGCTGGAGGGTTGGACTCTAGGATTTATGAACCGCGCTCGGGTGCCCGTCTCTCGCCTCTTTCATATTGGTTCTTCTTAGATCTTGAATCCTTTTCTCGATCTCTTCCTTGAGCACCTCGGTGTTGACAAAGTCATCTGTCTTGTCCATAAACTCGCGTAGAGTGGTTGGGGTTTTCCTTGCCAATTTGGTCATAAAAGGATTTATTGGCCAAATTCCTCCCAATAGGATTGCTAATGTGATCTTTTCATTTTGATCATTTGCCATCATGTGCTCTTTGTTGAAACGAGTGAGATAGGCCTTCAAGTTTTCGTCTTCCCGTTGCTTCACGGTGCCGAGATATGTGGCCGATTTTCTTCTTCTTCTACTCGCCATGAACTGGGTCAGAAACTACCTTCCCAACTCCTCAAAATTGTCTATGGAGCCGAGCTGCAACGATTCGAACCATCCACGGGCGGTTCCTTTGAGGGTTAAAGGAAATGCTAGACACGCAAGTTCCCTGAGGAAATCGTGAATCGTCATATGTGCTTTGAAAATTTCTAGATGTTCGATGGGATTCTTGGATCTGTAGTACATTTCAACCAGAAGGACCTTGAACTTCGGCGAGAGTGGGACTGCCATGCTCTCCACACTATACTATAGGTCGGTGGCAGTGAGCAGCTTGTCTACCGATGGTGATGCGCTTATCTTTTGGACCATTTCTTCGTATTTGTCCATGAGGCTTCGTAGGTCATAGTGCATTCTTCTCTTCTCCTCATTGTTTCCAAGTGGTTTGCTCATACTCTGCGACTCCACCTCAGTTCGATCAACATGGCTCGGTGAAGCATCTTCCCTCGAGGCAATATTCTTGCACTTCAAGTCCTCATTTTCACGATAGAGAGCTTCCGATTCCGCTATTACTCTCCTTAGTTTCTCCTCCATTTTTTCTAATCTCCCCTCCATGTTCGTGGAAGTGGCTTCCTGATCTTGGGTTGCTTTAGAGCTTGTTGTTGTAGGCATGCGAAAGGCACATTGAGAGGCAAAACTTCATCCCACAGACGGCGCCAATTGTTATGGACATGTTCCACACCCGTTAACACCTCCCGTGAACCTGCACCAGGAAACTCAAAGAAGGCCTAAAGGTATTAAACGTCTATGATGCCTAAGTCAGATGATTGACACAATCCCTAAGTGTTTTCCATACTTAACTTTCACTTAACTTAGTTGTGAGTTTCCTTTATTTTTTATAGAGTTGGGGAGGGTAGGCTAAGGCTTGTGCAACCACCCAAAAGTGTTGTTTGAACTCATTTTTATCATTTTCGTCCCGCTTAGGGTGCTTATATGAATGGAATATATTTAAATTCCCCTATTACTGTTATATGATCACTTTGTCTGCCAAACGCATTAGATGGGTTGGAGGCTTATAGTTATCTTTCAATTAGGCCGAATAGGCCCTAATGTATGGGTCATCTACACTGAGTCCCTGGGCCTTTGTGGCATGTGGATAGGCCCATTACGAAGAGGGGATGGCAACCCTTCCATTTTTGATAACAAATATAGTTGATTTTTGGTTGTATGTAAAGTATTTCTAGATTCATTATCATCCGAAATCATGACCGTATTTTTTTGGGTAATTTTACAATCAAGATTTTGTAAGAAATTACCTCGAGTTCAGACGGTCATTGTTAGTATTTGATTGATGCACAAATTAGCACCAACAGGCCGGATGGAAGAAATAGTCATCTCTGGCCCACAACAGTAGCCCAATGGTTGCATGTGCGTCGATACAACGTGCTTGAGTTCATCCATAGCAATAAATAATAAATGAAATGTAAATAAGAGAGACAGATTCTCGCATCTTATAGTGCAATATTGGTCGATGACCCATTTACCTAGAGAAAATAATCTCCCGAGAGTCTTCTCTGAGTTTGAGGTAGAAGAAGCCTTTCGAAAGAGCCCTCCAAAGATTATAAGATGTTTGCCCAAAGTTCCTCTTTAGATCAGATCACTCTCCCCTCTTCTTGAATAGGAAAGCCCCCTTTATTGAGGTGGTTGGTGAGAAATGTCAATTTTAAGTCACTTTACATTTTTCCTTTGCTTGTCTGACGTTACTTTCTCGCTCAGAACTTGTCTTGTCTTGTCTTCTTTTTCTTTTCCCTCCTATTTTTTTTTTTTATGATAACTTTAAGGTGGACTGGCCTGACATATTTACCCCTAACAATTAGAACAATGGAGTTGGTTGGGCTATGTAAGATTGATAATTATAAGGTTCACATACAAAAATATATTAACTATTAAGTTTTTTTTTTTTTTTTTCAATCCTATACATTGATCTCCGTTGCCACAAAACATAGGAAAAAGCTAGAGACAATTTCAGCTGAAACAAGCGAAATGAAACCTGAAAAGTATGACCAAACTGGAGGCCCCCATTGGCACGTGGGGGAAATGTGCTGGGTGTGGTTGAAAAACACATGCATACAAAGCATATATCCCACGTCAAACCATAAGACCACGTGATTTGAGACTTTGAAAAAAATAATGATTGAACTTAAAGATACATATGATCCTTAAAATTATTTTTCTTAAATGTTTTTTGAAAAATCAATCGTTCAAATCCTAATTACACTTAGAAATAGCGAATAGGTATTTTCAAATTTATTGGACTATTTAAATTAACAATCAAGTAATCAATTAATCACATCAGAAGAAATAATCAACACATCAATTCTGGTAACTAATTGAAAACTCATTTGAAAAAAGCTTCCAAAATCTAAAATCACTCTGGGCGTAAGTTATTACATAAAATTCACTATAGAAATTTAGTTCGTTACAACCAATTTAGAAATACTCAGAGCTTATTTGGGAACACAAACCATTTCATCTCATCTTATCTCAAAACTTCTCAAAATTTCATCCTCAAACA
This sequence comes from Juglans mandshurica, assembly GCA_022457165.1. NCBI lineage: Eukaryota > Viridiplantae > Streptophyta > Magnoliopsida > Fagales > Juglandaceae > Juglans > Juglans mandshurica. The sequence continues at coordinate 40,020,391 of CM039619.1, forward strand.
TCGCTCAAACACAAACCTTTTCAATTTCAAATTTTTAATTTTTCATCTAATCATTACCTAATCATTACAACTTTTTCAAACTTATAAACAAAATACAAAAAACCATACAACTTTTTCAAATTCTAAACAAAAATAATACTAAAAAGTTATATTCTAACAATTTTTAACTTGATAATATTTTTACTCAACTTTTTCTCTCTCATTTTTCAAAATTCAATAAAACATCTAATTTAAACCATTTCACTACTTTTTACATATCATTTTATTACTATTTACAGATTTCTCATCTTATCTCATTCTCCAAACAACCCCTTACAAGACCCTTGAAGTAACTAAATCTGATTTGGATCACCATGAGTATCCCACTCGATCTCTACACTATGGCAGCTCTAGACTACTGGCCTTTCCATAGTTTCACCATGACCACTAACTCGATCTTTGCACCCAAGCAACTCTAGAAATCCTTTCGGCCAACAAAAACGTACACACAAATGGACTCAGAAGTAGTTGAACACAAGTACATGATGGAGGTATGCTTATCAAGAGAGAATCGATCTTCAATGCGCAATGGATCTCCTTAGATACAATGAATATGGTAGCTCTTGCCCCTCTCCATATATTAGAAGTCATGCATATTGTTCTATATGTACTTAGGGTTTGAGTAGACCACTTACAGAGTTCAAACCCTGATAAAACAGTGCTTCTCAAGTGATTCTCAAATTTTCACTTGAGCAAATTGTCAAGCAAACTTTCTTCCTAGTTTTTCGGCCGTGACATTTTTGAGTTCTTTTGACCCCGTAAAAGTAGAAATCTAATGATCCTTGTAATCATGAACTCGTAGGTAATTGAGTTAGTTTTGCAAAGATACCAATATCACTTCAATACGATATGAGAATCAAAAGTTATAACTGATTTACTCTGGTTATGTCGATCTCATAAGATCTTGTGAATTTGCAATCTTTGCACTTTGTTACTAGGCTTTAAAAGAAAAACAAATAAGGAAACTAGTGAATCAGACTAGTGGATTCAGTCCGGTTCTAAACCGGTCCGGTCTGGTACCGGATCCTATTTAGCAAAATCAGCTAAAAATTGGTACGGTTTCGATTTTGGTTTTTAGAACATCGGTTCGAGCCGAATTGGAACGATACATATATATATATATATATTACTTTTAGAATTTTATATTATGCTATAATGTTAATTAATAAAACATGAAATTTTAAAATCATATTATTCATGTCTATTAATCTTATAACACAGTTCTTAAATTTCCAAAGCCAGAATATATTAGCTCGATTCTAAAACATGTCTAGAACTGGACTAAATCGAACCAATTATACCCCTATTTATTCCAATTGCAACCTAGATTCTACTCAACATATTTACAACCCATTTTGACAGTTTTTTTCATAAAAACATGCCAACATACTATTTCTATACTAACAATCTTCCATTTTGGCAATAATGTCACAAAACTTCTAACTATAACTTAGTCTAATCCTAATAATCCCCCAAAATAGGAATTAACAAGTTCTATGCATAGAAACGCCAAAGTTTCTTCAAGAAACTAACTTGTTGTTTTGAAATCATCAAGTAGAAGTAGATAATAGGAGGTAAACAAAAATAAGAACATAGTACCATTATAACATAATGTGACTATCATCAACTATTTTTCTCCTGTATCTATCATTCAACACTCCTAAGTAGTACAACTCCCCCTAAGTTAAGTACTACACTATTCTCTCCCTTTCTGTCACAAAATAACAAAGGGTATGACATATCATATATGCACTGAGATAAGAGTATTAACTGCTCATGAGAAGTGATATAAAAAAATTAAGTACCATGTCAAAATGCATGAAATCATTAAGGCATGCATGAAAAAATATGAAATTAGAAGAAAATTAAAAGAAATATATACATGATTTTGATCAACAAATTTAATGAAATTAATTAATTAATCACACTCACAGACATCAACATATGCAAATTGACATCATATCTCAAAGACATGTAACACTATATGGTATAAAATGTAATGAGTGTTTGCATGTAATTGAAACTCGCTTCAATTGAGAAGCTTATGACTGTAATAATGTGAGTGGGGTCGAGCTGTAACATGAAACCATTAGTATAAAGGAAACAAATCCTAGGAATAGAAGGTCAAACGCCCAATGCTTCTAAGTACCTAGGAATATCTGTTTTTCTCTTCCTTTGAATGATCTATTCTTTTTTTTTTCTTTTTTTTTTCTTTTTTTTTTAGTGTTGCACATCATTTCTTCCACTTTTGAGCATTGGCTTTCTCATACACAAGTACTATAATTTATTTATTGAAAAAGTGCTAGATAATATTTTGTATTGAGCACTTTTATTTAAGCACATACATAGGGTATAAAATAATAAAGGTCATCTAACCCATGATTAGTTTTATCCACAAGTTATGTTTCCCTAAACTTTTGGTTGTCTTCCCAAAATCTCACATAAGTGGCAAAGCGTCACTCAATTAAGTTGGATGTGCATTGAGAGGTGCAAAACACAAAGTCCATGCAATACATGGGGGGGCGCACGCACCCCTTTGGGCGGCACGTGAGGCACACTCACCCACCATTTTGTGACACCACCTCTTACTCCTCGTAGATCGGCCCAGAGAAGAAAAAACGTACCAAGCTTTACATCCACAAAAGTATGAGTATGCAATTGCAATCCAAGAATGCATATATAAATGAAAACTAAGTTTCCACTAATGACCCATGTAATATGCTACATGACCATGCAAGTGGTATTAATGAACAATTAGCTCATAAAGACCGCCACTGCGCGTATAACCATTTATCAAAAAGTGCAAACATTGGGAGAAGAAGTAGTAATGAAAGGATGCACGGTAAATAATATTGTTTTACTTTTATAATTGTAGATATAATTGTAGCTTTACTTTTATAAGATTTTTGTGTAGATATATCACTTCTTTTTCAAGTTAGACGTAGGAGAAATGTAAGTGAGTACGATTACTCTTCATCCTAAACCTTATTATCTTTAATCATGCTTGCTATAGGGTACATTTTAACAAGCTAGCTTGGCTAGAAATAATAGTATTTAAGGTGAAAAACGACATTTTTCAATGCAAATACCATTTCAAGTAGGAGATGACCATAGAGAACGCATCCATGCACAAAGAGCGTGCCTCACCAAACCCGCATGCATGCAACAAAGGAATAAAATTAAGTCGCTCTCCAACATTTTAAGCAACCACGCACGGGGACATAGCAAACCACCCGGCCAATATTAAAATAAATTAACCATTAGGAAAATTCTACAAATCACACCCTCATCCTCCTATATATGATGAGGTGGCATTGTCCATCATCTTTAAATTTATTCTTTATAAAAGTGTCACATTTTATATAATAGGATGAAGTGTAGTTTATAACATTACTCTAATCGTTTCCAATATTCTAAAGATCAAGACGTATCACACCATACATACAATTTCCTGAACATGCACGCAAAGATGATGATCAATAACAAACCATTCTTTGTACTCCAACAAGCAAGTATTTAAAGGTTTGAAGAAACTTAAAACCTTCCATGAGCCAAAGTCTGGTCCCAAATGTTATTATTGGCAAAACGTTTACTTAAAAAAAGATCTTTCAGGTCAAGAAACTGGCAAATATTTAATGGATTTAGCCACATTTGCTTCAACCCTTCTTTGTTTAGCTCTGATCTCCAAGATCACGTACAAGTGGCTCAACAGCAAGTCCCCACACAAAACCAAAGCGCAGCTCCCTCCTGGTCCACCAAAATGGCCTGTATTTGGCAACCTTCTGCAGCTGAGCAAACTCCCCCATAGAGACCTCGCCTCTCTGTGCGAGAAATACGGCCCACTCGTCTATCTCCGCCTTGGCAGCGTGCATGCCATCACCACCAACGACCCAGACATCATACGCGAGATTCTAGTCCGTCAAGATGATGTCTTTGCCTCCAGGCCACGCACTCTTGCTGCCATTCACCTGGCCTACGGCTGTGGCGATGTGGCCCTGGCCCCGCTGGGACCGAGCTGGAAGCGAATGAGGCGGATATGCATGGAGCACCTCCTGACCACAAAGCGGCTCGAGTCCTTTGCAAGACACCGCGCCGAGGAAGCTCAGCACCTCGTGCGGGACGTCTGGGCGAGGGCTCAGACCGGGAAGGCAGTGAACTTGAGGGACGTTTTGGGTGCGTTCTCGATGAACAACGTGACTAGGATGTTGCTGGGGAAGCAGTATTATGGGTCTGAATCTGCAGGACCACAAGAGGCCATGGAGTTCATGCATATTACCCATGAGTTGTTTTGGCTACTGGGATTGATTTATTTGGGTGATTATCTGCCATTTTGGAGGTGGGTGGACCCTTATGGGTGTGAGAAGAAGATGAGGGAAGTGGAGAAGAGAGTGGATGATTTTCACAAGAAAATTATTGAAGAACATAGGAGGGCAAGGGAGAGAAAGGGAATCAAAAGAGAGGGTGATGATGATAACGATGAATTGGATTTTGTTGATGTCCTGCTATCTTTGCCTGGAGAAGATGGAAAAGAACATATGGATGACAGAGAAATTAAAGCACTAATCCAGGTTATAATGTTTTCTTATAGTATCATTCATTTCAATGCTCATTTTTATTTATTTTCCTTTCTTCATTTTATGGCATTCTTTTGGGATCCTACAGATCCTTAGTGCTTTAGAAGTTTAGGTCTAACACTGGGCCTGTAAATAATGAACAATAAGAATGCTCTAGAAGTGTATTTTATAATTTTTCTATTCAGCAAAAAATATATTTTACAAGCAATAAAGATTCATGTGTTTGCAACAAAGAAATATCCACCAAATGTTATATATCACTTGACAAAATGATTGCTTAGTATACTATTCCATCATAAAAGGAGTAAAAAGAAGTATAGATGGAGAGTCTTTGTATTGGCCTTCGATAAGTTTAATGGGAATTGCATAATACAATTACCATCATTTATTTTATATGTGAGGAGTTGCTTTATGATCTTATCATTAATGCTTATAAGAATTACAATTTCCATTACTTTCTTACTGCAGGTTTTGTGGGGTTTCTGCAGTTTTATATTCTCTCCAAATTAGATTAAAAGATATTCATTCAAACTAGGAAAATACTTTAGCCATAAAGAGATTACACAAAAATAATTTTACAAACTGTCGTGGCTTGATGTGATTCGTCAGATTATAAAGTTATTTTTATTGTAAAATAAATCTAACGGATCAAATAAATACACATCAGTTTGTGGGATTGTTTTTGTATAATTTCTTTATTGTCATCTTCAAACTAATATTTTCAAACTTATATTTGTTATTTTATTTTTAAAGTCGATATGTAGAACATACCATTCACTTAAATGGTAAGATTTAGATTTTAAAATTTATTTTTAAAATCTAATTATACTATATAAACATTTTAGTAAATATGCTATACACGCCGGCTTAATAATAATTTTTTTGTGTGTATATGATATAATCGATTTTTGGTACTTTAGGACATGATTGCCGCTGCCACAGACACGTCGGCTGTGACCAACGAATGGGCGATGGCTGAGGTGATCAAGCATCCGCGTGTACTTCGAAAGGTCCAAGAAGAGCTTGACTCTGTGGTAGGCCCCAATCGAATGGTCTCGGAATCTGATCTAGCCAACCTCAACTACTTACGTTGCGTCGTACGCGAAACATTTCGGATGCACCCGGCTGGACCCTTCCTTATCCCCCACGAATCGCTAGGTGCCACCACCATCAACGGTTATTACATCCCGGCCAAGACACGTGTCTTCATCAACACTCATGGTTTGGGCCGAAACACCAAGGTTTGGGATAATGTAGAGGAGTTTCAGCCCGAGAGGCATTGGGTGGTTGATGGGAGCCGAGTGGAGATTAGTCATGGAGCAGATTTCAAGATATTGCCATTCAGTGCTGGGAAACGGAAGTGCCCCGGCGCGCCTCTTGGGGTGACATTGGTTTTGATGGCATTGGCTCGGCTCTTTCACTGCTTTGATTGGAGCCCACCAGAGGGATTGAAGCATGAAGATATAGATACAAGTGAAGTTTATGGGATGACAATGCCAAAGGCTGAGGCTTTGGAGGCCATTGCAAAGCCACGCTTAGCAAGACATATGTATCTTCAATGATGTAATTAAAAAGCCATTAAAATGTCTATTGTTTTTGTATTTCCCAATGCTAGCTGGCTTATGTTTATAAAAAAGAAGAAATAAAGTTATGGATTTGAGATTTAAAGCTCCCTTCACGTGCTTCCACCCATGGCAAACTCATATATTAGTTTTATTTGTTTTTTATGTAAGAATTCATTGAAAGAATGTTTTTGTATTAAATCACTAAAACAACATTCGTTACATTCATAGGGTTTACATATATACAACATATGTCCTAACGGTTACATGAAGTAAAAATGGAATGTACATCATATGTGGAATCATTATCATATGATCGTAGTAGCACTGAGCATATCAAGCCTGATATGCTCATGGGAGGAGGCTGAACCATGAGCTTGTTGTGCAGAAGAGAAAATCGTGCACAATTAAGACCCGTAGTGAATATATATGCAATATGATCAGCAGTAGCAATATACTTGGTGGAGATTTCTTTGTTAAAGAACTTCTCACGCATAAAGTGATAATCGACCTTAATGTGCTTAGTTCGAGCGTGGAATACTGGATTTGAAGCAAGTGCAAGAGCACCAATGTTATCACACAAGAGAATAGGGGCATGAGGGAGTGAAACTTGAAACTTGCGAAGGAGCATACGCAACCCGTACAGTTCTGTAGTTGTAATAGTCATTGCTTGATATTTAGATTCGGTACTAGAAGGTAACACCACTTGCTGCTTCTTAGCACTCCATGAAATCAAACATTTTCCAAAGAAGAAAGCGTAGCCATTCGTGGACCTTCAATCGTCAGGGGCTCCTGCCTAGTCAGAGTCACAGTATGCATTGAGGAGTGGTTGCTCAGGTGTGTAGTACAACAAATGATCAAGAGAGCCTTTAAGGTAGCGAAGCACTTGTTTGGCAACTGTGAGATGGGTTGTAGTAGGAGCATGCATGAACTGACACAGCTAGTTGACCGAGAAAGAAATATCAAGGCAAGTAAGGGTGCAGTACTGAAGTGCATCAACAATTTGACGATATGGGGTAGCATCATGTAATGGATCACCATCGCTGCGAGAGAGTTTCGCGCCATTGGTGCAGGGAGAGGTATATGGTTTGGCACCTAGTATGTTGGTGTGAGTAAGTAAGTCGATGATATACTTGGACTGATGAAGGGGCAGGCCTGCTGAAGTACATTTAGCTTGGATGCTGAGGAAATATGATAAGGGCCTAAGTCCTTCAATGCAAATTATGTTTGAAGGCTGGAAATGAGTTGAGAAATAGCAAAGCCTGCTTTAAGCCATAGCTTTATGAAGACAGCTGACATCTAAGGGCCGAATCCCTGTGGTTGTTCTATAAATACTTCTTCGCTTCTTCGGCCAGATGGCCAAGGATAAATGCGTTAGATACGTCCAGTACCTGTGTAGTCGAGACCATCTTTTTTATCGAACCCTTTCGCAACCAAGCGGTCTTTATGGCATTCTATGGAGCCATCAGGTTTAGGTTTGAGTTTGAAGACACGCTTTGTACGAATGACATTTTTGTGATGAGGGCGAGGGCAAAGAGACCAAGTACCATTGGCCATAAGGGCATTAAATTCATGTCTCATGGCAGCACGCCATTGAGGACGAGAAGCTGCTTGGGAGAAACATGTGAGTTCAGGTGGATAGGAAAGTGTAACAAGGGCAGTGATGGGATGTCGAGCGGTATAGAAGGTATGGTAGTTAGGATAAGTTTTTGGTTTGAGGGTCCCTGTTTGAGAACGAGTTTGAATTCAGGAAAGTAGAGGTATAGTGTGTGGGTTTGGTAATGCAAGAAATGGGGAAGGTATGGAAGATGGGGGTTTGGGAACAGGCATAGAAGTAGGAGAAATGGAACTAGAAGGACAAGGTGGGGAGAGGTGAAAGAAGGGGGAACCGTGAGGAAGGTACCTGAAATAGGAGCAGGAGCAGCACTACTGGAAGCAGTTGTGGATGGAGTGGTAGAGGCAGTAGGAAACAAGCTTTTGTCAAAGAAAACATTACGTGAAATATAGAAATGTTGAGCAGCAAGGTCAAGACATCGGTAGCCCTTCTGATTGGAAGCATAACAAGAAAAATACACCTCTTACTACAAAACTCAAGTTTGTGGTCATTGTATGGATGGAGAAGAAGGTAGCAAGCACAACCAAAGCTATGAAGGGTAGTCTAGTTAGGGGAGGTGTGAAAGCTTTTCTCAAAAGGACTAATGTGAGCAAGAATAGAGCTTGGCAGTCTGTTTACAAGGTATGTAGCAGTGAGACGTGCATCAACCTAGTAAGTGGAGGAAAGCCCAGAGTGAGCAAGAAGAGAAAGACATGTTTCAATGAGATGATGATGCTTACGCTCAAAGAGGCCATGTTGTTATGGAGTGTGCGAACATGATTTTTTGTGGAGAATGCCATGTTGAGAAAGGAAAGTATGGAAAAGATGAGAGTTGTATTCACCACCCTCGTCAGTTTGAAGTTGTTTGATTTTGGTTAAAAGTTGATTTTCAATCCATGTTTTAAATTTGACGAAGCAGCGGAAGACATTAGATTTTTGTTTAAGAGGAAACACCCAACTGAAACGTGTAAAATCATTATTGAAAACCACATAGTATTTATATTCATTGTTTGATAGTATTGGGGAGGTCCATACATCAGTGTGGATTAAATCAAATGGTTGTACAGATAGTCTAGTGGAATGGGGAAATGGGAGTTGCTTGCTCTTGGCAAGTTGGCATGGAGAACAGAGATGATCGGAGGATTTTGCACCAATAAGATGAAGAGGATGAGACTAAAAAATGTGCCAAAGAGTGAAGCTAGAGGGATGACCGAGTCTCTGATGCCAAGTTGACCAAGTGTCTTTATTCCAAGTAATGTTGTAAGACTGTCTTTTATTCAAAAAAAGTTGTTTCAAGTAGATGGGGATAAAGGCCTCCTTCACTTGGTCCTTCCAATAGTATCAGTGTCGTGTTCCAATAGTATCAGGCGAGACTGAGATTGAGAGGCAAACCGATTCTTTAAGCCACGGAGAGGATAGTATCATGCAATGTAGCATTAAGCCGGCTTAAACGAAATTGGTCTTTCTTGAGCCACAGAGAGGACAGTATCATGCAATGAAGCATTAAGCCAGCTTAAACGAAATTGGTCTTTCTTAAGCCAAAGGAGATCGTTTGGATTCAAGGTAGCAGAGTCTCACTGATCACCATCTACGGAGTACTTAGGGGGACACCGTTCAGTGCCATCGACGATCCCAAAGAGATCGTGACTGCATAAGATAGGCAACACCTGTGAAATCCGAAGGAGATAGTTGGAACCATCAAGGCGCGAAGACGAAAATAAGATGAGTAATATTGGGGAAGGAAAAAGGAGAGGAGGTGTTTGAAACTAAATTGGTGGTGGAGGATTCGGCCATAGGTGTATTTGCATGATCAGATAAGGTGTCAACCGAGGTCTCTAATACCATGTAAGAATTATTTGAAATGAAGTTTTTGTATTAAATCACCTGTACAACATTCGTTACATTCACAGGATTTGTATACAGTATATGTCCTAACGCTTACATGAAGTAAAAATGGAATGTACATCATATGTGGAATCATTATCATCTGATATAGTTGATCTTCCTTTTTTATTATTTGTTTTTGTCACTAAACAGGATAGCCAGATCTTGGCCACCATACGATGTAGGGCTGCAAACGGTCCGGTCCGGTACGGCGATTATTTTCGGTCCATCATTTTTTTGGACCGGATCAGACCGAACACCCAAAGGGACCAGACAGACCCCGGTCCGGTCCAGTCGGTCCGGCCTATTTTATTTTTTATTTTTTTATTTTTTTAAATAATTAATAAAAAAAAATTATTTAAAATACTAAATTAAATTAAGTGACTTATTAATATGGATTATGTAACAAACTCAATAAAAAAATATTTTATATGGTTAATGATAATAAATTAGATGAAAATTATATTATTAATTTATATAATTACTATATAATTAACTAATTGATATTATATATTTATTAATTCATAGAATATTAACAAGTGTTAATAGCATATTTAAAATTTTATATTGTTAATAGTGATAGGTTAGATGAAGATATATATAAAATATTGTTAATTTATAGAATATTAACAAGTATTAATAATATATTTAAAAATTTATATTGTTAATTGTATAATTATTATATAAAAAAATATATATATTTTTTTTTCATTCGGTCCGTCCGGTCCGGTCCAGTAATGTCTGAAAAAACCGTGGACCGTGGACTGGAACGAATGTTTTCGGTCCTCTAAAATGTGGACCGGACCGGACGGTCTAAGTCTCGGTCCGGTCCGGTCCAGACCAAAACGGTCGGTCCGATTGGACCGTTTATCACCCCTAATACGATGGTTCGATCTAGCCACACGTTTGGAAAGAGCAAGAGCCATGCTTGGAGGTCCTATGCCAATCTTCCTTTTTCATTTTTTTTTTATTTTGTTTTTTAAAATAAATTATTATATTATATTTTATTTTGTTTTAGATTATCGCTTTTTTTTTTTAAAAAAGTTGAGTCGACAATATTTCTAACTGAATCATTTGTGATTTAAGATTTGTCATAACACGAGGACTTATTCTTAAAAAAAAACACTAGGAATAAATCTCAATTGAAATAAAGCGTAGGAGGTTATTGACCAAAATTTTCTTACCTATTTTACTAAAGAGAAAATCATTGGTAAGAGATGCGGGCACTGTTCGTGTAAGTAACATTTGAACAAAATGATAATCTGATTCAAAATGAAAAATCTGATCAAGTTGATGCCTTCTCAAAACCTAGCGAATTTGAAAGTATTTAACCATTTTTTCTGAGCTAATAAAAGTTAATGTTGTAACAAGGTGGGGATGTAAAATAAATCACAAAACCGGTGAACCGGTTCAAGCCAAATCAAACCGAAATAAAAAAATCGAAAATTTCGATTTCGATTATTAAATTTTTAAAATCAATATATATCGATTTGGTTCTTAAAAATGTTTAAAATCAGATCGAATTGGACCCGGCCTATAACAAAGGAAATTGCTTGTGCTCCCTCTCATTTTGAAGCTCATACTTACTCAAAAACTTTTAAGTCCGGCCCAAGATTTTTTGTCCCGACACTTTTTAAAAAGTAATGATTTGTACAAGTCTCAAATATATAAATCTCACGATGATCATTTTGTAAAAAAAAATAGACCTCACCATTAAACCTAGAGAAAAAATTATTCTCCATAAAACCTGTAAAAAAAAGAAGTTAATTTTTATAGAGAAATGTTAGGAAATAGCCGGAAGCCGCAGCGTGAAGAAAATGTTAAGGTGTGCTGGGCTTCTTCAGTGTGAAGAAGATTTATTCTTTTTTATAATAGAAATCACGTTTTTACATGAGGGTGGCATAAAATTTGGAGTAATTCTGGACATCTGCCCCATACCAGCACACACTGCACATCACTTTTTTTTTTTTTATACGGAGTGTGCCCCGTGTGGGGCAGATGCCCACATTTTTTCTAAAATTTGGTCTATTTGGGAGAGAGAACTAGCATTACTTGTTCTTAAAACTTAAAAGACCAAAAAGGTCGTCCGACTCCGCACCTCTCTCTCTCTCTCTCTAACTCACTGTCTCCACGTCAGTCTTCATACTTCAAGCCCAGAGAGTACAATCTTCCCCTGTCAAAGGTTTGCAAGAGCACTAAACTTTCAATCCTTATTCCTCTACCCAGCATTCGGAGCCAATTAATTTCCTATATGTGATTTCATTTGCTTTTTCCAATATACCGCCCTCAACATGTTTGTGGAAATGCCTCTGAGAGTTGGTTGTATATTAGTGCTGTGCTTCTTCTTCCCCCCTCCTCTCTGTTTGAACTTTTTGACTGAATTCCAATTTGTGAAGGTCTATTTCTATATTTGGTTGTCGGTAAAGTTGGGGAGAAAGAAAGTGAAACTCTGATGTGTTGTTTTGTATTGTTTCTTGAAGGGAAATAAATGAGGAACATGCTTCAACCTAGCTAGATACTTGTATTAGAAGCATCTGGTAGCCGACGTTTTTGTTTACCCATGTTATGAAGTGATTCTTTTGTTCTAATATGTCAAGTGCTGTCGCAAAATTTTGTCCCAAATTTGATGAAAGTACTTACAGAATAATGACCCACAGATGTTCTTTCTTACAGAGTTACACGTGCTGAGCAATCTGACAGTCATAAATATTTTCCGAGTTCTCTTGCAGCTGCAGGACAAAATTTGGGCTCTGTGAATCATGTTCCTGAGGAGACTTGCAGTGGCGCTCCCTCACTCAAGAAGTTTCTTCAGCGGTAACAATAATCATGATCTTGCAAGTGCCATTTCTGAGCTAAATAAGGTAAGCTTTTCTTATTTAATTAAATGGGATAGAGTATAGAGTAGGGTTTTAATTTAGGTCCTCTGCTCCAAGTACCATCTGAAATCACCACTTGTCCCTAAAATTTAAGTTAATGGAAAAATGAAGATTTAATCTTTTATATTTTATCCTAACATGGAAAACTTCCATGGTTTCAAGTTAATCGTGGCATTACAAGGCAGTGTAGTAAAATGGGACTTGATAAACAGGAGAGAATAAATAATGCATGATCGGAACTCGAGACAATATGGAAGTATTAAACAAAACTAGTTAGATTGAATGTAAGCGTCAAACATATATTTCCATTGCTAGAAATCGTTATATTCTGTCAGGCTTCCAATTAAAAATATATCCATCAAACTTAAAAATTAAAAATTACCTATAAAAAAAATTATGGTGCATGGTTACTAGACCGATGATGGCATTTGCGAATGTCAAGTCTAGTCTTCCAAGAAGTATGACAACTGCTGCAACATCCCCACAAAAAATACCTCAGTACCCATATGAAAATTTCTCAAGATATGTCAATGCCATACTTCCTGGTTTCAGGAAATGGAATCCGTGTTTGGTGAGCCTCCTTCAAATGGTCATGCGAGTTCTGCCAGTAATCAATATATGGCTCAAGAACCCCAGTTAGTTTCTCACAAGGTAGTTGAAAGCACACCTGGCCTGACCCACATTAGCAGTACGGGTGAAGCCCAAATGGTTGATGTTTCTCGCAAAGAAAGTAGTAAGAGAAATGCAATTGCCAGTTGTAAAGTAATTCTTGGCAAGAAGGTGTTTGATCTGGTCGCGGCTAACCAGATTGCCAAGGGAGATGTCCTTACTGTGGCGAAAATTGCCGGAATTGGTGGAGCAAAGAAAACAAGCTGTCTCATCCCACTGTGCCACAACATAAACTTGACTCATGTTCGTGTCGATCTGACGCTGAACACTGGGCATTTTAGTGTTGATATAGAAGGGGAAGCTGCATGTACAGGGAAAACCGGGGTTGAAATGGAAGCAATGACGGCAGTAACCATTGCTGGTCTAACAGTTTATGATATGTGCAAGGCTGCCTCGAAGGATATCCGGATTACAGATGTGCGCCTTGAGTCCAAAACTGGTGGGAAGAGTGGGGACTGGTCCAGGGAGAAGTAATATTGTCTTTAAGGAAGACCGTAGTGCAAAATGCTACCAAATGTTTTGGGTGTTCCGCACCCTTTTTGTTTTTTGGAATTTCAAGTTTCTGTTCTTTACAAATTGAATTGTTACAAGTGAAACTACATTACCTAAATTGTACAGAAATTCGAAGTAGCTTGCATCTTCTGAACACCTTATACCAAGCTGTGATAGCTGGAAATCCATCGAGTTTTGGGTTTGGAGGATTAGTCCTCAACCCATATTAGTTCATTTTACACAAAGGTGTCATGTGGTGAATGAAATTACATCCCCTTCCTCTTTCTGCTAAGATTTTGCTCTCCTTTTTTATTATTATTATTATTATATTAAGGGCATCTTAATCATCTGACACTTCTTCTTCGTCTCAGATAATGGCTGGATTTTAGGGAGAGAACTTATTACACAATCTTTAATTAAGGGGATGAGCTCTACATCAAAGGGTTGGTGTTCTTGACTTCTCTAACAAGAACAATTCAGCTAAACCATATTTTGTGGTATGGATGATCATAGAAAGAACTTCTCTGATCATATAACTGTTGGATGATTTGCCTTTTCATATTAAAAACTAAAACAGTGTCTAAAGCTGACGATCAAGAACGTTTCAGAAACAAAAGGAAGAAGAAAAGGAGTAGATTAAAAAGAAAAAAAAGTACTACACCATTGAGAACAAGAACTGAAATTAAGGGGCAGGAATGTCACAACCCTAGCAGACATCCAGTCAAGTTACACATATAGAACTTCTCGATTATGTTAAAGATTGAGCTAATGTTATTAAAATATATATTTGGGACTAGATAATTCCTATCAAGATATTAGAGAATTAATATACATAATTGTTAATATATCTTACTATGCCCGGATATTGGATGTAGAAATTGTAGTGTACTCATGATTAGATCGGTTTGGTTTCAAATGCATATTTCTATTTCTCTGTTTGTCTCTTTAATAGGAATATTTTGTTTTTTTTTTTTGTAAGAAGATAAATGTTTGGTTCTAAAAAGGATCTTATAAAATAAAATTTAGAGGCTGATATAATTTATTGTGTAGCTTTTTACTGAAAAAAAAAAGTTTACATATCAGATCTAATTATATTAATTTATGAATTTTATTTTATCAAATCTTTTTTGTTAGCCCGCCATTAGAGGTGTAAAAAGACCGAAAAATCGGTTGAACCAATGGAATAGGTGATTCGGTCCGGTACGGATTATTAAGAATCGAAACTGGTTCGGTACCGATTTTCATATTTTGAAAACATGTTTGAACCGAATTGGATCGGTATATACATATTATAAATTTTAAATTATATATAAATAATTCTTATATTATATATATTATATACTAAATTTTTAATTAATATAATATAAAATTTTAATCTTATTATTCATGTCTATTCATTTTGTAGGAGTCAAATCAGCAGCCTATAATTTAGTCTCGAGATAAGACAAAAAATCAAGTTGAGAAATAAAGCCAAGAAGAGATAGGACAAGTCGACTCAGACTCTTAAGAGAAAAAACACACAGACTCCTAAAATGATAGGGGCTCATACTTCTAATAGGAAAATGCTTCACAAGGCAAGTTGGACCTCTATATATATGAGGAGATCTCCCACAAAACGGATGGACTCTCCACAAGCTCTCTACACACAAGATCTCTCCAAAGGATCTCCCTTAAATTTTCCTATTGTATTGTGAGATATGTGAGGCCATGAGAGATTGTAAAAACACACATTATAGTGGATTTCATCCCCAAACAACCCGTGGATCTAGGCATTATGCCGAACCTCGTAAATCCTTGCGTCTCTCTTTATTTACTTTTATTCGCTTATTTATTATTTATCATATGGATGTAATGGATGTACGTGAAGAATACCGTATCGAAGTCTAAATCACCGTCATGAGTCGGGGAAAACTCTTTCCTCCCTTCTGGTCTGTTGTGCAAATTAAGGTATTAACAGTTGGCGCCGTCTATGGGATTCGAATTTTTTTTATTTCCGGTAAAGTAGAAGGATGATTCTCCGGCTCACAAGATCTTCCTAAAAAATTAGTAGATAAGATCCCCTCAATTTTGTTATTTTTCTTGTTGTTTACACTCTAACACTGCAGCAAATAATAATAATAATAAAAAAAAAAAAAAACATACGAGGTGGAGGGTGCACGCATCCACAACGCACGTAAAGCTTTGGAGTTTGTATCTACAGCCACCAACCCCCGTAGCACGGCGAGGCTTGAAGACGTCCACCCTTCATGGTGGAGACTCAACGGCAGAGCCTTCTGCTGGTCACTCAGTACTGCAGCGGTGAGCAGTACGGGTAGAGAGCAACAAGTGTTCAGAGGCCCACACACGGGCATCCATGAAGTTGCGGGGACACTACCAACTGCCACCAGAATCGTCGAAAATTTCTGTCATTGACATGGTTGTTCCTCGACCACGAAAGCCATTTGCGTTGGGCATAGTGAGGGCAGAGGATGCATGCTGTAGAAGGATCACCAAAACCAGTTGTCCATACACCGGTGAGACCGTCGCCGATCACTGTCTATCTCGTCGTGATCTTCTATCACCGGAGCAGCGATTACCGACCACAACAGTGATCCTCACCCACCAACATCGATGTTGACAATAAGAGCTCCTCACGACACAACTTGCCTGCACAGCTCAACCCAACCGTGAGCTCATGGAGCCACCCACGGCCATGTCGTGAACTTCTGGCACTTTCTCTCGCTGTCACAGTGGTCCTCGCCAACCAACCGGCATTTTTTATCGCTGAAAAGGAGGAATTCGACCATAGAATCTTCCCCACAGAGTTCCTTGTCGCTGGCCCAGATTTGTAGCGTCGTTGGAAGCCCAGAAGCAGACCAGGAGGACTCCGCCAGCCAATTACAAACCAGTGCGACTCCCAATGGCCGCCACACAACTCGCCATCATGGTTATCCTCGACCACGAAAACTCCACCCGCTTAAAACCTTCCCGCGATTGAGAAACGACATGCCACGGGAGCTCCTCACCACGGATCTGCACGGAAAGCTCCTCACCACTTGCACCAGTGCTCACCGAGGAAGCGCCTCGCCACTATTTTCCATGAAGCTTCCTAGCATCCTCGCCCAAGCTCACCATCGAAGATGGCGAGATGACAACTTGCCAGCCACACACGCCTCCATAGTGTCGCAAGTTGGAGCCAACATGCAAGGTGTTTTGTTCACCACCGTCTTCTGCTGCTGCCATGGGCCTCTCGACCCCTAGCGACTATAAACTGTCATGCCTAACCTCCATGACCATCCTCGTCCACGGTAGCTCCAAATTGAAACCATGCAACTCCGCCGTAGCTAACACCACCATAGCACCTCCTGGCGGACAACTGTTCACCAGCACCTCGCCACCCTCATGGCGAACAAAGTCTCACCAGCCTTGCTTGGGGCAGCATCTCGCCACCCCCATGGCGAGACCACCTCATGGCGGGCAACGTCTCGCCAGCCTCACATCAGTGCAAACAACATCGCCCTTTTGTTAGCTACATGGAGGGCAATGAAAGCAGTTTCATTACTGCCAAACCAGACCAACACCTTGGGCGAGGAACCAGACCAACGCCTTGGGCGAGCAACAAGACCAACGCCTCTCGACAAGCAAAAATTCAGAAGCACACCATGCAAGACCAATGCCTTGGGCGAGGAACAAGACCAATGTTTCTCAGCGAGCAAAAATTCAGCAGTCTCAACCGTGCAAGATTATTACTACAAAAGCACTGAATGATGAACAATTTCTCCATGCAAAAGTCATTCAGTAGCGAACAATCCCAGTCGAGAAAAATGGAAAGCAGCAGCAAAATTGCTCTGGAATATACTTTGCTAGAAATCACCTGTGCAGCGCGGAACACCGCTTACAAAGCCCCTCTCGAGCCTCTTAATCTGTCTTCATCAGAATAGACAGTTTGGTACTACGGGCATCCCAGGCCTTCATCAATGCCAAAGCATGGCTGCTCGCGGACATCACCTGTGTGTCACCGGCCTTCACCACACTCTAGTAGGATGGCTCAGGTTTACAGATCTCAAACTTGTAATTTGTATCATGCTAACCTATTTGGTTTTAGGTGCAACCTCTCAGGACAGTTGAACTCAGCCTCCCGCCACAACAATGCGGTCGAGCATCCCTTCAAACACCAGTGTCGAGTTTAAAGACTCGCGGTGCACTCAACGGGCATGAAGGTCAAAAGACCCCATGACCTCTACAACTAGCCACCAGTGTTGATTCCAAAGACTTGCAGTGAACTCATCAAGCATAGAGGTCAGAAGACCTCACAACCTTTACAGTTAGACACCAGTATCGAGTCCAAAGACTTGCGGTGCAGCCAATAGGCGGGAAAGGTTAGGGACTGCCCGAACTCTACAGTTAGCCACTAGTGTCGAGTCCAAAGAGTCGCGGTGCACTAAACGGGTGTGGAGGTCAGAAGACTCCACGGCCTCTACAGTTAGCCACCGGTGTCGAGTCCAAAGACTCGTGATGCAGCCAACAGGCGGGAAAGGTCAGGGATAGCCCAACCTCTACAATTAGCAACCAGTGTAGAGTCCAAAGACTCGTGGTGCACTCAATAGGCGTGGAGGTCAGAAGACCCCACGACCTTTACAGTTAGCCTCCAATATCGAGTAAAATGACTCGCGATGCAGCCAAATGGTGGGAAAGGTCAGGGACTGCCCGACCTCTACAGTTAGCCACCAGGGTCGAGTCCAAAGACTCATGGTGCACTCAACGGGCATGGAAGCCAGAAGACCTCATGATCTCTACAATTAGCTACCAGTGTCGAGTCCAAAGACTCGCAGTGCAGCCAAGAGGAAGGAAAGGTCAATGACTGCCCGACCTTTATAGTTAGCCACCAGTGTTGAGTCCAAAGAGTCATGGTGCACTCAATGGGTGTGGACATCAGAAGACCCCACGACCATTACAGTTAACCACCAGTGTCGAGTCCAAAGACTCATGGTGCAGCCAGAAGGCGGGAAAGGTCAGGGACTACCTGACCTCTACAATTAGCCACCAGTGTCGAGTCCAAAGACTCGCGGTGCACTCAACGGGCGTGGAGGTTAGAAGATCCCACAACCTCTACAGTTAGCCACCAATGTCGAGTCTAAACACTCGTGGTGCAGCCAATTGGAGGTAAAGGTCAGGGACCGCCTGACCTCTATAGTTAGCCACCAGTGTCGTGTCCAAAAACTCACGGTGCACTCAATGGGTGTGGAGATCAGAAGACCCCACGACCTTTACAATTAGCCACCAATGTTGAGTCCAAAGACTCGTGGTGCAGCCAACAAGTGGGAAAGGTCAGGGATCGCCGACCTCCCAAGCGCCTTGCAGGCAGGCAACACTCTGGATTGCCTGACCTCTCTCACATGGATAACAATACAAGTACAACATCTTCTCTAGTAAACGCCGAGTGTTTATGCTTACACCACAACCGCCGCCAACGGGTTACCTACGAGAATGAGCCACCAAGCTATATAACCGCCTCGCATGGGTATCCTTCGAGAACGAGTCAACGGGCTCAGCAATTGCCTAAGATGGATCCAGGGGGTCAACAAGCACCCTGACCACTTAAGCCCAGGTTACTACAAACAAACAACAAAACGAGAACACCAACAACAATTTACACCGATGGGGCAGAAAATCTTCTACTACCAACAAAAATAAAAAGGATTACAAAAATACACACAAAAACCAATCATGGAAATATGCGCTCTTCGTCGTGACAATAAACAATATCTCAGGCAAACATCTACACAAATAAACAAACTCAAATTCGAGCCCCGAGCTCGCCACTAATGCAGTTGAGTATATCTCCCGCCAAAGTAGAGCTCCACACTCACACCTAATGCGGTCGAGTACACCTCACGTCTATCTCCGCAAGCTGAGCTCCTCAACGCTTAGCACAAAACAAATAGAAAATCAGGAAACAAACAGAAAATCGGGGACCAAACTGAAAACCAGGGATCCATTTTTTAAATTTATTCTGCAGATTATTGACTTCAAGACTCTCAAGGCTATCTTGTCCAGCAAATCACCCTTAAAAATCGCGGGCAGCTGTATGGGTCAAATCAGCAGCCTATAATTTAGTCTCAAGATAAGGCCGAAAATAAGCTAAGAGATAAAGACAAGAAGAGATAGGACAAGTTGACTCAGACTCCTAAGAGGAAAGGCACACAGACTCCTAAAAGGATAGGGACTCAGACTTCTAACAGGAAAATGTTTCACAAGACAAGTTGAACTTTTATATATATGAAGAGATCCCCCACAAAACAAACAGACTCTCCACAAGCTCTCTACACACAAGATCTCTCCAAAAGATCTTTCCTAAATTCTCCTATTATATTGTGAGATATTTGAGGTCATGAGAGATTGTAAAAACATACATTATAGTGGATTTCACCCCCAAACACCCCGTGGATATAGGCATTATGTTGAACTACGTAAATCCTTGTGTTTATATTTATTTACTTATTTACTATTTATCATATGGATGTATGTGAAGAACACCATATCAAAGCCCAAATTACCGTCGTGAGCCGAGGATGACTCTTTCCTCCCTTCCGATATATTGTGCAAATTAAGGCATTAACAATTTTATAACTTAGAAGTTAATCTCAATAATAAGTTAGACACTTATACTATACTAGTATATTTAGACATTAATAAATTAGTAATTTTTAATAATAAATACTAAATTCTAACAAGTAAATTTAGTGTTGAGAAAATTATACTACTAAACTTCTGTAGCGCCACACATGTAAATGGTAAATCGAAAAAAAGGGTCAGACCTGACTGAAACTAGAAAAATTAAAAACTCTAATTTCAATGATGAATCAGTCCGTATTGAGTCTTAAATTTCCAAAATAGATATATACTACTTCCATTCTAAAATTTGTCGGAAATCAAACTCAACCGGTTCAATTACATTCCTACCCGCCACTTTTTCAAGAACGTGGAAATTGGTTAATTTTAGGACATATAATTGCATACTCTAGTGTCTAGTATTTTAGGCTATTTTGGAAAATGGATTTACTATGCATCAGCTGCTATTCACTCTTACACCCCACATTTATAACTTTTTTATAGGGTGTAGGAGTGTTTTTCATATGATATAGAGTTTTTTTATATGATGTGGGGTGTAGGGTGTGGAGTGGTGAATAGTAGCTGATGAGAATAATTTTTCTTTTGGAGAAAAGAAAGACACGTGGTGGGTTGTGCCCATGATGCTTGTCGGCGAATATTGCACATGTCAGACACCATAACACATATGTTGCAACATTTCGAAGGAGAAAAGTTTTCTTCAAATGAATTATTAGACTATTTGATCTACTAAGAGCATTGGTAGTGGTTTAGAGTATTGGCAATAGCTTAGTCAAATGCCAATGCAAGTCCATAATTTGGTTATATGTGAGAAAAAACATCTACATAGGACTAGCCAAAAGTCCAAAGCTCAAGACTTGAGCTACAGTAAATCTGGGCTTCTCTCCAAACATAGCGAGTTACAGTTCACCCTTGAAATGTATATTTTATTATTTCATCCACCTTCCCTCGTTCTTTTCACTTTCTCCGTCGAACCCCATTTCCCTCGTTTTTCCTTTATTCTCCCGAAAGCTCCTAGCACGTTGATCCTTCGGCTTCGTCTTCTTCAACCTGCAAGCTCTCTTCTCTCCGTCGATCATCCACATTGTCGTCGTCTTCCAGCCCAAACAGTAATCTCTCCTCCTCTCTCCCTCTTCTCTGTGTAGGCTTTCGTCTCCCTCTTCTCATTCTATTTTCTCACATTCACATAGACCTCGTGATAACGACAAGAAGTCGCGCCTCAAGACGATGAAGCTTTGTTGAAATCTCTATTTCATTTTCATTTTTTTTTCGTAGTTTTAAGTTTTTCCCAAAAAACAAAAATAAGTATAGAAAGTTTTTCCCAGTTTGGTGAGATTTTTTTTCCTTTTTATTTTCATTTTCTCATTCCCTATGTTTCTCCTTCAGATTTAGAGTCTTCTTTGCCTCTCTCTCTAGCTTGTAGTATTATCAGGATAACCCTCACAACATTTTTAGTTGACCCAAAAGAAATCAACTACTTCTCTCCTTTCTAATCTGTATTATTGTGTAAATATCATTTTATTCCCCAAATATCATTTTAAACCTTCCTGCATTTCAGCTTCCATGGAGGATTTTGTTAAATAGTCCTGGAACTCTCAGTTCAGGTCTCTCCTTTCTTTTGCTTTTATGTTCTCTCTTGTTCTTGATTGAGATGTACGAAGTTATAGTTTTGTTGTTGCCTTATTTTAACAATGGCGTTATGGCTGAAGTTGGATCAAGCGTCGGAGTTGTGGAGATTTATGGATAATCTCGTGAGTTTATTTTACCCTTTACGTTGATTGAGTTAGTGGCTAAAGCAGAAGTTAGTGGCTAACTTGTTTTTCATCTTCTAATTGACTCTTGTAAAGCAAATTTTTTGAAAGCTGTGGTTGGTTTGTTTGAAAATACATATGAAAAACAAGTTAACATTGCTTGTCAAATACTGAATTTTCAATTTTGTCCTAAGGTTTGCTTTCACCTTCAAGAGGGCTGTAATATGAAAGGCTTTTAATGTTTGAATAAAAAAAATATGTATATTGAATTTTCAAATTTTTGGATCGTAGAGAAAAATCCTCTTCTTGCAAGTACTAAGCTCGCTGGTTAGCTGCCCCTTTAGATTATTCGTATGCAGTTTATAAGTTGTTTCAGTTTCCATGATTTAGCTGCCATTTTATACTTGTGCCATGCTACTTTATGGTATCTGGTTGCCCCTTTATGTATGTTGGAGACTAAGTACCACGCATTATCCTTTATGCATGTGAGAACTACTTTGTTGCATTTTGCTAGATAGGTGGTGTTAGAATGTTATAGTTGTCTTTGTTTATTGGTAAGGAGTGTATGTATGCTAGTTGCTATTTGGTATGCTATGGCATCTCTCAGTGGGAAAGTAGTCATATATCTGATACTATTTGGTATGCTATTTGGTATGCATACCAAATAGAATGTCGTGCTATTTGGTATGCTATTTGGTATGTTCTACACTAGGAGTTCACTTGAAATACCTGATATACATTGATGGAAAGTAGTCATATATCCAGTGTTTACTCCTTTGGGTGGGTTTGAAGGGCCTGCCTTAGTGAGTTTCCACTTCCCAAAAAACAAATGCCGCTTTACCTTTATCTTTGCACATTTCATTTATCAATTTCCATTAGAGTAAGAATTGGCATGACTAGATGACTAAACAACCTGTTGAGTTGACTTGAGCATTTATAAATATCCAAAAAACATTTTGGTAAAATTATTTTAATAGAATTCTTCTCTTTTACTGGTGGATTATAGGAGTATTGCGTTTTGGCATTTTAGAAGTAATAAGAGTAGCCTACTTGGGGGCTATTTTGTTTTTGTACTTCATGAACATTTTTGTTTTGTTCAAAACTCAGGGACCATTTTGAGATTTTTCATCTTCATTTAAGGAGCTTAGTGAAGGATTATATTTCTTATAAGCAAGGAAGAATGGAGAAGTAGAATCTCCATGGTGCCTTGCCTCAATACAAATCTATTGCATACTTGAGCATGAAATACTTGAATACAAGAATTATATTTCTTAAAAGCAGGGAAGAATGTAATAGTTGTCTTTGTTTATTGAGTGCTTTGTGGATTGTGTGGACTGTGTCTTGTGAATTTGGACTTGAATTTGAAATCTTGTGAATGTGGACTTGAATGTGCTGGAATCGTGTGAATTCCTTTATATGAATTCAAGGTATGAACATTAAACATGAAGTGAATTTGGACTAAAAGAACACATTGTTTTTTTCAAAAAACTTTAAACATCAAGTGCTCTTTTTTCACATGTTCTTGAACATGCTAATTAAGTTAATGATCTACTTCTTTGAATTATCTCCAAAAAAAAGTTGTCAAATATTATTAAAATATATAATATTATATTATTATTTTGACTTTAAGATAGCTAGTCCTATGTGGACGCACCTACTCAAAAGTTAATACTATAGCCAAAAGTTAAGATTCTAGCCAAAGTTTTGACTTGGCGATGGTTAGGCCTTGCCAATGCTCTTATGCATTTTTTTTTTCTAAGCAAGCTTGCATATTATAAATAAAATATTACAAACATCTAAGGAGAGTCTTTCCCACTATCAATATACAAAATAGTAGTAGGGATAATCTCTAACAGAATGCTACCAAACAAAGAGTTTGTAGTTGCCCATTGCGCAACCGAATGCGCAAATCGATTTTGGGATCGATCTATCTTGTTAAAACTCCAGCCTATGTGGAATTTCAATGAGTTTGCAATATTGTCCGATATTGGCACTATTTGCCAGATCTATTCCTCTTTATAAATAGAAGAAATCACCAACTGAGAATCACCAACTAAAGAGATGGAGGGATAATTGAGATGTTCCGCTATTCTGAAAGCTAATTTTGCTACTAGTGTCTCTGCAATCACCGGGGTTGTAGTAAAATTTGTCTCAATCCAGATTTCGATGACTTCTCTTGTTGAGTTCCTGCTCACTACTGAGGCCAATGAGAAAGAATTCCTGACTGCAGCATCAAAAGATATGCATATTTTATTTGTATGAGGTTTTCGTCATTCCTTCTCCACTTTGGTGTTGATCTTTTCTTTCCATACACGTAGATTTTCTTGATAAGAGAGATTCAGTTGTTGTGAAAGTTTGTGAAGAGAGAGTTCCTTGTGATTATGCACTTGGTCATTTCGAAGCCTTCAGATAAAATCTAGAATCAGACCTACAAAAATTTTGAAAGAATGTTCTTCCTGGGAGAAAAGGCTGAGTTTTTGCTGGCGGTATAAAATGAACAGGAACCAATCCTTCATTGAGTTTACTGCCAGGGAGGAGAGATTTAAAGGCCATCTGCTATAACTCCAGAGAATTCTAGTTATGGGGCATTCAATGAATAGGTGCAAGGGAGTCTCTTCTTTTTCATCACAAAGTGGGCAGTTTATAGAGGGAATACTTGGGATAAACCTTTTAAGGCGCTCTCTTGTTGGTAGAATATCCCAAAGTATCTTCCATAGAAGGAGCTTGTGGCGGTCATGGATCTTGAGATTCCAAACTTTCCTCCATGAAATATTCGGGATTGCTTCTATAGTAGAGTTTACAATAGTTGATGCAAGATGGTTCACTTTTAACTGAATAATTCCCATTTTGGGTTTTTGTCCAAATGGTGCAATCCGAAAATTGATTGGAGATGGGCAAAGGAATTTTAAGAATCTCCTTTATGCTTTCTTGTTGGAACATAGATGATAACCTTGGGAGATTCCAAGATCTATTATTCTGGATAATCAGATCTGAGACCTTGAGAGTAGTCGAAAGATCAGCTGTGTGAATGAGGGGAAAAGGTTTAAAATTTTCCAGAGTCGGGATCCAAGGGTCAAGCCAAGCTCTCACAGACAAACCATTTACAATTGTGAAACATGTACCTTTTTCCAACAATGGTCTTGTCTTTAGAATTCCTTTCCAGAGACTCGAGTCAGTTACCTTTTTAGTTGCTAATTCGAATACGCTTAATTTCAAATATTTCTTGGATAAAAGCTTGTGCCAGATACTATTACTTGATTGGCTCATTTCCCATCCTATCTTCGCTAACAAGGCTACATTCATATTTTCCATCAGTCATATTCCCAATCCACCATCTTTTTTAGGTTGGCAAATAGATTTTCATGATTTTAGGCAAAACTTGTGCTTTTGATCTTTTGCTTTTCCCCACAAAAAATTTTTGAAACTAGTGTTCAGTTTCTTGCATATTATTTTTGGAAGCATGTGTGTTGACATTTGATATGTGGGGATGGCGCTTGCTACAATTTTGATGAGCATAGTTCTACCAACTTGAGAGAGCATTTTTTATTTCCAACCATCCAGCCTTTTATTTATTTTCCCCAACATTTCTTTGTAGTCCTCTTTCCTGAATCGACCAAAAGTTGTCAGCATTCCCAAGTATTTTATTTTTGAGGTCAACTCCTTGTATGGCATATTCTCTGAGATTACTCTTCTTGTCGCTTGACTAGTATTTTGAGTAATGAAGATAGAGGATTTGCTTTGATTGATGCGTTGGCTAGACCATGCTTGATATTTCTCTAGAGTATTATTGATCGCCAGAATCAACCTTCCTTTTGATTTTGTAAAAATAATTAAATCATCTACAAAAAAAAAAAATGTGAGATATTGGAGGGCTATCTCTGCTGATTTTAATACCTTCTAGCTTTTGTAAATCTTCTGATCTAGCCAATAATCTTGAGAGTACCTCCGTACATAGGATGAACAGGAAGGGTGAGATAGGGTCGCCTTGCCTAAGACCCCTTTGTGCATTGAGGAAACGTTTTGCGGATCCATTGATGAGAATAGAGAAAGAGGCTGTAGAAATGCATTCCTTGATGAGATTTATCCATGTCGAGTTGAAACCCAAAACTCTCATAACAGCATAAAGAAAATTACATTCAATAAAATCAAAAGCTTTTTCATGTCGAACTTTAAAGCAATCTGACCTTTCTTCCCCTTGTGATGCTTTAGATGATGAAACATCGTCGAAAGCTCATGAGATGATGAGCTATTATAGAATTTTCTTTGATATTATGACTCGGCACAAAGGCTTGTTTGGAAAGGGGGAAAATTTGGATGGAAGGGATTTTTTCAGCCAATTTGCCAGAATTTTTGTAATGATTTTATAAATGACATTTGTCAGGCTTATTGGCCAGAAAGTGTTGAGGGGATATTGGTCTTGCTATTTTTGGAATGAGAGCTATGTGGGTGTGCTTTATTTGTTTTAGAAGTTTCCCACTTTTAAAGAAATTTTGGACAGCCGCAACCACATCTCTTTTGATAATGTGCCAGTAATGTTTGTAAAAAAGAGTTGTCATCCCATTTGGTCCTGGTGTTTTATGGTTTGGGATTTGCTTGAGTGCTCCATAAATTTCCAATTCCTAAGGCATGGCTATTAGGAATTTATTTTCACCCTCTGAAATCTGTCTTTCGAAAAGGTTTTCCAAATGCTCCTAGAAAACAGGATTCGTGGAGGTATAAATGGATTTAAAAAAAAATCTATGAAAGTAGATTCAATGATATCCTGATCTATTGTCCAATTACCTAGGCTCAGCTTGATTGAATCGATCTCGTTTCTTCTTCGATGGATAGTCGTTGACAAATGATAAAACTTTGTGTTTAAGTCGGTTGTGGTGAGCCAGTTGATTCTTGATTTTTGTCACCAAAGAGTTTCTTCATTTTTGAGTTGTTCCTGAAGCTTATGGTGAAGGAATTTCTCTCTCTGTAAACTCCACTAGTTCGGCAGGTGACTCTGGAGATTGCTTAGCTTTGACTCAAGATGCTAGATGTTGGTCTGGATCTTCCCAAACTGGATTTTATTCCAATGCTTGAGTGCCTTTTTTGTTTCCTTGATTTTATTGCATAGAATAAAAGCTGGATTCCCATAGAATTGATGGTGCCATACCACTTGAGTTATAACATTGCTGAGTGGCTCTCGAGTCCAGAATTCCTCAAATTTAAAAGGGGAGAGATTCTTCCTTATCTTCATAGTGTTGAGCATGAAGGGATTATGATCTGAAGTTGAAGAAACTATATGCTAGATAGTGGCATCTGGAAAAAGTAGACGCCATTTTGCATTTGCTATACCACGGTCCAGTCGTTCTCTGATCATCGCTCTTCCCATCCGATTATTTGTCCATGTGAAAATGGGTCCCGAGAAACCAATATCGATGAGGCCATGAGAATCCATTAAACGTTGTAGGTCGCCTATGGATGAGGACGTTACTGGTCTACCACCATATTTATCTTGTTGACCTAATAAGTCATTGAAATCACCTATGCAGAGCCAAAGACCATTAAAGGAGCTGTGAGTTAAGTCCAAATGAGTCCAAAAATTTGCTTTTTGTTGCCATTGTGTTGGGGCATAAACAAAAGTTACAAACCAAGGATTATTAAGAGGATCAAAATAGACCAAAATAGAAATAGCATTAGCATTAGCATTAATATGAACTGGTTCAATACCCACACCCGGTCACCATAATAACAAAAGGCCTCCCTTTTTTCCCTAGGTAGGGACATGTACAAAATGGTGGAAACCTAGTCTATTTACAATAATAGAGGTGCTATCACTAGACACCATGGTTTCCGACAAAAAAATAATATCCGGATTAAACTTATTTATAAAAGCCCTTATACTCCTGATTGCTTTTGGGCGAGCTAGTCCCCTGCAATTCCAAACCAAAGACTTCATGGATAAACTAGAGGTATGGTAGAGCCTGCCTCGTCAGCTTTTTTGGATTTTCCTGGTAGTGATGCTTTGGATGAAGCTCTAGTGTATGGTTTTGATCTTGCAGTGTCCTTTATTTTTGTAACTTTCCCATATGACTTTGATTTAATAGATAGTAGCATAACAACCGCTTCTTTTTCCTCATCTCCAGTATCTTTGATAATACTACCTGTCTATGGGTTATTAACCTCAGATATTTTCTGCACTTTTGTTCTTGGTGGGTTAGAATCCTGGGCACAAAGAGGAACCACCCTTTTCTGTGGAGCTTCAAACTCATTGATGGGGATTAGTGAAATTGAGCTTTCCTAACTACCAACTATAGGACCATCCTGCAGAGAGGAACCGTTTTTTGCCACATATCCTATGTTGGTCTCTGGCTTTTTTGAAACGGATTGATGACTTAAGGCTGCTGAGGGAGGACTTAATTTAATCGGATGATAAGTAATAGAGGGCAAAAAGTTTAAGTGTTTTGGTTTTGAATCTAACGGGTTTGAGGCATTGAAGGGAGGGCCAGACTTCCATTTACTACTCTGGGTCATATCTTGATCTTGGGCCATACCTTGAGGCGTCTAAAGGGGGGCCAAATTTCCGATTGGGCTTTGAGTGCTCTCTATCAAATCTCGTGGGCCCTATAAAGATGGTCCAAACGAAAGCTGCTGTGAAATATTGTTTCCCACCAACGAGAAGTCAATCAATTTAGTTTGCATAAAGACTTCCGCACTTGTCTTCAACCAACGAGAGACCCATTCTTCGGTATTTATAGTTGAGGGAAGAATAAAGTTCTTCAAATCCGTCCTTGTGAGGTTACTACAGAGGACCTGTGGAGCGATTGATTGATGAATTTGTGCTTCTTGAGTGATTGATGGAGAAGAAGTAACACCCGAAATGAATGAGAGCTTCCCGGTTGTTGGAGGGCCATTTAATTTTGTCAAGGGGCTACTGTAGACTACAGTCGACGGATTCATCTTCACCATCCAATCCAATGGGATTTCGCTCGCTGGAACTCCGCTACAATGGGCTGGAAGGATCGGTGGAGATGGCGATAATAGCCCAGTTTTCTTCTGCCTAGCCGAATTCCGGAAGGTAATATTTTCGATTTTTTATTTTCTGCTTGCATCTGTTGGAGGCTTGAGGTGGTATTCTTTTGGATTTTGGCTTGAAATAAGCTCATAGGGTAAATTTACCCTAATCGGATGTTTCTGAAGATTGATATCTTTATGGAAGTTCCGATTATTTGCATGATGAAAATCCCAGTTATTTCCCAAATCTCCTCTAACAAAAGAATTTCCTCTTACAGAGAGATCCTCTTCAGTTGTAACAGCTTTCCCTTTACCATTCAAATTCTCTGTTATTTGTTCTTTCCTTTTTTCGTTCAAAGGAGACATAGGTAGGAAGAGGGCCGACAAACCAAAACCCCTATTTTCCAACATTTCAATGTCTGGAAGTATATTTTCTTCATTCCTTTCTTCTTCTGTAGAAAAATCCATAGAGAGCCTAGGGACTCTTTCTTGACCTCGATGAATAGGATTAATCGAATGAAGATAGGAGATTCTGCACGTAGCCAAGGCCCAAATGGCATCTGTTCTGTGTTGGAATTTAGAGAATTTTATAAAGTTTGGGAATGCCCAATCCTACCACAGGCATAACAAAAGTCAGATATACATTCATATTTAAATGAGACCCATGTGTCAAAATTGTTGTCCCTTGGTTCCCAGAGTCCTTGCTTCAGAGGTTTGGTGATGTCTAAGTCCACCTTCATTCTGATAAATTTCTTACAAGCTAAACCAAACAGAGGATCAACATCCACACCTAGAAAAGTTCCGAGACCACTCCCTATTTTATAAGCATTTTTCTTTTGTCATGTGGTTTCTGGTATGCCCATGGATTTGAATATGGAATGGTGATGTATTGAGACTAATATATTTCCATGTAGTTTCTGCAGGATAGTTTTTGAGGATGAGGAGATGCCCTTTGAAGTTCCAAGGGATTTGACTTAGAATTCTCTTTTTGTCACCGGCATTTTGAAAAGTAAAGAGAAAAAGATTAACATCATGATCTTCAATGTGAAACTTACTAAGGAAACTCCATGTAGCTCTGAAAGAAGCATGTAAGGAAATTCTGTTCAGCGGTCGAGTTGCAACTATTCTACCAATGAGAACTAATTCTAGATCACCATTAGCAAGTTCATTTTCAGGGGATAGGTTTAAACCCTCCCAAGAAATGGCTTATGTTTGGTGAATCAACTGCTCCATATCGATAGAGGGAATGAGAAGAAGCCTTGAGAGTTTGTGGAAATTTGTCAAGGAACACTACTAAGAGATGCATAAAGAACTCTAGAAGAGAGAGCGAGACTGCTATTGTTGTCTTCTATCAATGCTCTTATGCATCTTCATATGCAAAATCACATTTTTTGAAGATTGATTTTGCATATGAAGAAAAACTTCCACATTGGATTATGCATCTTTGAACTAAATAATAATAAAATATTCATTATTTTATAAATTTTTTTTCCCTATAAATCTGGATGGTCTATTTTATGCATCTTAAGTTCAAGTCAAATTCCACAACCAAATCCAATAAATTCAATAGACCATCCAACTCAAATAAATTCAACTCCAAGTCCAATAAATTTCATACAAATTCACAATTTAATACAATATAATTCCATACAAATTCAACTATCCCAAAATAAATTTCATACACATTCAACTTCCAACCAATGCCACTACCAATGCTCTTTAGAGCATTCTCATTGGATTGGCTAAATGCATTTTCAAATTTTAGCTAATATCACATGAATTTAAATTTGCATATTCCATTTAAATTTAATCCTCACATTATATTATCTATTTACTCTCTAAATAATAATAAAATATTATTAATTTAATAATTTATTTAGTTAATTTATTTTTATCACATTTTATAGTTCTATCAATTAAATGTTAATAATAATTATATTCTAAATGTTAAATGTTAATTATATTCTAATTAATTTAATTTTTTTCCTTAGAGTGATAAACTAATATTAAAATGTTTGATAAAGCAATTGTAGTTAGTTATATTTGGTGAAGCACTGTAGTTAAAATCTAAATTATTTTAGAGATGCTCAATTTAATATGTGGCCTTTTTGACACAAATTATTTAAATTTTAGCCATCTTTCAACTTTATCCAAGCGAGAATGCTCTAATATGAGAAAAAAATTACATTTTTATTAACATAACGTAATTTATTCGCCTACCCAACCTGTCTTTCATCTCCATGTTTATTGACAAAGATTACTTTCGGCGTATGTAAGTAATTAAGACACCTATAAAAGAAATCACAAAAGTTATTCTTTATAGTTAATTTGACATAACACATTAAAATTTTTTTTTAATTAAAAATTTTATGTGCAGTTATTTTTATATACTCCTAACTTATTTTATAAATGTGATTAGTTGTATCATTTTTTATAATTTAAAATAATTCATTTTACCAATTACATCAATAAAATACGTATCAAATATATATAAGTGACTATATATAACAAAACTATTATAAATGACAAAATCCCATATCCTCCTCATGTCATTTGATATTCTTACAATAATGAGTAGAGAAGTATTACATCTATCCAAATATATTATAATAGTAAACTTATAAATGGACTTTTTTTTATATGACATGTTATATCTCTTTATAGTAAAAATAAATATATTAATATTAAAAATAAATTTTATTTTTATAAAATCAATCATAAGGATTAAGGGTCAAGAAGTCAAATCAACATTAAGGAATAATAACGTGGTGGTCGTTATCATGAAAAGATTTTCAATTGAATTTTAGCGTAGATTTTGGTAGCTAGCGTATGTACGGCCCCGGAAAGAAATAGAGGTTAGGTGGGAATCGGAAGTGCAATGCTACCCAATCTCCTCATACATTTTTTTTAATTTTTAATAATTTTTTTAATTTATTTCTTTTAAACTAATTCAATTCTTCTATTCATCGTTCCTATATTAAATATTTGATAAAATAAAATTAAAAAAATTAAAAAAATGTAGTGTAGAGGTTGTATGAATAATAGAAAGTTGTGTACATTTTTTCGAATAATTTTGCTACACAACTTCCATCACATTCCATACTCCACATTTTTTTAAATTTTTAATATTTTTTTTAATTTTTTTTTGAGTTTATTCTTTTTAAATTATTTATTTATTATTCATATAATAAATATTTAATAAAAAATAATAATAATTAAAAATAATGTAAAGTGTAGAGTGTAAGAAGATGGTGAAGATTTTTTGTTTTTGGAATCGGAATATGGTGAAAAAAAGTACAACCCTTCATGATACAAAGAACTTATATATTCGGGCGTGGCTTAATAATAGGAGCAAATAGTCATTATTTATCTATTTATTTGTTTGTTTGCGCCTCTTTTGATTGTTTTTGTTTTTAAATCAATATCTTGACTCATGTAAGGCATGCTTGTCAGAACTTTTTTTTGTGAAATATGATACGTTAAGGAATGTTAAATATAATCATAAATTATATAAATAACGCGTATTTGTTTTTTATAATAAGGGAGATTTATTATTAAAAAATTATTATTATTATTATTATTATATAGATCTCATATTTACTTTTTTTTTTTTTTTTAAATGTATAATTCTTACTCACTTTATGACTGTAAATATCATTTGTACATGATCAAATTAAACGTGTAAACTTTATTCATATTGATATAATTGTTAAGTAAAATCTATATTTTGAAAGTCCATCTCTATAGTTATTAAAAGAAAATAATATTTGAAAGTTTATTACGATTTATAAATTAGAAAAAGAAATATAAGAAAAGGGAAGAATATTAATGTTGTTACAAAATATTCATTCTTAATAATTATAAGGGTTTTTTTTTTTTTTTTTTAACTTTTCATGTCATTCTTTTAAAACACCAAAAAAAGTAAGATTCAATTCAATCTATTCCATTCAATTTATTTTCTAATTTCATTTATATTCATTATACTAATTCAATTCCATTTATTTCCTTTTCATTTATTTCTATTGCGTTCCATTCCTTCATAAACTCCCAAACAAAACCTTATGGACATCATACCTAAAACTTGCATCATTTGCTTTATTTTTTACATGTATGATGAGGACTATGAATATTTTCTAATAAAGTTGATGAGCTAGAACGTGATAATCATGTGATGCTGATCCTTTTTTGCTAAGATTGTGACCTTTGTATACCTGACACGTGGAGCCATTTATCCATTGTAGTACTAGTCGTTCCCTAAAGTGGAATTAAGTAGTTATCTTTGTATAATGGGATTTTAGAGCAATTCTAAGCATCTGCCTACACTCTTTACACACCATGTACTTAATTTTTTTTATTTTTTTTAACTCAATACACTAAGTGTGTTGAATGTGTGATAAATAGGAGAGTGTGAAGAAGATTTTTTCGAAATTTTATTTGTTGGGTCCACTGCCAGATTTATAGCTCCAACAACTACCAGAAGATTTTATCCCTGAACTAAGAAAATTGATTGTTTTAAGTTTCACAGCTGACTTAAAAGGGCAAAAGTCACGTATCTCAACTTTTAAAATAGAGGTCTGGAATTCGAACATTCTCTTTCTTTTTTTTCTTTTTTTTTAAATTGACTTAAAAGGGTAAAAGAAAATACTTGATATTTACAATTCTCAAATGTATAAATCTCGTACAAGTCTTTTATAAAAAAATAAGTCTCATATAGAAAAATGTAAAAAATTTACTTTTTCTCGATGGAACCATCTTTTTACTAAAAAGTTGTACATTTAGAGGATTACTTAAAAAAAATTAAAAACAAGTTTTGACAGTTGAAATAGATTCTATTTCTCTATGCAATTGGCTTCTGTATTTGTATTAATTAGGCCATAGATGAGGTTGAGTTGGGTGACACCATGACTGCAGAAAATGTTGAAGTAATTCTTGATGAAAAATATCTGTCTAAAACTAAGATGTATGAGTAATGTTACATATAGTCACGTAAGTGTCGTAGTCATTTTGAAAAAAAAGAATCCACTGTTAAAATATTAATTTTTTTCATGTAAGTCTCATATTTATTCATTTATTTTTAAATAATTATATTTATTTATTTATACACTAAAAACTGCAATTATCATTTATGTATTCACAATATTAATGCCTAGTACACTTTAAAGTTTAACCCTCCGCCCAGCTCACGATTGCTGTTTTCTTCGCATTGTAATTTATTTTTGCCTTTGGGAAAGTGATTGCCCCCACACGGACCTTTGAAGTGGCATATGATTGAATAAGATGCTTTCACATTATCAGCTGTCCATTCTGCTCAGCCCCACCTAACAAATTTTAATCATAATTAATGTTCGGAATCTTATTCAATAATGTTGATATGTTGTCTCATTTTACCTATTTATTTTCACCGCTTATACATTTAATTTTTTTTATAATTGTTTATTTATTAAATAAAAAATGATTATTAATGTATTAATATTTTTTATATTTTTAAAAAAATATTTAAAAATAATAAAAAAATAAAATTTTGCCAGGAGCACGCCAGGGGTCACTGCTGGCGGCGCCTTAGCAGCACTCATGTCTTAAAATGTATTTATTAAAGACATGGTGCTGTCGCTAAGGCGCCGCTAGCAGTGAGCCTGCGTGCTCCTGTCATAATAACATATTAGAAATGCACATTCCTCTTATCTCCAGCGCATTGTCTTCTTCTGAAGCACTGGTAGTCAGCGACTTCATTTTTTCTTTCTTTAAATAAAAAAGATGACTACCCAGCGAAGAAATATCACCATTTAAGTAAAATAGTACTATATATACTTACAATTTTATTTATAAAAAAATTTTTAAATTTAAATTTTAAATTTTATGATTTTCAATGTATTAATAATAAAAAAATAAATTTTTTATAAATTTTTTTTAAAAATTAATATTTTTCTTTAAATAATGCATTTTTGCAGAGTTGGACGGCGTACGTAATTGATCGTGAAGAGCCTATCTATCGTCCTTATCTACTTTCGCAAAAGCTTGAAGATTTTTGTATAATTCCATTAATTTTATACGGCTTCACATTTATGTGGTACATACCTACTCGCTACTGTCCACATTTATGGGCTTTTATTGCATTTTGTGGATAAAATTAATCCGAATTTTGTCCAATGTATACCCACCATCTATATTTCATTCATATCAATAATATTTATTTCTTATTTATTAAATTAAAAAAGATTAATCCGAATTTTGAGAAGTGATTTAGAATCCATATTAAGAGGTAAATAAAATATATGAAGCAAAGCTTACAAAATTATTTAAATATTTAATATTCTTTTGAAGATCTATATGTGTTGGAATAAAAATAGACCTACTTCATGTATTTATATTTCTAGCTTATCACGATTTGGACAAGCATTTTTGGGATATCCTATTTTAATATTTTTTTATCACTTTTAAGTATTAAAATTCTATATTGGGGTTTTTTTTTTACATAGAATTAACAACATGAGTTAAGAAAGTATATGGATTGAGATTTTTTGTGCAATGTATTTATATATAAAGATATGTTATTCAACAACGCTATACCACACACTTCTTTTTAGTTTTTTTTTTTTTTACAAGTGTGTAGTGTAAGAATGCTGAATAGAATATATATATATATATATTATTATAATAAGTATCTATCTAACTGTGAATAGTAATTTTTATATTTTTCCGTTAATTTTTTTTGGTTTTCCATTAAGTCTGTTAAGTCTTATTTTATCAAAAGATCTTTAAAACTATTGATCATTTGACGTGTAGCTCATTTGTAAAATTTAATGAATGATCATGTTTTATTAAAATGTCTTTAAGACCCTTAACCATTTGACATGTAACTCTCTTGACCAATTGACGTCTCTTTTTAACATCGTCGTGTCGTG